>JARHVA010001971.1:142500-477500 GCA_037957365.1 Torreya grandis | reverse complement strand
TGACACACTTGCCAATATTGAAAAATTTCAAATCAATGTCACCTATAGTATACAAGATTCATGATTAATTTACATATAAACACTATCTATTACACATACAACATTAACCATATTATTTATATGTGAAAACCATAATTTATTGATCCAAGGTTCCTAAAAATATTATTTTGTTCCTTTATAGGGTTTGATTTCAAGAGGGCTAGTTATTAGAAACTAACCATGAAAAATCTAATGTAGTCCACAAATTCATTTTAATTGACAATATGGACAAATGATTCAACCATTATGTTGGAATATTAAATGTTATGTGGATACCATTATTGGGCCGTTAATATTTTACTTGGTAAACTAATAAATGTTTTATTATCATATTTAACATGGGTTAAAAACCTTGTGTAAATGTAATAAAAATATATATAATAAATTATTGACTTAGTTCCTTAGGGAAATGTTGGAATCATTGGTTACAGTGTTCACAACCCCTAATTCCTATTATAATTAGGGGTTTAACCCTATGGTAAAAGATAATATCAATATAGATATCAATAGATGACAACAATATTTGTGTGTGGAAAATATTCATGTGAAAAGCTTTATGACAAATATTGATACAAAAAAAGGGAGAAGAAAGGATTTGTATTGGATAGTGATAGGTTTATTAAATATATGAATAATCATTATTGTGGTTTTTTACCTCTTTGAGGTTTTTCATATAAAATCCCATGTCAAACATTAACCTATGTTCTTTGCATATTGATTATAATCTATATCTTTCTCTATGTGCATTATTTAAATATATATTGCATATTTTACTCAAATTTAACATGGAATCAGAGCCATGAAATGGTGTGTTGATTGAAAAGGACTTGGCATATTTTTTTTATATGTAGATCATTCAAACACCTTCTTTCATAATTTTTTATTCAAAAGTCAAATTTGGTGTTTGTTGTATGACATAATGGGAGATAAAAAAATTGATTACCTTAAAGGTCTAATTCTCAAATTTTAAGCATCCTCAATCTCAAATCATTAACTGATACTCCTTTCAAGTAACCAGTAATATTTTTAGAAGCCAAATATTAAGCTTGGGTGCCATTATTAGTGTGCATGAGATGAAACTCAGTAAAAAATTCATCTTAATGTCTTTGGAGTTAGTTTCTATCTTTTAGAGGTTGATTCATCAATCATTTTTCCTAATAAAACTTTATGAGGAGCCTATGAAAAAATAAAATCACATTATGAATTTTACTCACTCACTTCAATGTCATTATATAGCCCTATGGAGTAGTAGTAGAAGCAAAATTAATTTTTTTTATAAAAACTTGGTTTGGGTTGTTTTCAGTGAATTAGAGGGTAATTTCAAGGTAGATTTGAGTTAAATATGGCTTGATTTATCCTCTTATAGGTTCTATGAACATCCACACCCTCATCCATACACCATGCCTTTGTAATAGCATCCAAATATGTAGCAGTATTCTAAAAAAATCAATTTTTGTCAACTAAATTTAGATTTTTTTATGGTAGATTCTTAAAAGGGACATTAAAGGGTGGTTAAGGGGTTTATAGATCCTGGGTTAGCCTCTTAGAGCACCCAACTTCTAGCCATGCACCATTAATGTTACTAAAACATTTCAAATGGCTAGTGATAGTTTATAAAAGTTATTTATTAAATATCCTTTATTCCATGAAATCAATGGTGGGTCCATTTTTGTTGACTTATTTTTTAAAAAAAACATTTTATTCTATTATATAGTTAAATAAAATTCATATATATATATATATATGTATATATATGTATATATATATATGTATATATATGTATGTATATATATATGTATATATATATATGTATATATATATATGTATATATATATATATATATATATATGTATATATGTGTGTGTGTGTGTGTGTATAATATAATATAATATTTTTATTCTAAAAATAAAAATTAATTGAATATACTTTAAAAACTGTATCTCACATGTATAAACTTGTAATTGGTATAAGGTTTTTTAGTTAGTATAATTTTGGAGAACTCTTGTAAACACAAGGTTGTGATTTCAAAACCCCATCCCGACATTTTTTTTTATCAAAACTAATTTAGTATTTGAAAAAGAAAATTTGGATTCATCATGATAAATGAGACAAAAACCTATGTTTAGAATACCTAATGTCTATCATCATTAGGGAAAGGAAAGAAAGATAAAAATGGTAAAGCATGGAAAAAGAAGCCCACCAACCACATATAAATGATATTCCAAAATAGAAATTAAAGAGATAAGTCAGCGATCTCAATGATAATAAAATAGAAAAAGGAATTAAAAATAAATCCAACTTTCTTTAATATGGTTTAGGATTAGTTTCCAAGTGTATCCAATACCAATTCTAGTGTCTCTATTGAGGTTACGATGTCTTGTTTAAATTTGGATAGTTTATCTTATTTTTCACTTCCAATAGTCATCTTCTTTCATAATTAATTTGGATTCAATAATGTTAAATTAGTGTTTAGTATTGAGTGAGTGTTCAACTAAAGCCAGGGAGTCAATACAAGATTTGATGATGTCACTAGAATGTTTTTTTAACCTTATCTTAAGGGAACAACCAATTTCACCAATATAGGGTTTACCACATGAACACAAAACCACATATACACCCTTTTGATTGAAAGTATTAATGGGATGTTTGGCACAATCAATGGAGGTATAAAGAGTAATTGGTGGTTTAAAAAAAGTCTTAATCCAATCTTTTTTTACAATTCTGCCAATTTTTTTTGAGATCCCTTTAATAAAAGGAATGGTAATTTTTTGTGTAAATTGGTTCACAATAATGGGATTTACTTTTTAATTTTTAACCTTATGAAAAGCCTTGTATATTTCACCTTTGTAATATCCATTGTAAGTTGAGACTTTAGTAAGGTTATCTTTTTCATGCTTAAAGCTTTCAGGACTAGAAATTATGATAACCCTTGTTTATAAACAGTCAAAAATTGATGTTTTTTTGGTGAGGGTGATGATGAGAATTAGCTTGAAGATATAAATTAGTATGATTCACTTTTTTATAAAACCCATGGGATAGGTACCCATCCTATTTTTTTTCAATCATGCCATCTAGGAATGGAAGTTTACTATTAATTTATTTTCCATGGTTAATTAGATGTTTGCATTTTAGTTATTTAAATGTTTTAGAAACTTATCCAGTTCTTCCTCTCCATGTGACCATTTGTCATTAGTGTCATCCACGAATCTTTCCCACCATCCATTTTAAAAAGGATATGACTCTAAACACTCTCTCTCAAAATGTTCCATAAATAATTTTTCCATTATAGGAGATAATGGTGAACCCATGTCAACTCCATTTGTTTGCTCATATATTTCACCTTTGAAAGTGAAAAATGTAGAGTGTAAGCATAACTACACAAGGTATATAGTTTGGGATTCGGTGACATCCTAGATGACTTTCATAGCTTCATCAAGAGGAATCTTGGTATAGAGTGATACAAAATCAAAACTTACCAAGATATCTTCTTCGTGAATCATACAATTTTTTATTTTTCAAACAAAATGTTTAGAATTTTTTATGAATGGGGAAGTTTTACCATCAATATGTTCTAGTTTTTTTTCTAAATATTTTGCAAGAGGATAAGTGGGGGAGTTTATAGTATTGAAAATTTTCCTAATGGGTGTACCATCCTTGTGAATTTTTGGTGCACCGTAAATTCTTAGGATGATAGGATATTTAGGAATGAGTTTGAGTTTATATATATCAATTAAGGAAGAAAATTTAATAGCTTTGGATACATTGATAGTGACTTTGTTTAGAGGATACCTAGTTAATTTGACATAGCTCCCATTAGAATTTAAGTGATCAAGAATTTTACATCATAATCAATCCTACCAAAAAACATAGTGGTATTCCCTTTATCTAATTTGAGAATGGAAATGTTTGTATTACTCTTAAGATTCTACAAGGCTCTATGCTCAACTTTGGTAATATTCCTCTTTGGTAGTATAACTTTACATAAAGTGAATTAACATTTAGACCTTAATTCTTCTACTACATTAACATTAAGGTATATTTGAAGGGGTTATAGCCAAACCAAGACCTCTCTTTAGTAGAAACAAAGAAGGATGATTTAAATGAAGATAAATTCAACACATTATTATAAATTATTTTTTTAATATAATTTTTTGAAAGTTGACTGTGCCACGATATCAAACAAGAATTAGATTCTAAATTCCTTATTAGTCTAAGATTATAACCAAGAAGGACATGTTATTGAATGATTTTAAATGATAATGTGCTGTATTTACTTAAAAAACCATTAATAAACCCTTATAAACCACTGTGTGTGATGCCACACCTATCACTAACTAAACCAAAATAACCATGGAAAAAGAAATTAATAATAAACTTTCATTCCTAGATGTTATATTTATAAAAAAATAGGATGTGTCCCTATCCCATAGGGTTTATATAAAAGTGAATCATATGGTTTTATATCTTCAAGCTGATTTTCATCATCACCATCACCCAAAATCAATGGTTCTTGACTCTTTAGCAACAAGGGCTATTCAACTATCTGATCATAAAAGCTTTAAGCATGAGAAAGATCACCTTACTAGAGTATTGACTTCCAATGGATATAAAAAAGGTGAAATAGACAAGGATTTTTATATGGTTGAAAATAAAAAAGTAAATCCCATTATTTAGAACCAGGTTACAGAAAGAATTACCATTCCTTTTATTAAAGGGATCTCAAAAAAAATTGCCAAAATCTAGAAATCCAAAAATGCCAGTTTTTATCTCATTTCTCATGATGAATCTAGAAATTTTTTTTCATATAATTTACATCATGGAAAAATTTATAATTTAATAATTTATTATTTTAAAATTAATTATTTAATTATTCCTTTTGTTAGACATGCAAAATCTCACGTGTCAAATTTTGTGACACTTTTAACACCCTTGACTTGTTGTCTTTTTTGTCAAAGATGGTCATGTGACCCATCAATATTTAGGTTTTTCCATATTTTAGACACTTTGGGATGATATTATTTTTTATTTGAAGCTTCCTTAAATGTTTTTTGTGTATAAGTTGTCTTAGGACACTTGTGACACTTTTGTGATACTTTCAACTTTTGATTTTGTTGTTATTTTGTGTTTTTTTGAAATGTTTTGAAATCAACTAAGTGGTAAGTGTTTTTAATAAATATAATATATATTTTTTATTAAAAAATAAAATATAAAACATGTTAAAATGTTTACTTTATAAACCATTTTTGTGTCAATTTTAAAATTCATGGCTTTTCCTAATTTTGTGCTAATAAATTACAAATTAATTGATGATATTCTTATCATAGAAGATAAATTTCATGCCAAAATGATTATATGATTCATTTTATAATAATATATGCTATGAAATTAAAATTTTAAATGGAGTTTTTACTAGATCCTCATCATTTACTTTACCAGGCATTTTATTCATACATCTCTAAAATTATTTGTTTCGATCTCATATCTGTTTGATTAGATAATTGTATTTCATGCTAAAATTGTCTATATTTGATGCATTAGAGGTTAAATACCTCAATATTATGTTAGGTATAATATTATATCATTGCAAAACTATAGAAATCATATTAATCTTGTAATGTTTTTTTTAAGAGTCAAATCATAATATGAATTATTGTTAATAAGATATATAATATTTGGGTAACTTAGTATCAGATTATTAGTGAATTTATTAAATGTACATCACATAACCTACTTGTTAAATTTAAAATGATTGATTGTATGTGTATTAAGGAAATCTAGAAAATAAAATAAGCTAAGAAATACAATCTTATTCTAAACTAACTTAACCTATGATAGAGCTACAAATGAAAGAAACAAAACTAAATTATACCTTAGCATAAAATGAAGCTTCATTTATTGAGATTTAAATTTGATTTTTTATTAAAAATTTATTCATCACTCTTCCAACATAGGACAAAATGGGTAGCATCATGGTATGCAATCTCAACATAATAAACATGCAATGAAGAAACTTGGAGATATAATGGCAAAATAACTTTGGGATGAAGAAGCTTGACTAAATTGGTAGAATAACCTCTAATTTATAGAATTTGGAAATGGATGTGAACCATCCATCTTGAGATGAAGATCAAGGAATGATAATAAAAGGTAATTTTCAATTCATAATGGGAATATTGAATTAAAAATTGGAGTAGAGAATAGGTGGGACTCATAAATGAATATAAAATTAATTTGGGAGAAATATATGATATAAAATTAGTAAGTGGATGTGAGGTGGATGTGAGGTGGATTATTAAATTAGATAACATTAGATCATATAAGATAATGGGAATAAAAGTGGATTATTAAATTGAATCATGTAGGAAATGGGATTAAAGGTGGATTATTAAATTATTAAATTAGATCAAGGAAGACAATGGGAATAGAGGTGGATTATTAAATTAGAATGGTGGGGGTAGGTGGAGCGTTTAGGCATGTGAGGATAATTTTTATTTTTTAGATCTATGAAAATTTTGAATTTTAAAAATCTATGGAATTTTTAATTAGATAAATATTAGTTAACTTTTTATTAGTTTAGGGATAATAAAGTAGTGAATAGTGAATATTGAATAGTGATTAGGGAAAATTAAGGATGATTAGAGAAGATTAGAGATTATTAGGTATTTAGTGCAAAGAGGGTTAAAATTCTACATTTTCCCCCTCGTTAAGAAGTCAATGAGAGATATTGTCAAAGTAATGACTTTTAAAAGAATGAAAAAATTGGTGAAAAGGTGGGGAAAAAATACGAACAAATAATAGATGTTATGATTGTATCATTTCTAACTGATAGGTGAAGGAGTTGGATAGAAGGATAAGATAATGATGGGAATAAAATGAGGGACCCATGATTATTACCCCTTGAGTGTTCATGTGGTAAAGTGAACAAACACTTGAAATTATGTAGGAGGAAAAATGATGAAGTGGTGATAATGAAGGTTATCAAGAAATTGAAGCACTAGAAATCAATATCATGATTGAAAGATTTAAGTTGGAGTGAAATGACTTTCCCCTAGATAAAAACTAGAGAATAGATAGGAAACATAATAGCTCTTGATCGAAAGATGTATGCTTGGATGGTTCTCAGGACTCAGGGGTCACATGAGTAGAGGTGGGAATGATATATCCTGGTATATTTTAGGGCTTAAAACAAAAATATAAATTTTCTAATTTGAGAGGAAGATTTTATAGAATTGATATTTAAAAGAAGTTGATAAATATTTATAGCATTTCAATTAATTAGGACCTAAAATTATAGAGAAAAACTATTACAAAATATGGAAAAGATGGGTTAGAAGGAAAAAAAATATTAGAATGGGAGGGGACATGGTATAAATAGAATATGAATCAAAAAGTGTAAATAGATGGAGATTATATGGATGGTTATAAAACTACCTTGTGTTTTATTTTTCCTTGCATTGGAATTCCAGCATGAATAAGTGATTAAGAGTGGAAAAACCTAAGGTTTAATTTAGCATAAAATAATAATCACCAATGATATGAAATGACCATGAGGAATATCTATGTTTAATTCATAGGGATTGAAAATATTATAATTTTGTGCAAAATAAATTTCATCATGATATTTAAAAATCATAATCACACTATAGTGTAATACACAAATAGTCTTGACTCAAAACATGATAAAAACAAAGAAAAACAAACAAGTGGAAAAAAGATGAACACAATCAAAAATAAAAAGGAAAAGTATACATAAACAAAAATGATGAGTGTAAGATACAGAGATTAAAGCACAAGATAGATGATAATAAAATCAAGATTAAATAGTTATAACAAAGATAAGTTGAATAGAATCATAACAAGACACAGGTAAAAACAAAAATGAAAGAAATCAACACCTAAAAAAGAAGTAAATGACAAGACTAACTTCCTAGTCTAGAGTTGAGACTTTTGGTAGCCAACATTATTGAATTATAGATGAGGATGCCTAGAGATAGCCATACATTTTTGGATATAAATGACAATAAGTGAAATCATAATTTGGATGAATGCATATGATGAAGAGAGTGGCCAAACTGACCCCAAGGGACCCATGCCCCCAAGCATTTCCTACATAGTCTAAACACTCTAACCATTGAAAATGGTGTAAACTCCCATGATAATAGGGATAAACTTGATGCCGCATGTAGTTCTCCTAGAAAGGGGGAGAATAAAAAGGAAGGAGGGAATGGTAAGAAGAAATGGATAGAGGAAGATGGAAATGTACCTTCAAAATGGTGAGAGCATGGATAATAATAAGACTTGTAAAAGGATGAGAGCCTAATGGAGAGAGAAGTAGAGAAAATGAGTGTTCACCTATTTATTGATGATATAACCACAATGTCCATAGCATCTAAGTAAAGAGAGAGATAATAAATGAGTGGGAACTTATCTAGTGATAGATATAGTCATTATGTTCACTTCATATAAGGTAAGGGAAGGATAATAAATGAGTGGGAACTCATATACTGATGTATATAGTTACAATCTCCACATCATCTAAGGTAAGAGAGGGATAATAGATGAGTGGGCACTCATATAGTAATGTATATAGTAACAATTTCAACATCATCTAAGGTAAGAGAGGGATAATAGAGAAGTGGGAACTTGTATAGTGACGTATACAATCATAGTGTCGACATCATCTAAGGGAAGAATAAAACACATAAGGAAAATGGATGTACTAGCATTGGAAGTGGAGGTGGAGACAAGATGAACATACATATTATATGAATGTATAAAATAAGCATTAGGTTTTGGATATCAATAAAAATGTAACTTTTAGCAAACAACCTTGGGATAAGGTTGGATAAATGGTTTGATAATGGTAAAAGGGTTGGAAAATGGCAATGAGGTGAAGGGAGTAATTGGAGAGGGACAAGGTACAGAAAGAGTACCCATGCACAACATACAAAGAAATTGAAAGAATAAATGGATGTAATTTATGTAGTGAACCTGAGAATATTTCATGAATTAAAGAAAGAGATTATAAGACATTAAGAAGTAGACATGGATATGCATGTAGAAGCAATATAAACTAGTGACCACACTCTAATGAGTGAAGATCTAGAGTTCTAATAAGAGAATTTGAGGGAGGAAATAATGGATGATGTAAAAGTAGACAAGGAGATGGATGAAGTAGAGTGATAAGATAGTGAGGTCATAGATAAAGATGAATATGGAAAATTATGTAAGAATCCCAACAGGGAGAAGGAGAAAAAAAGGATCATGAATCATGAGTAATGTCACCAAGTGAAATCAATAGGGACAACAAAAATTAAATGAAATGGAGAAATGAGAAGGAAAAAAAATGGTATAATATGGGTGTGTGATTAATGTGCTAAAAAAATGGACTAATATAGAAATGATGCATATTGGGATGTCCTAGGTCATAATTGATAGCTGTAGGAAATTGAGTGGAAATAGTAAGAAATGATTATGGATGATTGATGTGCAGATATATACAAAGAACTTAATTGATAACATGGATTAATTAGGATTAATAACAACATGTATTGGATATGGATGGGGAAACAAATTTGGTTTTCACCATGACACTTTCTCAAAGTGCCAGTTTACTAGTTTTCCCCTGTGGCTGAACTATTTTGTTTTTTGTTTCTCATCTCTTTTTCTTATGTTTTTTTTTGTTGATTTTTTTTGTTTGTAATTTTTATATGATATGTTTAACTCACATGAACTCTAAAAATATGGATATTATAATAGACTTATTATACAAACTTGACAGTAGATGACAAAACATTGATGATATACCATGTATCTCAATGTTTTTATGAGAATGCTATTGAAAATGATTATATATGTGAGAAAAAAATGTATCAAATGGATGCAACATGATGGATATGCATGAAAATTTATGATATTACCAAAAATGTTTTTGTAGGTGATGATAAAGTTATTTTTTTTACACAACATATGACTTTCAATTTGTAGCAAAGGAATGAAAAGGGGAATAGGATAGGTATGAAATAGTGAAGATGAAAACCAGAAATCAAAATTTTGCATGGAAAATAAAAGTGACCTAATCCTTATGATAAATGGGGTAAAATTTACTTCTTGATAAAATCATAAAATACCAACTTTATTAGTAGTGTCTAGAGAGAATTAAATCCTGATAGAAGTAGTAAATATGATAAAGTTACCCTTTTCAACATAGACATATAGACAAGATTTTTGAAAAACTTTTTTCTCTAGACACCTTTTGATTTAATATGTAATACAATTTTTTTATGATTCTCTACATCTAGTCTCATAAAAATTGGAAGACACATGGTCTCATAGCCAAATACTATACATATGCGAGTAAGGGCATCTCTCCCAAATGCTAATCCCATGCAACTAGTGAGATGCAGAGGCTCAACATCAAAGATCAACAAAGGGTGAGAGATGTGGAATTTGAATTTGATTTTTCATAAGATTTAGATAAGGGTATCATTTTATTTTTAAGGAATTTATTCCCAAGTCTTGGCCCCATGCAACTAGTAAGATGCAAGGGTTCATCACCTAAGACCAAGATAGGTGAGTAAAGTTACCATTTTTTGGTATCATGTTAATGTTTTCTACATAAAGGGAGCTGTAAGAGGAGACTCTATCATGGAAAAGCTTATATAGTAAGCTATAGGATAGTATTGTCTAATTATTTGAAGAAGATGTAGGAAAAATAGATGTACTCTACTCGTAATAATGAAATCAAGAACCAATGTAATGCAAATTTTGAAAATGTTTATCATGGCATAATAGGGTGATATGAAAAATTGAAATGATATGATAAGCTATATTTTGAGAGTTTGTGTTATGTCAACTAACAAATAAAAAATCACCAAACATGACATCTGATATGCAAGCCAAAATGTAAACAATGGAAAACACAATGCAACAAGGACAATGTGAAATGTAACTATAAATGGCCTACCCCAAAGTGTCAGTAGAAAATAATTTATTTTATTTTTTATTTTTTATCTTTATTAACATCTCAACCCAACAAAAGGTCACAAGATGCATAATTTTTTATTTTTTAGTTTTTATCCCATGCCAATTCTAGATAATTTCTATCTTTCTAATTGAATTTCCTCTTCAATCTTGATTTAAATTATATCATTTAATTTAAATATTACTTTAATAGGATGAGGTTGTTGTTCCCACCAAAAGTTATCAATGAACCATCTAGAGTATCGTTCCCTATTAGGAAATCCTTGTTGAATAAATAAATCTAGATATAAATTTTTTTGGGAGAGTTCTATGGTAATTTTGGTTTTTCTTGGGAAAACATAGTTATCAAATAAGCCCACATTAATATTCCTAATAGTAAAGCTAAACTATATAAACCTTCTAAGAGTTCATTTGATCATTATAAAATGTGGATGTCTTTCTCTATATGGGCTGCAAGTAATATTGCTAAAGAGTATCAAGCACCAGGGACTAATGAGCTCTCCATATGTAAAAAATAATGTCTCTTACCCAACTGCTATTGACTAACCACCAAATCCTAAAAAAATCAAAATAGGATAAATTTTTATTGAAACTCTTTAATTCCTTAAAAAATTCAAAATTTTCAAACTTACTTTGATGTGCCTCAAAATTAATCTCAAAATCATGGTCCAACTCATTATAATGTCATTCTACCATTTTGGTATAATAAGTATGCAACATGGGAGTTAATATTCTTTCTTGGATTTTAATTGGGAGATAAATCCATTTTGTTTCTCTCCTAATTGACTTGATGTTTTTATTGTTTTTGATGTTATTATCATCAAGAAACAAGGAGCCAATTTGTTCATCGATTGGTGTATTGTGATTGATTTTTGGAACTTCAAGTAGTGGTTGGTGAAGTAGAATTTATTCAAATGGGATGCTTTCATGTATTTTTATATATGTTATAAATGATATGTTTCCATGGGATAAGGCCAATGAGATCCATTTTTGTGGATTCTAGTTGACATATGTAGGTAGTGTAATGTTAATAGGAAAAGGGAAAAGGAAGAATAGTATTTATGGAGATAGAATAGACTAATTTGATGTTACTAAAAGGATTTGTATTAATTATAGGTGAGGCTTCTTCCTTGTCTATAACATTATCACTATCATTTTCAAACTTGTCTATTGATAAAACTATTGTTGGGACCAATGTGGACGTTGCATTTTATTTTTATACCAAAAAAAATTAAACATTTAATTTTGATAATAAATTTGATCTTGGGTTGTATGTTTCCATTAGGATGGCCTATTTAAGTGTTTTTTTACCAAATTTCCTTTTTACTAATCTCTTAGAAATATTAGATTTGAGATGAACAGATTTATGTAAATGCAGAGTTTTAGGCATTGGATTGAAGGCATATGATAATTTGATGATATGTGGATTAGATGATGTTTGAGTCAATATTGGATGTTTATAAAAAATGAATGAAATATTATGATTTTGATTTGGAAATGAGATGGATTGATTTGGTTTGGGAGAGACATCTTTACATACCCATAAAGTAGAATTTTTGAATGTAAATAGATGTAGGTTCATTCTAATATATTTTGCATCAGCTAACTCTTAGTTAGTGTATTGAGGCATGTTGTAATTGTAATTTAGGGAAAATTGATTTATTTTGGAAAAAAATATCACTAGTGATAAGATGATGTTGTTTAATGTTTTGGGATCCACTAACAATGAATTGTGTTGAGGAAGTAGCTTTATTTTCTAAGGATGGGTTTGTTGGATTTGTGTTGAAATTCAAAGTATAATTCATATAATTTTGATTATTATAACCTAAAAAATTGATTTAGTTTTATCCTTGAATTAAAATTTTGGTATTATTCTATGCGTGAAAATGAATAAGCATTGATGCTAGAAATGGATTGGTTATGGTTTGGACTGAATTGGTTGGTTGGGAAACCTACAAAAATTTCCATGTATTGATTTGATTGGTTGATGTTTAGATATGATTGATTGATGGGTAAAATTGAATAAACATTCAAATTTGGATTTTATTGGTAGATGAATAGGCTTGAATACGTATTCAAATTTAGATTTGACTAATTGATGGGTAAGGTTGAATGTACATTCAAACTTAGATTTATATTTATTGGATGATTAATTTGATGTTTATTCAAATACGCATTTGAATAAAAATTGATTAGATTTAACACTAGGTTAAGACTAGGATTGTTCAAATTTAGATTTGTGACTGGATTGATCAAAGGGTAGATCCACAAAACCATTTATCTAGTGCCAGATGATATTGCTTAAAATAAAGGCTTTAAATCAAAAAAGGATTAAAAAAATGACTTGGCACTAGACTATACTAAAAAAAAAAGACAAAAGTGTCTAAAAATTTGATTGACAACTAAATGCTTTTGAGTTTGAAATCAAGGTTATTGGTATATTTATTTTTAATATTTTTTTTTTCATTTAAGGTTTATTCAACATATGGTAGAGCACAAAAAAACAAACAAATAAATTCTTACTTTAAAAAATCAAGTAATTACACATAAAAGGTGAAAAATTAGGATAAGGTTTGTGAACAATGTTTGGGCCTTATGATGTCACTTACTCATCCATCTTCTTAGATATAAACTAATATTTAAAGGAACTAACCATGGAGGATCCTACCATTCCCATGGCCCACTGAGTCTAATTTATAGGGTGTGTGAAAGGAAACTTATCTATGCTAACTGATAACCAATGCACCAAAGTTGAATGGCAAAAGAGGCTTTTCTAGGCTAAAAGTTTAAACAATATTATGTAAAGGGAGTCCTCTAAGATACCTTGTAGTACATTGAGGCCCAAAAATAGGAAAGAAATAAATAAAGTAGATGCACACAATTGTGCTTGTCCCAAAGTACCCAACACAATCGTAGGGATTTTAGTGTGTTGACAATTGGTAATATCATATTTTGAGGCAATTATTAAAAACATGAGTATTGGAGCATGAAATCCCCTCACATCACATGTGCTTAAAACACATAACCTCTTAAGTAATTTAAATAATTATATCTTGATTTATATACCCCATCTATACATGAGGTTTGACCTATTACATGGTATTGAAATCCATGGTGAATAGAGCCCCTAGAAAAATAAATAAAAATTAAGTGTTTATTTATGATTTTTAAGTATCTTCACCAATGTGATGCCAAGGAAAGAACATATGCAAACACCACTTGGGTAAGAAAAAAATTTATGATTTTTTTTAATTCCTAAGTATCATCACCAATGAGATTCCAAGGAAAAGTATAAATAATTCCACAATTACAAACAAAATAATTAAAATTAAGTAATTAACTCTTAGCTAAAGAAAACATACACAAACATCACTTGAGTAACAAAAAAAATTATGGAATTATTTTTATTCCTGAGTATCATCACAAATGTGATGCCAAAGGAAGAGCATACACAATTTCATAATTACAAAAAAAAATTCTTAAAAATAAATAATTAACTCTAAACTAGAAAATATCATACACAAACACCACTTGGATAACACAAAAAATTATGGAATTCAATACCACATAATAGGTCAAACCTCATGTATATATGGGGTATCATCAATAATGTGATGCCAAGAGAAAAACATATGCAATTCCATAATTAAAAATAAAACTCTTAAAAATAAATAATTAGATCCAAACCAAATGTGATCTAATTGCTTTAAAAAAATTAAAAACTAAATTGAAAGTGTTAGTAACAAAATAAAAGAAATTGATTTTTTTGTTTAGCCTTTTTGTGGAGTTTCTTTAACCAGTGTTCTACAAAAAAATTTGTTAGAGAGTTATTCTTTAATAAACCTAGAGTAAATTTTGAAAAAATCACAAAAACAAGAGAAAACAAAAAAAATCAATTGAAAACTAATTCTAAATGTAACAATGACAAATATGAAAAAAAAATGAGGGAAAGTCCCACCGAACATGCCAAAATGTATACCTTAGCATAACTTAACCTATGATAGAGATAAAAATGAAAGAAACAAAACTAAATTATACCTTAGCATAAAATGAAGCTTCATACATTGTGATTTGAATTCAATTTTTTATTCAAAATGTGATTTCTTACTTTTTCAACACAAGGGAAAAATGGGTAGCATCATGGTGTGTAATCTCTTATAATATGATCATAATAAACTTGTAATGAAAAAACTTGGAGATATAATGGAAAAATAACTCTAGATGAAGAATCTTGACTAAATTGGAGGAATAACCTCTAATTTATAGAATTTGGAAATGGATGTGAACCATCCATCTTGAGATGAAGATCAAGTGATGAGAATAAAAGGTAATTTTTAATTCATAATAGGAATCTTGAATTAAAAATTATAGTAGAGAACATGCAGGACTCATAAATGAATATAAAATTTACTTGGGAGAAAGATATGATATAAAATTAGCAAGTGAATGTGAGATGGATTATTAAATTGGATAAAATTAGATTATGGAAGATAACGAGAGTAAAGGTGGATTATTAAATTATATCATGAAGGACAATGGGAATAAAGGTGGATTATTAAATTAGAATGATGGGGGATAGGTGAATATTTTTGGTATGTGAGGTTAATTTTAATTTTTTAGATTTATGAAAATTATGAATTTTCAAAATGTATGGAATTTTAAATTAGATAAAGATTAGTTAACTTTGGATTAATTTAGGGATAATAAATTAGTGAATAGTGATTAGTGATTAGTGAAAATTAAGGATAATTAGAGATGATTACATATTTAGTTCAAAAAATATTAAAATCAACACAAAGTGTTCAATTTTTAGTGTCTATAGTATGCCTACATCTAATCCTATTAAAGTGTTGTTAAGGTTGATCCAAATTCTATGTGCGATAAAACTAACCCCACTCTTTAAAAAATTATTTATGGTATTTTGATTTATATAATCATTACTAGGATAAATATTTCATATGATGTGGGTGTTTCTTCCATATTCATGCATGATTCATACTTTGATCATTGGAAATCATCAAAATGGATACTTTGGCATATAAAAAGAACTGTAAACATTGGTTTATATTATTCTTCCTTTGATAATTCTAAAGTATTTAGTTATTGTAATGATAATCATTCTTAATTATCATGTTTTTAAATTCTAGATATATGTTTCAATTTGGTCCAGGTGTTATCAGTTGAATAAAAAAAAATTATAGCTCTATCAAAAAATCTAGTATAACACCAACAATCTAAGCATATTGAAATTCATGTGCATTTTATCGAAGATAAAGTCCTCAATAGGGATATTAATTTATAATTTTATTATAATAATTAAAAAATGGCATAAATATTCATAAAAACACTTGGTGATACCATGTTTTGTCAGTTTCCTATAATGTATGGCCTCTATGAGTTACCATTGAGGGTGTGTATGATAATGCCACTTCTTAATGACCTAACCTTTTAGGGTTTTACTTATGTAAATACTATTGATGATTAAAGGTTTGATTAGTCTAAATTAGGTAAATAATACACATAAAATAACCACTTATTTGTTATAGATTTTGACTAGCTTTGACTTTCTAAAAATAATAATAAATATGTACAAATAAAGACTTACCTAGAAAATACTTGATATACACAATCTAATGCTTGAAACTAAGATAGGAATAGGTTTGAGTGTCAAAAAATGGATCCATATGCCATAACCACTCTTAAAAAATAGCACCACATTTGGATAGATGCATCATGTGGCTTTAGTGTCTTAATAATGACGCTATTGTCCTCTACAGGACTATCCCAAACTTTTGGGTGCACCCATGTCTACATTTCTAGGTTTTTTTCTTATGTGTATCAAGTCCAAAACTCTATATTATGCTTGTAATAGTTGATTTATGACGTAAAACCTAATCCTTCTTGTAATTAAATCATGATATAAAAAGTGTGTTCATTAGTAGGATAGGTTGGACATGATCAACACACCGCTATGAATAGAGTTTCTTACATACCAATACTTTAAGGAGGGATCAAGCCTAATGTATTTCTCCCAACCTAAGTGTTGGTACAAGTGTAAATGATGATCATATGATAGTGGGCTTGAGTTCCTTGAGTGTGCTTGAGATTCGAAATATAGAAAATCTAAGCTTAGGGATATTATATATGGTAATATGTATAAGTAGGGTATAATGGGGATTAATAACCTTGATTTTTCTCAACTTGTCTTGTGTTTGAATATGTATTTTCATCTAATTTCCATCTAGAGGACAAAGGGATAAAATTAATGTATTTATAATGTTTTCTTTCTTGTGTAGATAATAAAATATGTTTAGGCCGACCTTAGGAGGGTTTTTATTTTGAAAATATATTCAATCAGGAAAGATAGGGTAAAAGACATAGGCATAATTTTGGGGAAACTAGTACCATGTGGTTTTAGTGTTCTTAATGTGGCACTAATGTCTAGCTAGAAAAACACTAGGCACAAAGGTCCAAAACAAGGAAATAAAGGTTTGAACTACATTTGAGTAGACTAGGGATGACCATGGCCCACACAAATGTTAGAAAAGTGTGATAATACACTTTATGATATGTATAGGGCTAAGATAGGAATAGTTAGTTTCAAGTAACACTCTTAACACTCAAATACCACTTTTAGGTGATTAAATTTACCCCCTTTTATGTTATAAATGCAACAAAGTGAAATGACTAGTACAAAGGAAAAATAAGTGTACCTAGACTTACCTAGGAAGTGAATCCCATGAAGTTGATTTTGAGTATGTGAAATTGGGTTTGTATATGTGAAGTATGATCCAAAGCATCACATAAAAATTAAATATTCATAAATTACTCCTTAACTAAGAGATATCAAAAGAAAAATACTATGCAAAGTAAATAAGTAACTGAGTAAAGAGATAGGAAAGAGGAAATGAATGAATACACCTCATTAGGTAAGTGAACCAATGTATGAACCTGAGAATAACCTATGTGTGTGCATGAATATAGTGATTAATAATTGAGTATATTGGAATGATTTGATATCTTACTCAATCCTCATGTGTAAGTGGCTCAAGAATTCAATCTGATTTTGACTCCATCATTTTCTACCCTTGCTTGGTGGATCATGACATATGAATAGTTTGGATTGGATTGATAGTGTGTCCAACACTCTTATGTGGGTGGATAAATAAATCAAGTAGGATATTATTCCATCATTTCCCACCATGTGTAGTAGATTCAACTAAAAATAAAATGTGTAAATTACTATAAATGTATAACTAATTATATCTAATTGTGTATGTAAGTTTCATGACCACATGGTACATTAGGTGACTCTGGGCCACTCAAGAATTCCAACCACTATAGATGGATTAAGGAATTAAAATGGTGATAAATTAAAATGTGATATCAATTATATGAATTTTAGAGAATAACATGGATTTTTCCATTCCATCTGATCAACTAGTGTGTAATTGAGCATATAGAAATAATGTGCCATGCACATACCCTAAATCTAGTATCTGAGTATATTGATTTTAGAATGAGTGATAATAAATATATCTAATAAAATGATATGAATTTGAGTTGAATTAATGTGAATTTAATAAAATTAATATGAATCTAATAAAAATTTGATTATAATCGATACATTTGTAACTAGAGTTGTGGAGTTGTGTAAACTTGTATTTTAATTGGTGTATTATTCTAGCCAATTTGAGTTATCTTGAAATTGAGGATAATAAATATTAACACCACATATTATACAATATCACCATGTGGTGATAGTGTCCCTATTTGGGTGTTAATGTATTTTTGGTTTAAATTTTGTGTCACTGTACTACTTTTAGAGTCACTATTTTTTCCTATGTTTATCTATGTCTAATTTTCTAAAATCGAGCCTGTGTGTTAAAAAAATATTTATGAGTGAAATATAAGAACATGATATTTTTGAAAAACCCATATTAATTCCCCCTCTTTTGAGTTTAATTGTTAAACATGTGTAAGAACTATCCTCAAAATAAAAATTTCTACAAAATATGTGTGAGTCAAATCATAAATGATAACTACATGATAATCCTATATAATGTGGAAACATAATATGAGAATGTAAAATAATTAGAGAATAAGTATGAAATGTAATATGTATGTCATGTCTATCATTGAAAAATGGTGTCAAAGTAGATATAATCTATGCATATAATAATAAATCTAAGTAAAACTTAGTATCTACCTAAGGGGATGGGGCATGATGTCCATAATGACACCCAAGTAGGAAGCATAGATGCATGAGGTCCATCATGGCATCAAAAATTGGTGTGTGTAATAAAAAAATACAAGTGACATGGCCATGATTCATACAATAAAGCATACATACAAAACACATGAGGCACATAAAGTAAGCCAAGGTGCCACAATACAAGGGTCATGGGATCATGTGACTAAATTTGAGAAAATAATACATACAAATACATGTTAAAATGTCCATGTATGTAATAAACAATTAATTTGGCTTAGATACACATAGAAGGACACGTTCAAATATATTCATACATAATTACAAAAACACACATAAGGGACATGGGAAAATGTCCAAGGCATACATACAAAGAATAATGGAATATTCAAATACCATTAAATAGTAGAAGAATATAAATGAAATCAATTATAAATTATGAAATTGATAAATGAAAGCATTCATTAATATATAATACAAATGTGTGTAAAATATAGGATGTATATATGTTGAGTCTAAAGTAGTAATAGTCGACAAAAATATGAGTAGGAGTAGGAATGATCAATATCAAGATATAATAATTCTAAAACTAAAATGTAGAGAATGTAAGGATAGAACCTGATAATATAAATAGTGTATAAGATGCCCCTAAGTGGGCATATGTGTTAAATGAATAACCATGAATCAATGTCTATGCCCCCAGTGGGTAGATAATATCAAGTATGGATTAGTGTAGTGGATTTGAGTCTTGTAATCAATTTATAAGCACTAAATAAGAAAAATAGAAGCATGTATTATGATAAAATTGACTATACTTAGATATAATATGTAGTGTTCATAAAATAGAAGAAGTGTAAACAAAAAAATGAATACAATTTATAATTTTTGTGTTTTTTGAGTATTATTTGTTTTTTTTTTGTTTTTGACATGTTATGTTATTTTTTTGTTTTTTGGATATAATATATCTATAAGTAATATGAAAATGAACTATGTAAAAGGAGAAATAGAGAAGGAAAGTATGTACAATAAGAGAGAAACCATACTAGTCGATCAATCTCATGAGAGACTCACTATCACTATGAACTATGTTAAATATGGGAATTATGATCATGTGTGCTATGTGAAAGGGAAACTATGATCCCATAATCTAATGTACTAAGTAATTTGTGTTTGTATTTATATCTACCTATGTAGTGATGCTAGGAATATGTGGCACTGATTATGGTGTCTTATGAATTATGGGGTTCTTAGGAACCCAAATGGTAGAATAAGTTTTAGGTGACATACGTTCCATGTGATAAGAACCCTGAGAACACAATAATACTAATATCAACAAAAATTGAGTAGAGGAATGGTCTCTAGAATATATGGCATATCTCTAATGTAGGTATATCTCTAATAATGGTCTTCATGGGCGAGTATGCATACATTCTGGTATTATAGGAGTAGACATCATCTACATTGGTGGATATACTAAACTTGATGAAGTATCCATAATAATTATTCTATGAGCTATAACTGATAGCTTTGTTGTATCTAGTAACTATGCTAAAAGTATAACTAATGATTATGAAGTAACTGCCGATGGGATAGGTAAAGGATACATATAAGGAAGATCCTCAACTTTGACCATTTGATTTGAGTGTATGTATTTTAGGCATATATGTACTATTTATGGGATGGATCATAGCTATTTTATCCATGACCTACCTAATAACATATCAAAAATGTGTTTACTAAGTACTACTAAGAATCGAGTGGCTATATGTGTTGGTCCTACCTATAATAGAATTACAATCTCCCCGATGGAGTTATGAATGTGAACACTAAAACCACTATTAAATATGTCTATAGGGAATATATCCTACTAGGAATACCACAAATTTTGTAAAAGTGTCATAGTGCACATGTTAATGCTTGACCCATTTTAAACCATAACACTCTAGACATGATGATGATCTATGTATGCTCATACAAAGAGTGCTTGTAAATATGTATCATCAACAATAATCTCCTAGTTTAAGAAGGTGATGAGTGGTCTAGCTATAACTATAAAATGGTACATGTTAATGATGTTTTATAATGGATGTGCCTCCTCTATAATATTATGATATGAATATGGTGGTGGATGTGCCTAATATGTATAGTGAACACTTTATGTGATCCCTAATTCATTTTATATGTTATTTTTAAATGGATATGATAATATATTTAATGCCTTAGCTTCTATTTGTTGTACTTTTGGTGATTCTATGGGTGTGCCCACATTCATAATATAAGCCTCAATCAAATCTTGTATCTTATGTTTTAGGCTTATGCATCTATTTATTATGTGGTATGGTGCCTTATAATACTCAAATAATGCATTAAAATCATAGTTATTTGGAATATTTCATGTCATATAAACCTATTCAATGGGAGGGAGTGATATGACATTGCATTCCAAGAGATACTTTAAAACCCTTTCTAGTGATTTTGGAAGGTTGGTGAATATTTGACACTAAGGAGTGGATAAGACCAATCTAGGAGATGGCTCTAAAACTACATTAACAATGGACTTTTGATCACTCTTTTTCTTGATGGCCCTTACCTAGTATGAAGGATTATTTTATCTGATTTTGATCAATTTATAGAGTTATTTTGACCATTGATAAAAGCTTAACCTCTCTTTCTTTTATTATGTGGCACAAATATGTGAATGTAGAAAGCTTATTAAACAAGATAGCTTCGTGTAATTATGGTCAAATAATCTATTTGAAAATTTCCTAAGTTTATTTTTTTCCATGGGGATAGTCAATTTAGATAATATAGTCTTGTATCTTAAGGTATATTCTACAATAGGTTCATTTGACTTTTGTTTCAATTGTGCAACTTGGGCATATGAGATCTTGTCACTAATATTGATTAAGAAGTGTGATAAAAATGTGTTTTACAAAGGATTGAATATTATGATATATTGATTCAATAATTCATAAAATTACTTTAGGGCATAATACTTTAAACTGTGTAGAAATAAATTTTTGAGAATTCAATAATTAGACTCATAGTCCAAACATGACATGTGAAAAGATATAAAATAATGATCTGAGTCACCCTAATGATCATATAATGTAAGCTTAGGTGCTACTAATATTGATGGAAATGTATTTTATACTATGTGATGTGCAAAAGTTATATGTAGTAGAATATTGGAATCCAAGGCCTGTGATGGCCTAGTGGCTCTCTTCTCAAAATGTGACACCTTAGCTTATAGAGTATGATCCTCATGCATAAATGATTGTACATTATGAGTATATGAAATATACATAAGAGGTGTAGCTGTCACTATATATTTTTGAAATATAATTACAAATTTTTCTAGTTGAGTCAGCCCTACTATAGTTGTAACAATGTTATTAGTTGGGGGAGTTGAAGATTGACCATTGTTTGATTTTTGGAGTTCTTCCTGAATAATAGTGATGAGTTCATATTGTATATCCACATGTTTGGACACAAAATATTACAATTGTTTCTTATTGGTCTCATAATTTTTTTTATTAAATTATATGATTTTAGTTTGGGAAGTAGGAAAACAAGTTTTTGTATATTTTGAACCTTTACAGAGTTTTAATCTAAGAAAGATTGAAAAAAAAAAAATATTGAAACAAATATGAAAATTTTCAATGAAAATATAAGTATAGACAAAAAAATTATAAGAACCCTAAGAACATCTAGGGTCAGGGTTTGAGTAATGTTCTAAGTAAGTCAGGTTCACCAAATGTTATAACCTTTTAGGTTTTTACTTATGTAATTCTTATATTTGATTATTGAGTCGAGTAGTCTAAATCAGGGAAATAATATGTATAAAATGACCACTAATTTATTAATTTTTTTGAATATATTTAAATTTCTAAAAAAAAGTAATAAATATGTGAAAATAAATAATTATCTAGAAAACACCTAATATAGACAATATAAGTGCTATAAACTGAGATAGGAATAGGTTTAGATGTCATCAACTGGATCCCTATGTCATAAACCCTCTTAGATAGTAGCACCAACTTTGGATAGAGTTTCCATGTAGATCTAGTGTGTTAATAATAAAGATAATGTCATATATGAAATAATATCCTAAATGTCTAGGTGTACCCATGTCTATGTTTCTAGGTTATGTTCATTATGCATGAAGTTTGGAACTTTGTATTATGCATGTAATAGTTAATTTATGATGAAAAACCTAATCCTCCTTATAATTAAGGCATGAGATGAAAAGTGTATTAATTAGTAGGATAGGTTGGACATCATCAAAACCCCACTATGAAGAGAGTTTCTTATATACCAATACTCTGAAGAGGGATCAAGCCTAATGTAGTTCTCCCCACCTAAATTCTAGTGTAAGTGCAAGTGATGCTAGTATTATAGTGGCCTTGAGTTCCTTGAGTGTTATTTAGATTGTAAATATAGAAAATCTAAGCTTAGGTCTATTAAAAATGGTAATACGTATAATTAGGGAAGAATAAGGATTAACAACCTTGATTTTGATTAACTTGTCTTGTGTTTGAATAGCTAATTTGCATCTAATTTATATCTAGTGGGAGGGATAAAAGTCATGTATTTATAGTGTTTTATTTCTTGTGAAGATATTAAAATATGTTTATTCCAACTTTAAGAGGTTACCTTTGAGAATATATTTGTTTTGGAAAGATAGGGTAAAGGGCATAGGCACCATTTTGGGGAAACTAGCACCACATGCCTCTAGTGTCCTTAATATGGGGCTAATGTCTATCTAGAATAACACTATGCATGAATGGATAAGATCAAAAAATGAGGGTCTAGTACTACATTTGAGATGACTAGGGATGATTTTAACCCACACAAAGGTATGAAAAGTGTGATAATAGGCTCTAAAATAGGCATTGGGCTAATCTAAGAATACATAGTCTCAAGTAGCACTCTTAGAAATAAAATACCACTTTTAGGTGATTATAGTTTCTTTATTTCTATACTTCTTGTTATTGTAAATCATTTTAATATATCACTTTATATGATTTTGTTAAACTTTGCATGTGGAAGTTTACATTATACCCAATACTTAGAAGGATAGAGGTCCTTATGTTATGAAAAGGATTTAATATATGCTTAGTTGATTATTCATGATAAACTATGGGATATAGTCTCATGATCATGCCAACATAAAATACAATTGGTTTATGGTTATATAGTGTAATTACTTTAAATGTTACTAATGCATATAATATAATTCCTTTAGGTGACTATGGTTATATAGTATAATTCCTTTAAAGGTGATTATGTTTACATAGTATAATACATTTAGGTGACTATGATATATAATATAATTCATTCATTATGAAGGTGATTATGGAATGATCAAGGTTTCTAAATCCTTAAATTATTACCTCCTAAAACTCATTGTGTGGATGGTTCATGGACTGTAAGTTTGTTTGTTACATCCTAAAACTCATTGTGTGGATGGTTCACAGAGTGTAACTTATTTATTATAAAGGAAATAATGACATATATCCCTACTTAACATTAATGGGGAGTGTTGGAACATCTAATGTTATATGGATACCATTATTGGGTCCTTAATGCTTTAGTTGGTAAAAAAATATATTTTTTATTATATTTAACATGGGTTAAAAACATCATGTAAATGTAATAAATATATATATTAATAATTATTGACTTAGTTTCTCAGGGAAAGGGTGGAACCATTGGTTACAACATCCACCTCCCCTAATTCATATTATAAATAGTGTTTTAACCCTATGGTAAAAGGTAATTTTGATACACATATCAATACATGAAAATAATATCTGTGTGTGGAAAATATTCGTGAGGAAGATTGATATAGAGAAGTTAGAAGGAATGATTTTTATTGTCTAGTGATAATTTTCTCAAATATATCAATAATCATTATTGTGGTTTTTTTTACCTATTTTAGGTTTTACACATTAAATATTTTGTAAAATATTGACCTATGTTATTTTCCAATTCATTATCATATAGATATTTTTGTGTGTCCATAATTCAATATATATTGCATATTTTACTTAAAGTTAACATATTGCAAGCACATATAAATCAAAGTGTGATATTTGATAGTAGGGAAGCAAAGAGAGAAACAAGGTGAACAAAACTTATAAGTCATATATATTTTTTTAAAATATTTTATCTTAATTGTAAAGTTATGTTCCAACCACTATCTAGAATACAATGTACATTCCTAATTATTACATCCAATTAGCTCCAATTAGATATATGATAGTCATATTAGCTTTAGCTTCATGTTTGCATATTTAATTTGTTGTAACTGATCTTATACAATGTTATACACATAAATATATAATTTATATCCCTGTACATTTATTATATTGAGGTCATATTTATTAAGTAGGAATTATCATTGTATTGTACACATGTTATTAATGCATACTTAAATGAAATCCATTTATTACATTAAATTTTTATAAGCTCACATTGTCTTACTCCTCCTTATGTTATATATTATGTTAATGATATTTATTCATATTTTTATATTGAATCATTTTTTGTGTTCAATCCTAATTGTTCCATACCTATATAGACACAAAAAAATTAACATTAATCTAAAATATTACACTTTTGACCACCTATTTGACACACCTAGCTCATGACCTATTATAGGGAACCTTGACCATTTTCCTTTACTTTATTCATGATGAATCATTCCTTAAATAAACCCAAATCATTTTAGAATCAATATATAAAAACTACTCAACAACCTAAGCTCATTCTCAGACTAAACCACACCTTCAAATTATAATTTTTTACCTTTAGGACAATAGTGCCCTATTGGGACAAATATCACACCCTTATATTGTCCACTTATTCTAGTAGTTTTCTCTCAAAAATTATAAACCATTTTATTAAATTCAAAAGTTGTGAAAATACAATCCCAAAAGTTTATAAATCCCCATCTAAAGTAATTCAAAAATTACAACTATAATGCCACATTTCAAAATATTCTACACACAAGGGGATTCCACATTGAAAATCACTAGAATTATAATTATACATTAAAATAAAATTCTCTATTTCTTCCAATTTTGATTAGATATAACCCTAATATCCATAATTGTAAGTCACTTGTGAAGCACTTAATCACACTAGGATTCTACTAACATATAGTATTTTACACTACTATCACACACAACCCCATAAAATAGGAGGACTACATAGAATTTTTTCCCTCCTTAGAGTATTGGTATATGGGAAAAACTTAACATAGGGATTTTGAGGTCAAGCACAACTTAAACCGCTAACCTATTTTTATTCTATTATTGAATTCATATTCCAATGTCATTAATCTATGGTGTTAATAAAATAAAGAGTTACATAGTGGTCCCAGTAGTAGATTAGAACCTCTTTCATAGTCCATAAAATAAATAGGTGAAGATGAACATAACCCAAAAATATCAAATCCATGTTTCTTGCTAGACATTGACACTCCATAGAAACAATAACACACCCCACTACTATCCAATTGCAACACTATTACTCAACAACCATATTAGCTCTTTTTATAGGTATGCACTTAGTCAACATAATCAGTAAGTTAGTCTTAGAGATAGAAACAATTCACATCTCAATTTTCCATCAAATTTTATATTTATCTTTTACACTTTCCATATTTAGTATATTTCCAAATTTAGTAAGTTCTAAATTAGTTTGTTGCATTTATTTCATATTTGTAGCAATATAATTTTATGCAATAGTTTGTCATAATTAGGTAATATATTTCATATATTTACAAAATAGGGAAAAACATATGGCTAGACCTAATTTTTATTGAACATTTCTAAAACCCTAGATTAACATTATGGTTTCTTTTTTTTCCAAATTTCTATGAAGGTTTTTAGATTCCTAATTATTTATTTTCCATGCTTCCATATTCATCATGATTATCATGATTGAATCTATTTGCCACTTCATATACATTTAGAAAGATTAATTTTGAAGTAATTAAATAATAATATATATCTTAAATATATTTATTTAAAAAATATATTTTTAAATGAAAAATATTTTAAATTATATAATATAATTACCATATTTTTTAATTAAATTTTTTATGAGTCAAACATCTATACTAATAAATTAAAAGTTATAATAAAATAGTTAAATGAATCTCAATTTTAAGATAAATTATTTATTAACTTTTAATATAATTACACTCCACCCAATTAACTTAATAATAATAAATATATTTATAATTCTTAAAAATTAATTATTAAAATGACTGCCAATCAAATTCAACTTTTTCTTAGATTCTTAGTCCTCTTTGCGTATTCCTTTCTTTTGACTTATCAAATATTTTGTATGTATGTAATCCATGAATATATAATTTATAGTTATATATCACATCATAATTTATTCAATCACTTAATAATGAGCACTTCTATGGTGACTATTATTATATGTATTAGTTTTAATTACCACTTGATGCCACTAGACATTAGATATCTTAGACGGTTTCATTTAATCCTCCTACCCATAGACCTCATAGATATCTTAGCTCATTTCCTACCTATACTAGTCATCCTAGGATTATAGTATACCCTACGGTTTGAGTGGTTATTACTAGATGAGGTTGAGTGCCTCCTCAATTGAGGTAGCATGAAAAAATTATTTCTCATCCCCAACCTATTTTAATGGGGTTATTCAATAATTATATATGATATGACAATGTTTATTAGTTAATAATACACCAATAAAGATATCAATACTTTAATTGATGAAAAAGGCGACTAGTTTCAAAGATATTTTATACCACACATACAATTAGACATCTTTACCTCAAGGCACATAACGTTCATAGTTTTTATCTATTATGAACACATTGAAATATATAAAGGATGTTACTCTTTTACCAATAAGTATTTTATCTCAAAATGCACTATTTATCATAATTTGTGTTTATTTAGAAAAGTTCAAATTAAAAATACAACAATCAAAAGGGTTTTAATTGACAATGTATAGTTATTTCACATTGGTAGTCTTAAATTATTGAAAACAAAGGGAATTAACATATCTAATCTTAAAAAATAATATAAGAACATAAAATTATTTCATGATGTACCTTACCAAGCATTGGTTTATATTGCACTAGATATTATAATGGGCCCTTAAACTCTATCTACACATTTCTAAGTGATTTATGATCACTTGCATTATAATAGACTATTGGGTAGACCATGGATACACGCCATGAAGGTTTTACCCTCTAACTTAAATTTATGTGTCAATTTTTTACATGATGGATATTTATATATATGTAAAATCAAGAATCAATTTTTTTGATATCATAAAGTTTTAGTACGTACCACCAAGATTCCATCATAGTTGGCAACAACTTCATCCACTATCATGCCACCACCAAAGATTATTAATATATAATAAATGTACACATATAAGGTGGGTGATTCTAATACAAATGATAAAAAGTCACATTATATCAATAGATCTAAACCATAATTTTAGCCTAAAGAGGTGGACCATGAGGAACATACATAATAGTTACCTGTAATAGTAAATTCTAAAGATCCAAATTTTATATCCATTAAAGATGTTGATGATGATTCAAAGGATAATTTTGATGATGATAAAAATACAATACCAATGAACATTGATGAATATTTACGTGATTTGAATTTTACACTAGTTGGCCCAAGAGAATATATAGATGATTCAAAATACATCATTCCCATACATATAAAAAAATAGAAACCAACCATAACATATATTTATAAAGGAAAGGATTTAAAAAAAAATTGAGCTCAACACAACACATTGTCTCATCCAATATACCACAAACTAATTTCTTTGTCGAATCTAGTATTACCAAAGAACAAGAGGCATAATACTTAAACTAATTCATTACAGATATTAAAATTTTTAATTATACAAATTCAGTCAAGAATGTTGAGCTCATGGATATAGAACCAAACATTAAAATATAGGTCAAAATTTTACATGATAATACACATGCACTATTAAAGATCTTACATCATATAGAATTAATTAATTTAACAAAAATACAAGATAGATCTATAGGTAGATTGACAAATCAAGAAGGAAAACCCTTTTGTCATTATCACATAATTCAAGGAAATGCTATATATAATTATTCAAAATTATTAAAAAAAATAAAATATATAAGGCTAAGGGTACTAATCATACTATACAATCCATTTCAATGATGTATAATCATAAGCATTTCATACATGATTTTGTAACCATTTAGGTATTAATAGAAAATGACTATAGAGAACATGTAAAGGTAGATGGAAACACAAAGACAAATTTATGCATAATTATAATTCTTCATCACATATGGAATGATTAGGATGAGTTATATAAATATATTTTTTTCCAAGATTCAATAGGTCATAATACACTTCTAGTAGTATGTGATCCCAAAATGGTGAATAAATTAATTTTAATTATGAAAATAGGGACTCAACTAATTAATACGTTGGTTTAAACATTGTTACATGACATGGAAGCTATAATTTATAGGTTAAAGTCATGTCTCACATTCAAATTTGAGGATAACACACTTTGAATTCTTCATGATGGTATAGATGATAATCACATATTCATAAATGATAGGTAAGATCCAATGCTAGTTTATCCAAAAACTAAACATAAGGCCTATTATATATTAGATAAATATGATATACACTTATATATGATTGATAATAATGTAAAATATAAAGTTGTAGTTATAGATCATGAATTTTATGATGATCACTATGATGATGACCTATGGGATGTTAACAAAATCTAGTGCCCAACACTTAATGACATTCTACTTGATCCACATTTTGATCACCCACATCCCTTATATTTGTTTTTAGACCTTAAAATTTTCTTATTATTCATTTATATATATAATATAAAAAAATTAGATATTTAAGAAAGATACAAAATCAGGACCTATGTATGATTATGTTTAATTCAATTACATCATTTAATTTATGCATAGTATTTAGTACTTATTTCTATCTAGTTTCATATCATATATGCTTCATGAGTAAACAAAAGTGATTTCATATCATATAGGATGTCATGCCTAGACCCATTTTTATGTTTTTTACTATCTCAAACTCAAAAACTTGTTATTTAAATAATATCACTCTAACCAAATAATAACATACCTTGTTATTGTCATATTGCTAGACTATTCTCTCAGTGAGTTCAAGCTATCATTTCACATATCCAAACTAGACACACACCTCTTATAGCTTTTTTTAACTTCACCAAGCTCATTGGGGGCATACCATATCCATGTTTTATCCTTCTTTGGTCATCTCTTATGGTTCATAACTCAATTTTTTATATGGCATACAATTTATTAATATTGCTTACTCACTAACACATTTATATCTAGCAAATTACCTAAGTTATTAAATCTAATAGTGTTTTAAATTCCTTATGTGGATAAATTACATATATTCTCACATTCTTTTAATGTTTTCTTTCCTTATTCATGTCTTTCATGTATTCTCTATGAGTGTGATTACTGTTGATGCTTGAATTTTCACCCTGGAAGAAAAACTTAGTCTTCTTCATCCAAGTGGCACAATGGAATCATCTTTTCTACTGTGGGTGACAATTTCTTTGAGATGAATCCCTAGATTTAAGGGCTAGATCCCTTGATGTACCTATGAATCTCTATCTATCCTAATCTATCAAATATGTATGAAAAGAGAGAAAATGAACAATAGAAAGAAATACACAATGATGCACCAATATGTATTGTCCTCTCACTGTGAATGTAATCACTACTTAAATAATTACAAGGTTTCCTTGCACAAGACTCATGACCCTTTATGCATTGTTACATCAATGTTTTGCTTGTTAGATTCAAAAGGTATTCAAAATTCAAGAGGGAAACAAAAAATTCTAGAGAAGAATATGACTTTGAACCACTTTGAAAATATCTATAGACTTATTAGAGAATACTAATGAGGACCTATAACAAATATTTGTCTACACCTTTGGTGGGAAATCAAGGATACAAGTTAGGAAAGACAAATTTCACTAAATGAGAACAACATGATGTTAAATTGATACAAAAAAATGCAGTGTGTGAGTGGTAGAATTTGTCTTACTTTCTTCAAGAGTTTTTAATACAAATCTAATCAAATTTTTGTCATTAACTAACAGAGGATGCTTTTAGAATAGGATAAATACATACATATATATATATATATATATATTTTCTAAAGGGAGATTGAATGATTGAGATTTCAAGATCAATTAGACATATGCCAATCAGGAACAAGAACAATTTCCATCGATAGTTACAAGAATGACCTTTGATTTTACTATTTCCATCTTACTTTGGTGTCAATTTCTCTTTGCTAGGTTGTCATTTGTTATGCACAGTTGTCATTCTCTTGTTTGTATTTAGGTTCCTGCTTAAACATTAATGGCTATTCCTTGTAATTTGAACTTGAAGTTCTACAGACCGTCATCTTTTATACTTTTTTTTGAGGGAATTCCTTTAGATAATTTATCTGAAAGAATACTTTATGTCTTCTATTTGTGGGGAAATTGTCCTAGATAATTTTACCACAATAAATCCTTTATATTTCACTTGATCCCTTTATAAAAAATCCTTAAACAATCTTGAAAAGGTACTACTAACCTTCAGATTTATTAAAAAATACCCTTTAGAAGAATTGTTTGGCCCTTCAAAAGAATTGCAAACATCCACTTTCCTTTGGTTCTTTTGAAATGATCCTTTTGGACTTTTGGAAATGCCTTTAAAAAAAGTCACAAGGGTGCACCTAACCTTTAGAGACATTGAAATGATCCCTTCAGAATTTTTTCAAATGTCCATGTGCTCTTTGGAAAAGTTGAAAGCACCTTTTGGAAAAGTGAAAGTGCCCTTCAAAATAAATTTTAATGACTTTCCTACAAGAAATGACCCTTCATAATAATTGAAAAGGTCCACTTAGCTTGAAATAATGTCCCAAACAAAAAGTCTACAATAATTCACTTGAGGCTAAGGCAAAACTTTCAAAATAATTCTTTCGAGAAAAAAACATGAAAGAAATAGTCTTGTACAAAACGAGAAGGAAAACAAAACTTGAAAGAACTCACTTATTCTTGGAACAAAGTTTGAAAGGAAAAATATTTGAACAAGAACTTGAAGAAAGCTTTTTGAAAGGAAATATTTGAACCTTTGCCATGAAATTTGCACAAAGCTTTTTTCTAGACAAAGACACACATTAGACTCAACTAAACATATGAACAAACAACTAATATTTTCAATATGGGTGGCCAATTTTGATTTTAAAGATCAAAATTTAGTCAAAAATTAAATTTGAATATGTCCTTGTGTGTGGCTCTAAGCCTTCATGTTATGCATTTATGCATGTGAGGACATTTGATATGTACTTATGTGTGTCTCTAAGTCTTCCTTGTATATTTCTATGTGTGTGAGTGACATTTGAACATGTCCCCTGTATGTGTCCTTTTGGCCTTCTATGGTGTGTTTTATGTGTACTCTTTATTTATGGGAATCATGGTCATGAAATTTACTTTTTTTTCTTAAATTTTTATGCCATGATGGATATCACGCATCCTCCTAGTTTTTGATGCCATGATGGATATCATGTGTCTCCCTTAAGTAGTTCTAATCAAATTTGATCCCTTATTTGTGTGCCTAATTTTTAACATATTTCATGACATTATCACTATGTATACTTGTTCTTACATGCATATAAAATTAATATTATGCTTAATTTATTTATATGATGTTGACATTCTCCTCCATGTTATTATTACTACTTATGTTTACTTTTTTGAATTACATTTGTATATAAATTTTTATTTTGAGTTAAGTTATTTTACAGACTCAACAACTCATCTAAAAATTGGGGGCATATATAGGGATTTATTTTAGAGATTACGTCCCTTCAATACAATGCATAAACAAAATTCTCCAAACCTCACATAATGGATCATAGAAAAAACTTATAAAGCACTCATAAATTTATTTTGGGTAGGAGCACTGTATTTGGATAGGAATTTCCCCCACTATTGTACAAATAGGGAATTATCATATCAAAACATAAAAACAATCATGTATACAATTTATCAGTCTTAGGTAGCTCAAAGTAGTTTAAAATAGGTTGATAGTATTAGTTTCTATAAAATACTCACATTTTTTCTCAAATTTTATCTGTTTTGAGGAATCTTGTGAGACATGTGTTCCAGGTTATCACACATGTTTTTTCTCAAAAATTGCATTTTTTATTACTTAGTCTTAGAATCCATATACACCAGATATTAGATTGGGGGCATGTGTGAAACATATGATTTACTCTTTGATTATTTTTACACTAGTTCCATAGATCAAATGGAAATTCTTGTCGTTCTCAATGATATATACACAAAACTAATATTATACTTTTTTCACTATAATTTCACAAGTTTTACACAAAAATGAGCCTTATTCCATCTATAACATTTGGTTTCACTCTTTGCACTAGTTTTTCATTAGGTTTTTCACCATAACATTCTATAGGGATTCATACAAGGATTCCAAACTACTTAACCACCTTGGGTATGCAATGATGGAGTCAATAATACTTTGAATTATTAATCACACTATCCTAACTAGTGAGGATTAGGGCATGCATAATATAATTTGATGTTTTCAATGAAAATGAAATATCCAAGTGTCCAACCCTTTAGAGTCACTATTTATTGATCAAAAAACACACTGGATCATGTACCTAATCAAGTGTACTTGTTCCTTATTATTATATCTATAATTTATATTGCCTTTACTTCTTGATTTTCATTTTAATTAAGGATTGATTTTATATATGTTTCACTATAGATTTATGTGAATCACAATTCAACGTTATGGACTACATTCAATATTACATTTTGGAGATAAGTTTAAGTGCACTTTTCCTTTTACTATTTCACTTTTATAAATTACTAGAATAAAATGGGGGAAAATGTAGACACATAAATTAACATTTAAGCTAAAATAATTCACTTATGGCCACCTCCTTGACACACTTAGATCATGAATTATTCTAGGGCCCCTTGATAATTTTTATTCACTTTACACATGATGAATAATTCTTTCAAGCAACCCAAATCATTTAAATATGAACTTATCCAAACTAATCAGTAGCTTGAGTTCATTTTTAGACTAAACCACACCTTTAGCTTAGTATTTTCTATCGGAGTTGTTGCCAGAATCTGGATAATGCGAATGCAATGGAGACGTGATCACAAAAGATGAAGCTAGTGCACATCACATAAATGCTAAAGCAATTTGAAAGTATAAAAGAAGATAAATTACATAAGACAAATAGGAGAAATCCCAATTTTTGATTAACATGAGATGACCAAAGTGAAGAATACATATAGGAGAGCACGTAAGTAACTCCACAAAAGGTCGTCAAGGCAACCCAATAATAGAATGTAACTCCTCCATGAAAGGTGGTGACAAGGTGCTAAGAATAGAGAAGTAACTCCCATACCCAGAATAGCTAGTCAAGGGAGTTACTTATGACATTCTTATGACACCTATGACACATCTATGACACACATCTCCACATAAGCTAGCCTAACCCATGAATGTAGGAAAACTCCATGTATGCACAAATATATAATTTCCCTAATTAAATAATAGGTAAAAATAAAAACCTACACTAATACCCCCCCATAAGCGTAGCTTAGGTGGGCAGTGTGGAAATATAAAATGGGTCTTGGCAACTAGGCTTGATGAGGTACCCATGTACAAATGCAATATCTCATAATATAAAGAAAAGGAGAAAACCCGTAGGAAAAAACTCCCCCCCAAAAGAGAGACATAAAATAAATGAAGAGGCTAGAAGGCCCCCCCTAAAGATGATACTATTGTAGATGTAGACCTCACCCCAAGAAGAGCTCGTAGATGAATGAACTTGCTCTTGGTGAAAGGTTTGGTGAAGATGTCTACAAATTGCTCTAAATATTGGAAAAATATCAAGTCAATGACCTGACTATGAATAAGCTCCCAAATTAAATGCATGTGAATCTCTATGTGCTTGGTCCACTGGTGTTGAACTAGATTCCTAAAAATCTAAATGGTACTCTGGTTGTCACAATAAATGATGGTGGGATGCCTGATAGGAATGCCAAACTTAGAAAGAATCCCCTGAAGTCAAATAGCCTCAGTAGCTATATTAACATCTCCCCTATACTCTACCTCTATGGATGATATAGAAATAGAGATGCCTTCACCACTATAATAGCCGATGAAGAACTCCTGGTGATCAAAAGGTTGTCAACATATAGAACCAAAATTAGGAATGAATCATCCTGCCACAAGAAGTAGACATTGGGGTCAGAATGGCACCTAGTGAAACCCACTATGAGAAGGAAGGAATCCATCTTAGCGTACCATGCCTGAGGGGCCTGTTTGAGGCCATAGATAGATTTCTTAAGTCTGCATACTAAGGAAAAATCCTAAACAAATCCTGGCAGTTGCTCCATGTAGATCTCCTCCTCTAGGTCTTCGTGAAGAAAGGCACTCTTCACATCCATCTGATGTACATCCCAACCATGTGTTGTGGCAATAACTAAGGTGAGTCAGATAGAAGTCATCTTTGTAATGGGTGCAAAGGTCTCTGAGCAGTTAATGCCTGCCACCTATGAGAAACCCTTGGCAACCAATCGCACCTTGTACTTATCAACTGACCCATCTGATGCAAAGTTGGTTTGATATATCCACCTACATCGAACCATCTTCCTTCCCTTAGGAAGTGAAGTCAAGTCCCAAGTGTGATTTTTGATTAAGGAAGAATATTTTTTCTCTATATCACTATCCCACTTAGGTATCCCCAATGCCTCTTAAAAAGTATGTGGATCTGAAACTGAAGCAAAGAAGGCATGTGGATCTCTTTGAAAATCCCCCTAGTACATTTGTCATCTATGGGATCTCCTACCCAAGTGCCAGCACTCTCAAGTGTTTGTCTAGCCCAAAGTGGCCCAGAAGTGGGTGAGTCAGGTGCTAACTCCTCATCCTTTGACTGACTAGAGGTGGATGACTCTACATCACTGTCCTCATTGTCTAAACTCAAAGAAGAAGAAGATGCCTCTGGCTCAAGAACGTGCTATGGCTAATCTGAATCTGATGAGGAATCATCATGAAGAAGTAGATCTGATGAGGGAGAAGAAGTGCCAAGTGTTGAGTCTCTAAGACTCTCCTGAAAGTGGACACTTCTCTCAATGAACAACTCATGAGTGGTCAGTTATAGAAGGAGATACCCCTTAATACCATCTAGATATCCTACAAAGATGCAAGGCTTGGATTGATGTTCCATAGCTTTGCATTTTTTCTTCAGTATGCGGGCCATGGCTGGGGATCTAAAAATCCTAAGGTGTTCAACATCAGGTTTCCTTTTATGCCAAGCTTTAAAGTTTGTTATCCCTTTCAAAGCTTTATGAGGAACCCTGTTTTGAATGTAGCAAGCACGATTGATGGCTTTAGCCCAGTATTATGGTGTTAAGGATTTGGAGTGAATCATATAGCTACCCATCTCTTTGAAGAACCTATTTTTGCATTCTGCAACCCCATTCTATGAAGGATTGTAAGTGACTGTGCACTGCAAATCAATCCCCTCTATGGTGAAAAATATCTCAAACCTGTTGCTGGCACACTCCCCTCCATTATCAGTTCAAATAACCTTGATGGATTTCTCACTTTGTTTCTCAACAAGAGCCTTGAATTCTAGAAAATTTTCAAACACTTCAGACTTTTGTTTGAGAAAATATATCCAAGTGTACCTAGAGAAATCATTAATGAAAGTGAGGATGTACTTGGCCCTTGTGAAAGATGGTTTGGGAAAGGGTCTCAATACATCACTGTGGACTAACTCCAAAGGTTGTGAAGCCCTCCAAGATTTGCCTTTGTCAAATTTTGCTTTAGGATGCTTCCCAAGGGAGCACCCCTCAGAAAGTCTTTTTGAGAATTGGACATGAGGCAAGCCAATAACCATGTCATTTTTGCAAAGTTGTTCAAGGTAGCAGTAGTTAAGGTGGCCAAACCACTTATGCCATAGTTTGCTAACTCCATCTAAATGAGTCAGCAATGCTATTGGAGAAGAATCAAGTGAAAAATGTTAGAAGGTGTATAACCTTGCTTGGTGATTTACCCTACCCACTGCCACTATAGTATCATTATGCAACTCCCTGATAGCCACTGAATCTGGTGAAAACTCATCTCTCATGCCTTTACCAATGTGAGTGATTTGGTGCACTAATAGGATATTGGTTGAAATAGAAGGAACACTTGGAACATTATTGGATGTTCCTCCTTCCATTTCAACTGACCCTCTCCCTACAACAAAAATTGATGTGTCATCACCCAAACTAATTGAAGTCATGCTACAAGGCTCTAAAGATGAAAAATCAACTAGTGAAGAGCCCATGTGGTGAGAAGCACCTGAATTAATGACCCATGATGTTGTAGATGTTGTAGTTTCTACAAGGGCCTTTCCCTTTTCTTTCTCCTTACCCTTGCCTTTTGCCTTGGTAGAATCTTGGGTAGATGAATTTTGCTTAATGGACTCAAGAACACCTATGTTGTGCTTCTCTAGAAGATGAGTTAGGTGATCTATTTGTTTCTTCATGCATCTGTGTTCATCATGCCCTGTATTTTTACAATAGGCACACTTAACCTTCTCCTTCTTAGGTTTAACATTGGAGGAGGAAGACTTAGTGTTGTTTTTGGCAGGATTGTTGTTTTCTTTCTTCTTCTCCTAGTCCTTGTTCTTTTTCTTCTTTTCCTTTGTTGAAGTCTTATCCTTACCATTTCTAGCTATCAAATCTTGGGGTTGAGTAGAATTCATTGTGCCCATTTGAATTAGCTTATCTTGCTCCCTAGTCAAGTTGGCAATGAATGAATCCAAAGAAGGCATTTTCCATGTAGTGCCAAGGGCACTTTTTGTGGCATGGAAAGTGGAGACAAAGACTGAATAGCTTGGACCTAACTTTGTGAGAATAGAAAGGATGAGTTGATAATCTTTCTTCTCTATCCTGCATTCTTTCAATTTCAATCTAAGGGCCTTAAACTTATTGAAGAAGTCATGTAGGGTGTCAAAGTTGCTAGGACTTAGACTTATGAGTTCATTTTTGAGCTCATGACCTCTCATCTCATCAAGCTTCCCAAATAAGGTTTCTAGGGTGTCCCACATGTCTTTGGGAGTCTTGGAGGTTAATAAATGGAAGAGAAGTTATGGAGACACAGACAAGCTCAGTAATCCATAGGATTCATCACTACGGTTGTACCACTTGACCTTTTCAGCATCAGTGCTAGGTTCTACTTCAGTACCCATGGTGATCCTATACAACCCTTTGCTTCTAAGAATGATTGACATTTTAAATTTTCATTCATGATAGTTGAAGGGTGTTAGGGGTTTAAGTTGAAAATAATCCATTTTAAGCTAAATTTAGGTGAATTTGTGTTGATTGCAAGTTGTGAAATTATGCAGAAAGGAGAATGAAAGCAAAGATTGCAAGTGCTAAAAAGAAATCACACCCCATAAAATGTTGAGATACCCACCAAATATGAAAGTGCACACTCAAAATATGTTAGGCTCAACTGAGAATGCATCTTAGAGCAATCAGTGCAAGACTTTAAGCAAACAATATGTCGGACTCAGCCAAAAATGTGTCTTGAGAGACCTAAATTTTAGGAACTTTATAAACTAGTGCATTTTTAACAAATAAAAATCCTACACTATGGATAATTGAATTACAAACACTTTTTCAAAAAATGGCATCCAAATCTGAGCTACCATTTGCAAGATATTAAAGATTCAATTTCCCATAAACTAGTGTTTTTGTAAAAAAAACACTAAAACATTAAAAAATGTCTGTTTTGAGAGATAAAGTGGCCTTCCAACCACTCATTAGACTCGGCACAGAGTGAGGAATCCAAAGGAGGTCTTTTTGAGGGGGAATTGGCCTCTTGCCAACCTAGGCCTCACCCTTCATCTTCGATAGGTGAAGATACAAGTTTAAATCTAAACCCCCAAATTATCAAATTGTCTAAAATACTTAATATTCAGTCAAATTGATTGATTTTTTTTTGAAAAGTCAATTTTAACTAAAAAAATAAAATCAAAAGACAGTTTAATGGATGTCAAGTGTTTAAGGGTCCACATGGGATGCCAAACAAGAAAAAAAAATGCCATTTAAAAATAAAAGATAGTTCTAGTAGTTTTCTCTCACCAAAAATGTGTGCAGTCCTAATTTCTTAACAGCAAAAAAATGACAAGTAGTGGTACCCCAGTTTATCTTGTAGTTGTTCTATCAGGATCCTACTCTAGACATGCATCCAATGCAAAAAACAAGCAGAAGTTGAGAGAGTGAAAGGACCAGCCGAGATGAGGAAGAGTTAAAATGCTCTCTCTTTCTCCCAGGCAATTGTTGGATGCCGTGTGGCACCACTTTGCCCTGTTGGAGTCCTAATCCACATGCAGTTGTGCTTCCTAGAGAGCTACCCCAAGCTGAAAATGATGTCCAAGAAATAGAAACCAGATTTGTAGAGATCTTTTTTTTTCTTGCATAATGACAAAAAAAAGGAATTCTACCACCTTTGCTGAAGCCACAACAGATCTATACAAGGTGTCTTGGAAAATTTTAATGCAGTTATCTAAAGGGAAGATCTGAATGAAACTCAATAGAAGTAATTTTTTTTAACAAATTTCCATATGGATTTGCATGAGTTTTTAAGAAACTCTACCAAAACTCTCAAATGCAATGGAGTTAAACAAAAAAAATACTAAGAAAGAAAAGTAAGAATTTCAGAATAAACTAATAGCATAACCAGACACATAATTACCGAGGTGGCTCTGATACCATATCGGAGTTGTTTCTAGAATCCAGATAATGTGAATGTAATGGAGACATGATCACACGAGATGAAGCTAGTGCACATCACATAGATGCTAAAGCAATTTGAAATTATACAAGAAGATAAATTGCACAAGACAAATAGGAGAAAACTCAATTTCTGATTAACATGAGATGGCCAAAGTGAAGAATACATATATGAGAGCACGTAAGTAACTCCTCCATAAAAGGTGGTCAAGGCACACCAAGAATAGACTATAACTCCTCCATGAAAGCTGGTGACAAGGTGCTAAGAATAGAGAAGTAACTCCCATACCCAGAATAGCCGATCAAGGGAGTTACTTATGACATTCTTATGACACCTATGACACATCTATGACACACATCTCCACATAATCTAGCCTATCCCACGAATGTAGGAAAACTCCATGTATGCACAAATATATAATTTCCCTAATTAAATAATAGGGAAAAATAAAAACCTACACTAATATTTTCTCCCTCTAGTACAATAATTCCCTATTGGAAAAATAGTGCAACTCTATATTGTCCACTCTAATAGTATTATCAGATTACCAATTAATATTTATTTACATAAATTAATTTTTTTTGAAAGAGTCATCTTATATTTTTAAGAAGTTCCATCCAAAGGAATTCCCAAAATACCATTGTAGTGCCAATTTTCAAACCATTTTGTACACAAGGGTATTTCACATTGAAAAGCAACATTATTCTAATTGCACATTGAGATAAATTTATATATTTCTCACCATTATGATTACATCCCTAATAACCATGTGCTAAATTCTAAATACAAATCTAAGGTCATAAATAATAGTTGAAGCACTTAAACACACTAGGATTACATCAACATCTAGAATTTTGGACTAGTTTTACACACACCACCATAGCATAGGATAAGTACATGGAGTTCAATCCATCTTCATGGTATTATAATTTAGGCATTAATAAAAATAGAGGATGTTGAATTCAAACACAATAATCACTAACCCATTTTTATTATGTGATTGCATTGATCTTCCTTTATCATTGAGCTAGGATTTTAAGAAAATAAAGAGTTGCATAGTGGTCCCCATATTAGATCAAAAGCTCTAGCATAGTCTAAGGAATAAAAAGGTAAATGTAATAATAACCCAAAAATATAAGATCTATTTTTGCTACTAAACATTGGTTCTCCCTAGGGCTAACATCACACCCCATTATTGTCTATTTATAATGCTATTATCTAGGAACCCTATCAGCTCCTATTTTGAGTCCACACTCAATCAACATATTCTATTAGTCAGTCTCATATCTATAAATAATTTTCATCTCAATTTTATAACTAAATCTATTTTTATATTTTGAACTTTCCATATTTAGTATATTTCCAAATTTAATAAATTTTAAATTAGTTTATGGCAAATATTGTATTTTTACCTTAGTCTAAGTTTTCATAACTACTTATCATTTTTATGTAATCAGATTTTTAAAAGTTAGGGTAAAAAAACCTTCCTAGGGTTAACTATATTTCATGATTATAAATATTAAACCTTATCTTTAATTACATTGCTATCAATACCTAGGTCATTTGAATTTATACAAAAATATTAAACCCTAGTTTGCTTGTATGATGTGTTTTTTCATGTTCAATTTATAATAAAAAATTAAATGGATCCTAGATTCCAGTAAGAAAAGACTCAATATTATTAAAAGTATTTTTATTTGTGGTATCATGATCAATGAGGAAAATAAGAATAACATGGAGCTCTGCAAATGGGAAGATTAAATTCTTTCTCCATTAGTAAATCTTCAAAATCTTTGATTGATCTCCTTCATCTTATTCACCACCTTGGTATAGTTATCTTGCCTTGCCTTGATGATCTTGGTACACTTTTTTTCAAGTCAATTAGTATTTATCTTGGTGCTTGTTTTTTTAAATACTAAATACATATAGATAAGATAAGATAAATACATTGGTAAAAATATGAGCATAAAAAAATGCTTATTTATTCTATAAAAAATATGAGCATAAAAAAATGCTCCATGTTAAAAATAATGTATAACAAGGTGAAAAAGGAAATGAAATATACTCCAAATTCAAATGTAGATATTGGATGTTATTTGAGACTATCTAATTCTAGTGTTGTGATGAAGGAAAATTTGTAATATGATTTTGATAAAGAAAAGAGTTAAATTAACCAAGGAATGTTTTTAATGTTCCCTTTGTCATAAATAGGGATTATAGGCCTCCTCCCAAGCCTCTATCTCGTAGAAACCTCCCTTAACCTTCCTTTAGACACTCCCATTGAAAGTATGATTGTTGTTGGTGTTGAGGTTGCCCATCCTAAACCTCCCTATAAACCCTTGGTTCCTTATTTCCTCTTGGTGAGATGACATCTAATGAGTATGTTGTTATTATTTATGTACCAAAAATTATGGATATCTCTACCCCTAAATATGGGCCTACTATTGAGAATGTTGTTTCCATGGATATTTCACCCCTACTTGATGTGATTCATGAGAAGGATATTATTTTTTCATAATTAGAGTCCTCAAACCTATTGAATAATTGTGAGCATAATCCCCTAGTAAAAGTTAAAATAAGGGTCAAGAGGATTAAAATTAAGATTTATTTCTCTAACCTTAAAAGTTATGGTAGTGTTGATGAGGAAAAAATACTTAATGGATCTTTTAAAAATATTGAATATTATAAAAAGAAGCTCAAATACAAAGAAAACAAAATCCCCTAGTGCTTAAATAGGTTATATAATAATAAATGGGATTTCTAGTCACTAAGTTAGACTATTTTTTTTTTTTATTCCATGAAAATTATAAGTTGTGATGTTAGATGCCTATAATCATTTGATAGAAGGTCCATTCTCAAGAAATTCAGACATTCAAGGGATCAAATTGATTTTATTTTATTGCAATAAATTAAGTAAGTTGGCCCTAAGATTGATATGGTCTTAAATTTTGTGTGGCCAAATTATATTTAATTCTCAGCTAGCCACTCTAGAGGCAAAGGTGGTTCATATATCCTCATTAATATAGAGAGGTATAACACTATCACTAAGCCTGGTTGTTCACTATGTCAAATAGTTGTTTGGGGTACTTTCTCTAGTCATAATCATACTTTTGGGATCTATAATGTGTATTCCCATAGTGACTATAGAGAGAGGGTTGAAATTTGTATATATTCTCACCTAAATGAGATCCCTTGGATTGTGGGTGGTGATTTCAACATGATTGAAGAGAAAGAGGATAAATTAGCTAGTAAATTCCTTTCATGGAAAGGTAATGAGTTATTATTGTGGTCCAATATTAAGCATATTTAGAGGCTTGAGGACCCTATTGGTAAAATTAAAACCTCTAAAAAATGGATTTGGCACACTTGGTAAAATAATTAGACCAATAATATAATAGTTTATTATAATATGGATAGATTACACCTACATAAGGATTCATTTAACCTCAAATAGATTTATGTGGGTAATTTGGTGAACGTTCTTCCATTTACTATCTCTGATCACCAACCCATTGAAATCACTACCTCTCTTAAAACTAAGGAATACAATGAGAAATATGATTGGAAATATATGCATAAGCTTAATGTTCCACACTTTAAATATAGAGACGCAAAGAGGGAATTAAAACTTCATGGAAAATTGTCAAAATATTATGCAACTCTTCTTCCAAAATTGATACTTTGAATAGTTGTGTAAATATGAGTGAATTTTTTATGAGAAGATATGGGAAAATAAAGGCTAAAATAAGGAGGAATTTATTTATATATTACAAAGAGAAATTTATTTCACTTGAAAATTATCTCCAAGATGACCCTTCTAATGAGTATCTTCTAAACAATCTAGTTTCTTCAAACATAACACAATAATGACATAACAATATATTACAAGAGGGATTCATATCAAGTCTAGAGTTAATTTCTTGAAGTTATTGTAAAAAGTCACTGAATAATTATTCATATTACTCAAATATAAGCATATTAATAATAGAAATACAAAAAAAATAGATTGGTTGTGTTCTTACTAATATATATCAATGAAATAAAAATGCTTTATTTGCATTTTACTTCAATCTATTTTCTTCAGATGGATCTAGACCATAGATTGAATTGAATAGGAAAATTTGTTCTAAGTGCATTTAGAAAAAAATTACTATAGATCAATTTGATTTCATTGATAATGATTTCTCTCTTGATAAAGTCTGAACTACCATTGACACTCTCAAGAATGACAATGATCTAAGTATTGATGGTTTCCTAGATGAATTTTATAAGAGAAACAAAGAATGGATTGTTAAATATTGCCTTGATATTTATAGAGAGGCTATGGAAGTTATATCTCTTCGTCCTTAAATTAATAGGGGTATTTTCAAACTCATACCTAAAGAGAGGGATCAATATTAAGTCATAAATTTGATACTAATCACCCTTTTGAATGTTTCTTAAAAAATCCTAGCTAAGATAATTACCAGGAGAATTTCATCCTTACTTTCATAGATTATTTGTGATACCCAAACATGATTTTTTGAGGGTAGATACATTATTAATAGAATTTTATCTAGTTTTAAAGGAATGCAATGTGTACATGACTCTATTAAGAATGTGGGGATGATCCTTCTTGACCTTGGAAATGCATATGATGGAATTGAGTGTCCCTTCATTAACACTATGTTTCATGCTTTTGGTTTTTAGGATATGTTATGTAGATTGGTCAATATTTTTTTAAGATGCCTCAAAATCGATTTAATTTAATGGAACCCTTATTGAATCTCTTATACTAAGGTGATTTATTAGTCAAGGGTTCCCCTAGTGCCTTCCCTCTTTGTGATTACAAAAAATGATCTACATTATTTTCTTAGAGATTCCTCTTTGGGCTCCTTTGTCAAAGGGATATATTTACCCAACTCATCCAATATATTGGATTTTTTATTTTTAGATGATACTAATCTCCTCCATGTTGCAAAAAAAATAATTTATAGCAGATTACCTCTAGTACTAATGTGTATTGATTTGGTTCTAGGTATAGAGTTGCTTACCATAAGTCCTACATTATGTTGTGCCTAAACACACCCAATTCTCAAAGTTAAAATAGGGACCCATCAATATGAAGACATATTTATTCATATTCCATATCAACCTTAGGAATTTTGATATTGATCAAGTGTGCATAAACCTAAGGTTGTTTTCAAAGTCTAATTTTATTGCAAAAGTTCCAAAAGGGATAAAATAAAAGATTATACACTGTTAATGAATTATATATCACCTTTGATTATCTTCTCTACTTTCAAAATGTGTATTCAATATTATGTTTTGATTTAATGGAATAAAAAGACTAACAATGTTATGTTCTAGTTTATTTTTTCTAGGTTTTTCTCTTATGCATGCTATTTTATGTTTAGTTTGTTACATGACATAGCTAGAGTATCTTTGAGTTCACTTGATCATCCCATGTGGAATCATCCAAATAATCCATGGCCTTTAGTGACTGAGCAACCCTTTATTCTATTTTTTTTAAGATCATGTTAAGTGGCATTATCTCACTCTTTCATAGATATACCATTATCATGAAATGTTTTAAATATTTCCATTCTCTAGAGTAATGAGAGTTGTCCATGTTTTATCATCCCACTAACCTAGAGTTAAATAAAATGTTATAAGTTACGGAGTAATACAAGTGAGTGGAGTAGTGAGAGTCATTGATGTGTCATCATATCACTAACCTAGAATTCAATTAGAATTAAAATCCATGGAGTCATCTAGGCTAGTGGAGTAGTGAGATCCATCCATGTGTCATCATCCCACTAACCCAAAGTTCAAGTGTAAAATTAATAGTCATGGAATCATATGGGAGAGTGGATAATTTATAGTCATCCATGTGTAATCATCCCATTAACCTAGAATTAAAGCATATGACATAAATAAAAACATATTATATGGTCATCCAAGAGGAATTGTTATTTGAAAAAGACATAGAACTTGAGGGGACTGAACCTTATGAGGAAACATATGAAGATGAAGAGGAAGAAACTAAAGTTAAGCAAATAAAGATATGCAGATATATTGATGAGGTTAAGTAAAAAAAATTTGACTGAATTATAATTAAGATATTACTAGATAAGGAAGGAGATGAAAAATAAGGCATAAACTAAGTAAGAAGTCATAGCTTAGGGATCATTGTTAGCTACACAATAGAGCTCTCCATCTCAGGCTAAAATAATAACTACAAAAAATGTTCCTACAACTTCTTCTCAAAATTTGAGTACCTATTTTTTATTCTTTTATATATTCTTCAATTTCAAATACTATGATATGAACCACCTATTCTTTGCATTATTCAAGCCTATCAAATATGTCCTAGTCATATTTAATGCCAAGTTTTCCTACCACATCCCAAGGTCCAATGATTTAGGATTTTCTTCCTATTTATCATCCTACTAAGGATCCCCATACTATGGTTATGACTACTGGGGTTGCTCATACATCAATCACAAGTCATAAATATAATATATTTAATACCCTTATGACTTATTCATTTTTTAGTCAGATTGACCCTTAACCCATAGAGTCAAATAAGTAGGTAAATTTTGAAAATATGGTGGCTAATTTCATTTTTACTACATAGGATACACTTCCCAAGCTATCCACATAATTAGGGATGTCAGTTGACAAAGCTACATAGATAGACTCATCCATGGTTTTAGTGTATAAGGCATTAAGCAAGACAAAATATATTATTGATATGCAATCCCAAAAGAATGTCACTGGATGGAGTAAATCCATTATTTCCTTCCTATAATTTCCTACATTACCCCCTATAACCTATACTAATATAATTTTTATGTGTCCTTTAGATTAATATCCTTCTTCCACCTCTACATCCATAGAGCAAGTAGAATCACAAGCTATGGTGAAGGTCCCCTCATTTATTCAAAGGTTAAAAGAATAAGAATAAATAAGATAATATTTAATAATTATTGAGAAGCCAATAATGAGATTCCATTTTTATATACAAACAAATACATTAAAAAAGGTTAAAATAAAGACTATGGTGGTAGAAAGTGGGAATGTGTAACTGGAATAGAGAGAGGACATTTTATCTCTAACAAAGAAGAGAAAGCTCAAACCCAAGGATATAGATGAATATAGGGAGGATCCTTATAGCTTTATAGATGCTATTGGATAGGTAATAAAATAAATTTTTACGACCTATGACCAATCTAGGTAGAAATTATAATAGAAAAATATCATCAAAGATCTTAAGGAAATTGTAGATAATGTGCATAGTGGAACTAATAAGTTGTATGACATTCTTGATGCAATAAAGTCTACAAAGGATGAATCTCAACCTAAATAAGGAGATGCGTCCTAATTTTATAATAAAATGAAAGATATGGAAGACAAGATTAATTTTTTTGGGAAATCTATAAGGAATAAAGGCTATACCCATTTGAATTTAATAATTATGCTATAAGTTGCATGGGTGTAAAGTCACATGGACATCAAGAAAGATAACTTGATTGATTGGAATCAAGAAATTAAAACTTCAGTGTACTGATTTATTAGTCAAGAATTAAGGGGCCATCTCTATTTAAAATAACATGAGAGTGGCAGGTGTAAATACTCCTCTTAGGGAGTTGGTTATCAAGCCCATTTTTTAAGGTTTGATCAAAGTTGTAGCGAACAACTTTCAAGCCAAAATTGATGGAAATTTTTACAAGACTAATGAGGAGATCATGTAATAGATAGATTTTGATAAGGGGATGGTCATAGTAATTAACACTTTATATGTGGAGGTTAAATTTTTAATGGTTATTCATAAAAAATTAATGGATAAGATTTCGTGGCTATTCAAGAGGGATATTATTAATTTTAAAACCATTAATATTGATTTATAGGCTAGTCACACCTTGTAATTAAAGACAAAGGCAATAAAACAATCTACTACTATTACAATAGTACCATCAATATCTCCACAAAGCACTTAACCTCAGGTGACAAAGTACACATCAATGCAAACTTAGATTGGTCCTATTTACATTCCACTCCCCACATTTACTATAGTGAAAACAAAGACTAATTAAACTAGTTTTGTGGCCACCTCACCAAATTCAACACATTTATTTAGTCACCATGCTACTAGTGCCATTATTTACTATAATTTCACTCCTAATATGTATAACAACTATTATTACAACCTCTATTATAGTTGAAACTACACAAGTGGAAACTAAGATTTGTAATGTTCAAGCTCCATATCCACGCAGGGCCACATCAACACCATAGGTGGATTTTAATAGGATTTGTATGTTTAAGTTATGAATTAAATTTATTTTTAGCAGGGTTATTTTTGTATCTAAGATTCTTTGGATGGAATACTATTATTCATTATTGTATTAAATACTTGTGCATCATGGATGAGTTTTAAAACATAGTCTATTATTAGACAATGTAAATTTAGACTTTTCTTGAGAGATGAGGCATCCACATCCAATATTATATATAGTTATATCCTCTTGATTACAAACCAAGGATAATTTTGGCTATTGAGATAAATAAATAATCCTATAGATTGTTATGAAATTTGTCTTCATGTAAAAATATTATTTTTCTCTAAACTTGTGAGTCATTTAAGAAGTTATGTTATTATATTATTTTATTATTTGGGTTGTGTAAAAGTGTTATTTTAATACAATAATTCATATTGTGTAGTAGATAGTTTGAATGCTTTGTGTGTAATAATCATAATTTCCCTTTGTAGATGTGTAATTGTAATCTTACAAATGCAACAACCTTTGATTATGTGCACAAAAGTTCACTATATTTTTTTTTCCTTGGAATATTAAATATTTTTTACTCTCTATGTGATAACAATAACTTGCATCAAACATTGGTTCTTAGACTACTTGTCCAACCCATAGTTCAATATCCATTTTTGAAGGGTTTCATCTTATTTTGATTCACAAAACTTATTTTATGCATTACCCTTCTTTATTTTTAGGTTTTATTTTGATCCTTACCACACTAAGTTATATTTACCATCCATATATCCATCTAAAATAGGTCTAAAATTACATCATATCTAAACCATTTGAGGTAAAAAAGTGATCTGCTCAACACTATTCCACCACTAGGTTATTTAGAAAACTCAATACCCTAAAACTCATGCCTTGGAGTGAATATTTATTCACCATATTAAAAAATTAGAGGCTACCTTTTAAGGTTCGACGTTGTGCATAAAACCAAAATAAACACATTACTGAGTGGAAATAATACCCTCCTAACTAGAAGTTTGAGTTTGGATGGATTTAGAAAGATCTTAAGAATTTAGTCATATTTTTTGATATCCCTTTCTCATTCTCTCCTTATTTTAAATAAATATTAGATTAGTTGTTTGTGAAGGTCAATAATAAGATTGGGAAATGGAATGGTCAAATTCTCTCCTTGCTTGACATAATTCAAAATTTTATAGAGAATTCTCTCTTCCTAAAACATCTACTATTATTCTTGTTGTCTCTTCAAAAAGTTTCCATTTAACAAGATTCATAAGATCATTAGGTAATTATTATGGTTTCATGTAAATTAAAATAGGAAACATCATGTTATTGAATGGGATTTTTATTTCTCACTTAAAGCTATTGGTGGACTAGGTCTCAAGGATTTAAGAATTCAAGGTATCACCCTATATGTTAAGTGGATCATTAGAGCCATTCAAGGTAATTAACCTTTGAAAATACATGTTAGGAATAATATGGTATGGGGATTAAAAAAATATAAGCAAAAGTGGCATGGATTACATATATATGATATTATGGTTTGGTAATTCTCTATTAAAGTGGTTGTCTGTATCATTTTTCAATCAATATGGAAAGTATGGGAAAGCATTAAAAATATATTAGTGGTGAAACCCATTTTTAGTGGGTTGGGGGAAATATGATATGGGTATATATCTTTGGTGGAACTTTAGCGTCAAAAAATTCCCCTTGTCCTTGGAAAGGGGATGTTCTAACCATATTTGGTATTATAAGGAGTTGATAACCTTCAATGGTATCTTATTTCATGGTAGATGCACCTTAAAGGCTAAGATTAAGCACATATTATAGATTCCTTACACACAAAGAGGAACCTATTCACTTATTATTAAATATTTTAATAATACCAGCTTTGTTTCCATTTTAAAAGGTGAAGAGAAGTTTTGAAAGAGCATAAAATGGCTGAATGGACCACCCCTTGATGAATTAAAAACTAAAATGTTGTACCATAAGTTCTCTTACCCTAAAAGTATTTAGCTTAGTATTAATAATAAATGGGTTGTTTATGACCCTTTTTATAACTATAAGTACATATTTTATGTCATTTTGTCCTCATTTATAGAGAATAAAAATTCATATTTTAGGTGGTTAATTGTTCACAATAAGCTTGTTGTTGGTGAGATATTATCTAAAATTAGTTTTGGTAATTTATGTTGTTCTCTATGTGGGGAGGTACAAAGTATCAAACATCCATTTTTTAATTGTATTTTTATTGTTTCTACTTGGATTGTTTTAATTGTTTGGTATAATGTATTTTCTTGTGATATTCATTCATTCAATGTAGATTTTGGATATGTTTGCCATTAAAAAAAAAAAAAAAAAAACATTTTTTTTTTTAAAAAATAGCTAGGTTTTTCAACTGTGATTTTCTGGTTTCTTTGGAAGCAAAGTAATTTGGATGATTTTTTAGTTTAAAGGTATGGTACTTACTAAATTATATATAGAATATATAGTGATAATTATTTATATGCATATTTATCTTTAGATGAAGTTATTTTAGGTTGAGATGGATATATTTATTAAGACTGAGATGATGAAGATAACATTCAACTTTCTTCTATACATAGGTGGATTTCCCAGAATGAGCCCTCCACCAAAATAGATAACCCTTCATGGAGATGCATCTAAGGTTAAAATATAATAAAATGAATGGGATAGTATTAAGGATATATATTTTGAGTAAGAAGATGATCTTGACCCTGAGTTAGTAGGCCACTCTCTCTTAGATCAAGATAACAAGGAGAAAGTTGATGTAAATAATGATGAATTAATAAACATTATTTAGTATTATATTCAACATTTTCATTAGGAATAGTCAACTGAAGCTTGAAATAAGGATAAAGGTAGTGTTTCTTTCTCTAATGGTATCTCCTCAAAGACCTCTGAACCTAGTATCAGAATCCATACTGAGGGATATGATGGGGGTATTTAAAAGGGTATTAAATATTTGATTGATAGAAATGTACACAATATAATTTATAACCTTCAAATGTTTATTTAGACTTGAAGAAAAATTGATAGGGATAAAATGTGAACAATGTTTAAGAGTCAAGGATTAGCCACATACTTCTTTAGATGAAGCATGAGTACTAACAAAGCTTTAGAACTGACAAGGGATATTATGTGTTGATAAAGGAACTTGGGGACTATGTAGAGGAACCTGAAAAATTTGACAAAGGGATTCATAATGATGTTTATTATGGTTTCTTGGTTGGTGGTACTGATGGCTCTTAAATGGGACATGTTTTTTTATTATTGATTATTTTTAGATTTGTTTCAAGATTTATATTCATTTCCCTTGTTTTTGTTTTCGTGTTGGATGTTTTCTATATATTGTAATCAACGTGTAATATTGGACTAACTTTGGTTCTCATTATTGGACATGTGGTTGTTTTCATATTATTTTTTCTTCTCTTTTGTTCATCCTCTAGACATTTTGAATTTTTTACATGGTCTTAAAATATAAAATAAATTCTTGTTGTTACGTCTAATCTAGGATTGAGAAATAAAATAGATTCTAATGGTATGTATAATATTTCCAAAATTGTTTTTTCTTTGAAAAATAATGTGAATGTGAATTATATACCTTTGAATGATGAAAATAAGTTTATTAATAATATACCCTTTGTCATAGATAATAAATATTTACTTTATATATAAAATGATAATATTGAAAGTATTTTACCATTTTCATCTAAGTTGTTTAAAAAAGATATATGAGTGACCGATTTAATTTTTTTTATGATTTTAGAAAATAAAATATGGTATTAGACACTTGTAAATGTTAATCTTGACCTACATTTATCCTACATGAATTATGTATATTTAAATGAATGTTATTCAACTTCTCTCACATCCACATGATTAACTATGAATTTGATCCTCCAAATTTTCTATCAGTCACCTAAGAGAATATTTCAGTTAGTGTCAAACTAATATCTTACTCATATGTCTCTAGATCATCATATTTATAATCCTATCTCCTAGACATAAATGTTAGGCTCAAATAGTTTCATCAATGAAACTATCCTAAGGTTGATGTTATTATACCTCACCCAAAAATAACTATTTTTACAATACAATAAATTATTATGGGTCTAAAACTTAGATTAGCATGTTTGTGGCATGAGAAATTACCCAAATGGACTCATATTAATACATTTCAAGGTCAAGCTTATAATCTCATGTGACACTTATCTATCAAACATCTATACATTATTATTTTACACTATTTAATATTTAAAATAAATATATTTTTAGTGATTATAGGTTTAAAAATGAGAATATGAGAATGTTAAATATAGACAATAATAAATAGCTAATATTTTGAAAATTTTCTAAATATAGAAAACTGTAATTTTTATAAAATACTAAGAAGAAATAAATATAGATTGCACATAAAATTATGTTGACTATCCTACTGGATTAAAGTGTAAATTAGTAATAGAGGTGAGTTTTATCTCATGATCAAGAAAAAAATCATAATCATGATATGGATAGGTTTTTTAAGGCAAATTTTAGGGCATTTTATTTGATTATGTTGAATGTGAACTTGTCCCAATTGATTATGACAAATGAATGATAAGAAAAGACATGAAAAGTAAAATTATAGAAATGAAAGATAAGAGGTACATGTAGAAGATATTATTAGATGAAATATTTTTAATTGGATAATATCACAATGAATTTGAGTCCATTGATTGTGGAATTGTCCTTGTTAATTATGCCTAAATACTAATCATTGTGTTTCCTATGTCTACTAAGCAATATGAGATATAATAAGTTAGGTTTTAATTCATATAATTCTCTATGTTGATTGTGTTTCATTTGAAACCATATGGGAATTTTAATAGATTAATAGCCTAAAAAAAATAAGGGGAGTGTAATGGGTTGATTTGGCCTCAATCACCCCCTTGATGATTGAGCGCTACTTACATATCCAAAAATCTAAGTAGGGAAATCAATCCCATAAATTTCTACCACCTAGAATGAATTTGAAAATATGATCCTTTGACTATATGTATGTAAATATAAAATTACTTTGTTTATTGACAATGATAGTTATTGATTTGCTTTATAAGTCTTTTGACTTGGCTTATGGCTTCTCCTTATGAGTGATATTAAATTTGGATATAATGGAGCATATTCACTAAATGTGTAGAAGTGTACGAGCTTAAAACTAATGGATATAAAGTGGGATAAATGTTTTTAAATGGAAGTATTTTTATAATTTATTTTATATAAAAATATGAAATATGCAATAAGACTCAAACCAATATTTATAATTTTAAAAACTAGACATTATTTGGTGTTGGATATGACCTACTGTTTTATTATTTTTTAGAATAATGGATTTTTCTTCCTAATTAATAAATAGGTCTAGAGTAAAGTGAATTAGTAAATAACGTATAATAATTAAGCCACTAATTTATGTAAATAGATTGTACTTTTGCATTTTCTAAAAATAGTAATAAATGAGAGAAAATATGACTTAGCTTATTTTGAGTTGTCTGGTCTGAGATAGGGCCTAAGAATTCAAGTACAGGACTAGGATATTATACAAAATAGGTTCCTAAACTTCATTTTCTAGTTGGAGAAGAGCATTAAAAGTGGGACACTCTATTGTTTAGAATTGTAATCTTTTTCTGGCATTATTGTCTAGGTGATTTGAGTTTTTAAGGTTTTACTTGACAGGTCTATGTTACCCTATCAATAAAATATCAAAGTTTGGAAGTCTATGGAGCTTGTTGTGTGTCTATTTTAATCCTTAAAATCCCTAGAAGCTCTTTGTGGTTGAACTTGAAAGGAAAATTGGGAAAGATAAAGAAGGGGTTAGTGTGTAGAAGATACAGTGGACGCACTTCACACCTCATATGTGGGCATGCTACCTATATAACAATACTCTGAGGAGGGATTAAGCTAATGTAGTTCTCCCATTGAAGTGTTTGGTGCAATTGTATATGAAAATGCAACTAGATGTGAAGCTAGGTGTAATTCAAATGTCTATGGATTGGTGTAAGGGTTTGATTAAGCTTGGAATAACATTAGAAGGCTATATGTAGAAAATAGGGAAAAGTTCTTGAGTGTACTTGTTTTTATTCTTGTTTTCTATTTTAAATGAGTGCCAACCCTTCTAAATGGACTTTGAATGGCCTTTTATAGGTAAATTAATGATTGTGGGTTAAATTATTTTGCATTAGGATGACATGAATTAGGATAAGGATTTATGAAAATATGACCGTTAGGACCAAAAGTATACTTGGAAAATAGTGCCAAAAATATGACACCTTGGGTTTCAATGCTCCTATCCAAGTTGGGTGCTATTTTCCAAAGGGAAATAGACCTAGGGGGATGGATCTAGGCCTAAAAGAGCTACTTGGGTCTATAAGAGTTAAGTCTAGAAGGTTGTGGATGATTATAAATTAGTGAAAGAAAAGCCTAAAAGGGTTGTACAAGCAAGTAGGAGGACCTATGGATTAGGTGTCTTTAGCCATAATCAAGTAACCAAATTTTGCATTTTATATGACTACATTTACCCCTTTATTCTAGTGATGCAACAAAGTGAAATACTAGGATAAATAAAAAAATATAAAGGGTATCTAAACTTACCTATAAAGTTAAAACTCATGAAGCTTGTGTGATGCTGAGTAATGCTGGATAGTGCATAGATATCACATTGTGTAAGTGTGAATCTAAAAAATGAAATAAAGAGTAGATCAATTCTTATTATATGTGATATAAAACAAGAACATAGAAAATCTAAGTGAAATAAAAAGGAAGAGAAAGGAATGAATACACCTCATCGGGTATGAAAACCAATACAAAACCTATTGTGATCCTAAGTAAGGTTGAGTAATGCTAGATTGTGTTGGATGATGTTCTACCAAAATATATATTGTGAATGGATTTAAGTGTTCAATTCCATAAAAAATGGCTCAAGAATACAAAGGCTATCCATTTGGCTCCATCATCACCTATTGAGTGAAGCTAGATGATCATGCATGTGATAATCAATGTCTAGACTATGTGTCCAATCTCTCTAAATAGGTGGCTCCATAATACAAAGGCTAGCTAGACCTTTGGATCCATCATTGCCTTGTAAAGTGAAGCTATGAAGTGATATTAATATAGAATATATGTCATATGATATGGGTCATGGAGCCTATGGATGTTCTGAAAATATGACAATGTGGTGTGGATAACTAAATGGATACTGGAAACTAGGTAACTCTTGGCCATCCTGAAAGATGGAGATTAGGCCTATATGAAAACCACTCCAAAACTGATGCACTAGGCCTATGTGAAAGCCAAATTTGGAACTTTAATACCTAGGAAGTTAAAATTATATGAAATTTCAACTTGAAAAAGATGTTAATCACCTGTAGATAGATTAAGACATGCAGCTGCTAAGAATGCCTAGGTAATAAACTAAAATTTAAAATAAAATAAGACCAATGTACTACACACATTGCCCCTAATCATTGGTGTCTAGAACATGGGTTATATTCTAGAAGTTATGTCAACTACCTAATATAAAATTAGAAATGATAACAATCATGCCATGCATGATACCCCCTATATCTAGACTCCCTCAGAAAATTGTACTAAAAATGTTGATTCTAACTAATCTAGATGTGATAAAACTATAGTTGTGCTAAACATTTTTCCTATTAATTGGAAAACCTAGGTGTTTTTCTACCTGGATAAGAGTGCCAAAATGAGGACACCCTTATGTTTGGTGATACTAACTATTTCCATTATTTTTGTCATGTGTTGAAACTAGTTGTTGATCTAGAATTGTCACTATTTTTCTATTCTATTCTGACTAGTTTGAACTTTGGATTTTGAACTGGGTGATCTAAATGCTATTATTTTGACTTATAGGAGCTTTTATCTCTATGAAAAACCCCCTATTTGTTGTCCCCTCTTCTGAGGGTAGGAATAAGTACCCTATAATGACTTCCCTTAGAAGAAGAAGCCCTGTAAGTGTGTTAAGCTAGAAATATAAATGATAATCAATAAGATATCTTGATATATAACAACATTTTTATTGAGATATTGTTAAAATAACAAGTGTATGACTAGATAGATATAACAATGTAATAACATGTGCAATGCATTTAACTAGAACTAGAAATTTTAGATGTTAGTTGTTAGTTATTAGTTGTCAAGGAGAGATGGATCATGATGTTCATCATGGCATCCAAGAAATTAAGGAAAATGAATGATATGGATAATGGAATTACAACAATCAAAAAATCAATCAAGCAAAAAGGCACATGGAACAAGAAGCAAGAAACATAAAAGGGTGGCCAAGGGGCCAAGAAAATAAAGGACATGGGCATGTGTCACTCAAACTATAAAACAAGCATTCAAAGCATGTTCAAATGCCACATACACATACAATAAAAACAAGCAATATTGGCATGAGGTCTACATGAACATAAAATAGTATAAGCAAAGGACATTGGCAAATGTCTAAAGGTACACATGCATGAATAGACATAAATGACACTAAAAAATGTCCTAAGGCACATATAGGAGACAAGAAGGAACTAGAAATTCAATCCAACAAGCTATGCTAATCAAGAAAATAAAGCATGTAATAATTGGAAAGATAGAATCACAAATAACTAATAAAAGAAAGAGGGAAAGTATGCAAGACATGCTAGTACAAGACTAAGTATATAATAAAAGAGATATACAAGTGTTAGATACTAGTGAAATTCTGATATAGTAATGTATGTAATCCAGTAAGTAATGTACAACATGATAACTTGGAGTGTTTAGTGTAGTAATGACATAATCTGGATGGTGTAGTCATGAAGAAGATGCCCCCAATGGGTATGTATAGCTATGTGTGTATCAAATTTAGAAGTAGGATTCCCATTCAAATGGGTAGAGTGAAGCAATCAAAGAGATGGATATCACTGCACACACTCAAAGAAGATCAAGTGAAGCATGGTAATGTAGATAAATTGACATACAATATCATGAAACAACAAATTTAAGTATTTTCATAGTAGTAGAAATGTAAATCATGGATGGTGAATACAATAGAAATGTTTTTATGTTTTGGATAAATTTGAACTATGTACAATCAATGTATAATAAATTATGTACAATCAAGTGTAAGAAATTATGTACAAATAATACTGAGAAGAAATAATACTAACCGATGAGTCTCATAGGAGACTCCCTATCATGGTGTCCTATATTAAAAAAATGAATCATGCCTAATTGTGAAGCATGAGGGAATGGTTTTGAATATGATTATGAATATCTAGATTCATTGCTAGTCTTTTGGAAATCATAATAACCTATGTTATTCCACTCATCATTATCATCTTGATTTTGAACCAAGGAATGTTGGTGTTGACTTTTGTTGTATTTGGATCTTTTATTTTTATAAATTTTGTCTGTGAATGATTTTCCTTAGTATTTTCAATAAATCCCAAACCTTGGTGACAAACATTATCAAGTGATAAAATAGGAGTAGTGATGCCTTGAGCTTTCTTGCCCAACCCTTGACCTTGATAATCAAACTATTGTAGATATTGTTAACCAAACCCATATTACTTTGAAATTTGAGCCTCATTTTGGGGAGGTATATTTATATCTTTTTAATTTTTTACCTATGCTTGTGGTTTTTTTATTGCTCTGATTTTGCTTTTTGATCCTTTTGTTGTTCTGAGTTATGCTTTGGTAACCACTTTTGTATTGTTTTTGAATTTGATTCTTTGTGAATGTGTTCCTATGTGACTATGGATTACTTAATTAATTTCCCTTATATAAGGTCTTTCTTATAAATTTTTTTGTATATGTGTTTTCAATGACAAACATGAATCTATATGATGCCCATGCATTCTATGATATGCATAATAATATCTGGATCTTCTTACTGGATATAGAGGACGTAGTTTGATTAGCTTAGATTTAATCATTTCTTGTAGTACCTCACTTGAACTCTTATTTGATTTTTGAATCATTTGAGAATCAATTGTTGTAGAGTTACTTTGTTTTTATTTCTTGTTTTCATATGTAACATTTCTTGTAACCAATTGACTTGGTGAAGGTGCATATACATGATTGACATTAGGGTGCCTTTGAGGTTATTACATTATAATCTGATTTTCCAATGTTGTGATATTTTCATGTAATATTTTATTTTTCATTTGTAAATCTAAAATTAACTTTCTCATACTAGCTATTTGATCCATTAGAGTCTCATAAGTGCAAACTCTAGTTGCTTCTGATTGAACATGTAAGCACATATGCTAAAGAGGGTTGGAAGAAGCTATAGGCTAAATGTATGCATTAGAAACAATAGTATAGGATTCATCACCTTTCAGAGGGCTGATAGCATGGACCTTGTTAGTGGGAAAGTAGATATCACCTTTTTGAGGGAGAAGAGGTGAAGGGATTTCTTTTCTCTGCATGAAATATGACATTGAAACAAGAGTAGCCAAAGAGGCATATACATCTAGGTAGAAACCATGTATATGGGCTAAAATGCGTGTAAGTGGAGTTATAATTTGTATATAAATATGATTATAGAGAACATTCCACATGAGAGATAGCAAACAAGGGATAACGAGTATGTAACTATGCATTGATGCATAAATAACTTTGACATGTCCTATGATATGTCTAATATGTGTATCAAGACAAAATTGAAAATTTTTTCCATATGAAAGATATAGAGGGAAGGGTAGAAAGAATGAAATTATGCATGAATGTATAGAAAATTTTGACATGAATCATAACATTTATAACATCTTTAGCATGATAAACTTGAAATATTTTCCATATGAGAAATAAAAAGTAAAGGATAGAGATCATGAATTTTTACATAAAGGCATATAAACTTTGGACATGTAACATAACATTTTGAATGCATTTATCAAAATTGAGTTGGTAATTATTTTGTATGAGAAAAAGAGAATATACAAAAAGAATTTTTAAATTTTGTGCATTTTTGGCAATGAATTTTGTAATATCATCCCATATAATGAAACATAAGAATGGAATGCAAAAGATGAAGCTTTGTACTAGCATATGATAGATGTCATCATTCATGTACATGATAGGGCCCATTATATTTTTCTTATTATTTGCGACAAATGTAAGAAAATTTTGTAAATAAATGAAAAACATTTTTGCAATTTAATTATGGATGTAAGGTGATACCATAAGAAGCAAAATAGGAGCTAGTACATGCAACTATGAATTTTTTGAATGATTAAAAAAAAGAGTATGATAATATTAAAAATTTGATATGAATTTATATAAATTTTTTAGAATTTTGCTTGAAAATTTTATGAAAATCAAAAAATATTTCTAAAATTAGTAATATATTTTTGCTAGTGTTTGGAATGTGTTTATATGCAAAAAGGACCTAATATGTGCAAACTAGGGTTTTAACAAAATATATGATAATTTTAAAATTAGTTTTTATATTTTTTATTTTTAAATATAGGAAAAATCAAGAAATTATGGAAAAAAATCAAAAATAATTTACCCTAGGGTTTTGAGGGTTTTTGTGTGAAAATTCAAAGTAAGTCAGGTTCACCAAATGTTTTATTGTTTTAAAAAATAATGGAGTTTTAGTCCTAATTAATAAATAGGTCTAGAGTAAAGTAAATCAATAAATAATGTGCAATAATTAAGCCACTGATTTATGTAAACAAATTATATTTTTGACTTTTCTAAAAATAGTAATAAATAAGAGAAAATATGACTTAGCTTATTCTGGGCTATTTGATCTAAAATAGGGCCTAAGAATTTATGTACAAGATTAGGATAGTGTCAAAAAAAGGTTCCTAAACTTCATTTTTTGGGACAAGAGCACTAAAAGTGGAACACCCTTATATTTGGTGTTGTAGTCCTTTTTCAATGCTATTGTCTTGGTGATCTAAGTTTTCTAGGTTCTGCTTAGTAGGTCTCTGTTACCCTATTAGTGAAATATCAAATATTGAAAGTCTAAGGAGCTCTCTATGCATCTATTTTAATCTTCAAAATCCTTAGGATCTCTTTGTACTTGAACTTGAAAGGAAATTTGGGAAATAGAGAGAAGGGGTTAGTGTGTATAGGGTACATTAGATGCACTTCACACCTCATTTGTGGGAATGCTACCTACATACCAATACTCTGAGCAGGGTTCAAGGTAATGTAGTTCTCCCATTGAAGCACTTGGTTTAATTATGTATGAAAATGTAACTATATGCAAAACTAGGTGTACTTTAGATGGCTAGGGACTGGTGCAAGGGTTTGAATAAGCTTAGAATAATATTGGAAGGCTATATGCAGAGATTAGGGAAAAGTTCTTGAGTGTACTTGCTTGTATTCTTGATTCTCTCTTGTAAATGAGTGCCAACCATTCTAAATGGACTTTGAATGGCCTTTTATAGGGAAATTAATGATCATGGGTTAAATGAATTCATGTTAGGCTGACATGAATTAGGATAAAGATTCAATAAAATATGATTGTTATGACTAAAATTACACTTGGACAACAGTGCTAGAAATAAGACACCCTAGGTTTCAACACTCCTGTCCAAGTTGGGCACTATTATCTAGAAGGAATGAGACTTGGGGGATGGATCTGTGCCTAAAAGAGTTTCTTGGGTCTATAAGGGTTAAGTCTAGAAGGTTGTAGATGACTAAAAATTAGTGAAAGAAAAGCCTAAAAGGGTTGTACAAGCAAGTAGGAGGTCCTATAGATTAGGTGTCTTTATCCATACTCAAGTAACCAAATTTTGCATTTTATATGACTAAACCTACCTATGTGTAAATAAACACACTTCAATTCATGTCTATATAGCATCAACCTATATAAAACTATCATGAACCTTTGTTCTAAGCTCGAGATAATTTTAAAGTGATTTTAGATAGATTGTGCATTTGAAATTAGAAGTCATGTATAGTGTCAATGACAAATAAAGGGTGAAACCTACATATGAATAAAATAATTATAATAATTTAAAATATGAGTCATGTATTTGAGTACAAATAAAATGGTTTAAAATATGTCAATAATTACTATTACGAACTACATGTAACTAAATTTAAGTGTCTACATTCCTCCCCTTTATTCTAGTAATGAAAGTGTTAGAGTAAAGGAGAAATAATTAAACCTGATTGTGTATAACACACTTTTTATTTTAGAAGATACTTCAAATATGTAGGGCCCTTAGTTGTATAAAATTGTTCAATAACTCACAAAGAAAGATTTTTTTCATTTTGAAATTTAAAAAAGCTAAAATTTGAAAATTTAAAAGAGATCAACTAAATTACTTGAAAAACCTGTAATTGATGATGTAAATATCCCCCCTTTGTTGATGCACTTGAAAATTTTTGACCAATGGTGATTTTAGAGTGATTAAGTCCCAATTTTAATAAATAATCAATCTCTTGATTTGGAAAGATAAATTATTACAACCCTCATGAATGGATAATAGTACCCAAGTTACTAATCCAAAAGGATGGAACCATGATGGGTTTTCTATAAGTTATTCCAAGGATATTGAGTATCACTAGAATCAAATGTATATAACCCATACACTAGATGGAACCATACATTGGGTTTGATAAAATTAACTCCATGGTAATTGACTATTGTTGAACACAGCATACATTAGTGACATATTTTGAATCACACCACTATAAATGGATCTAAATTTGATTGGATATAGAAAATGAAGAATATTCATGTCCCCATCATGATATTATTGCTCATATATTTAAATTTGAAATTAAAATTTTTCCTTTGAATATGCAACTTTTAATTTTTATAGTTTAAATTTTTAAACTTTGTAACTTTGAAATTAGAGACTTCACAACTTTAAAATTTGAAAATTTACAATTTTTAAGTTTGAAACTTTCTAATTTTGAAATTTGATTAAGCATGAGTATGAATGAATATCATGTCCCCTAAATTTTTTCCAATGATGTAGAATTATATTCATCTATATGCTCAAAATTCAATTTTTTTTTCAACATGCAACTTCGATATTATATATTTTTTCATATTCCCATGTGTATGAATTCAAGTGTGTATGAATTTTTACATTGAGTATTTAAAAAGTGAGTGCATATGTACTTAGAATATATATAAATGTGATAATAAATGTTATGTGTTTGATTTATAATTCAATTTGAATATTTGAAAATATATATCTTATTATATAATCTGATTTTGCATTACTTTGAATATTTGAAAATATGTACTATGCTTATTTGAAATATGTACTTTGTCCCAAATATTATTTTTGTCTGATCATGGAGGATTAGATATATAATAAAATTCCCCTATGATTCCCCCTTTTTTAGATGAGGGATGTATCATGAAAGTCACTCATCTCAAAATAATATTTTATTAAAGCATGTGATAAAGGTATGATCATATAGTATTATGTCATCATGTTGGAGAGTATGCCGTAATAGAAAATGTAATTGTCATTGAAGCATATATGCAACGTAATAAATATGAGGCATGAAATTTTTCACAAAAAACACAAAACCTAATATCATGAAATGTCACACAATGTCATACAATAAGGGAAAGGGCTGCATACAAGGAAAAGGTTGAAATTTCACACACATAAGGCCAAGGGCCACAAGCAATGGAAATTTTTCAATTTTTCACATACTATTAAATATTTCACAGAGAATTTAAAATAAATCTTCACACAATGGATTAGGGTAACACATAATAAGCAATAAATATCTATCCTATCATGGAACAAAGTAAAAAACATCAAAGGATCATAAAACATGTGAATACTAGTCTATTACATCCACATGTATCAATGTTATATTGTATAAAAATGGCATGTTCATATAAAAAAATGTTAGATAGGAGGGATTAAAAAATCCACTTGTAAAGCACGTGTCTCCATATTGTATTTGAGGTCATAGAAAGATATAACATATTGTGATGTAACCTATAGATTTATATGCCCCCAACATATGCATGGCCACTTGGTAAAAAGTATTAGAATAATTATGATAATATAAAGAATATATTATATTAGGATAGTTAATTAATTTGTTTAAACCATCACTTATTCTCAAAGATATTCTTATTTTATGTACAAGATTAATTAATCTTATATCTTGTTAGAAAGTTTTCCTTATTATTATCTTGTTGTGATATATTTATATGGATCTATTTGTAATACATATTAAATATTTTGGATTCAATATAAATTTTATATGGTAATAAGAGCTCATGGTTGTGAGACCTTGGATAAAATATTTTGAGGGAGATCTTTTTAGGGAGGAAGCATAGTAAATATATGCACCTAGTGAAAATATTGAATGAAATAAAGACATTTTCAAAGGACATGGTGAAACATGCCAATTGATTTTTTTTTTCCATATTTTATAAGGGATAGGAAGAGGATATGGTGAGAGGAAAGAGAATAAAAATGTGTTTTACTGAGTCAACATAGGTTGGTGTTCCAATATAAAAGCATATTGAGAAGTAAAATAACCATTGTGAGGAAAAAATCCATTCTGAGCAAAAGAACATTATTATTAGTGGATTCTTGGAGGTTAATAAAAAAACATGTGTTGAGGATCAAAACATATATGGAGGTGTGGCACAATTTTTGGTCTATAAAATATGGTGTGTTACTTCTATTTGTTTTGTTTTTGAACCGTTCTATGTCAAATTGAGGCACTCTGTGCAAAGGTATTATGCAATTGTGACTTCTTAAAAAGAGTGATACCTTATTATATGGTTTTTTTATTAAGGAAGGGAAGACAAAACATTCCAATATCATTTGGTGAATGAACAAGGAAATTGGCAAAGGAGGAGAACACTATTATACATAAGTGTGCCATATGTAGAAGTGTACCAGCCACTGCTACTACACATTTTTTTAATCCATCAATTAAAAGACATATAGGTTTAAGAAAAATTTTAAAGGATTTATGAAATTTAGAGAAAAATGGATTATTTTAAGTTAATTCAAAATTAAACTTCATTTTCCTTATTGACTTTTAAAACTTACCTAAAAAAACCAATGATTAATTCCATAGTTATAATACCATAAGGAAAAACCACTTGAAACTTTCCCACATTTTCCTTTATGAAGTTTTTGGAAATTTTAAAAAAATAGGTTAATTAAATTTCTCACAAATTGTAAGGAATATTTTGCTAAACATTGGCAATATTGCATAGTTTAAAGATAGAATCTATTTTTAAAAGCAATTTTTGTAAATCCTTAATAAATTTTCTTATTTTTTTAGTGAAAAAATAGGTCATATAACTAGTTTAAAACACTAATTATTTATAAATTCTCAAAATTTAGCATGCAAGAACTTTAGTTTATGGAATCACAAGATACCATATCTGAATATCAAAATCTTGATCAAATCATACTTTCTAAAGAGAATAGACTAGATGTTTAGCCTGATCACTATGATAAATGCCATCAATAATCCTTAATATTGTTAAAAAATTAGTAGATAATAATTTGATACTAGAAGATAGAAATGCGACCATTACACCAAATTTGTGGAAACATATTACAAAACATTATTAGGCTTTCAAAGCTGAAATGGTGTTATATTTAAATAATTTATTATTTTTAACTAAAATTTAAGAAGGTGGGTCCATTTTTAAATTCCTATTGAAATTAAAAGATATTCACAACCAATTAAACATGGTGGCAAAGCCTATGAATGATAAAGACTCAATTTATATTATCATGTATAATTTTCTAAAATCATATAATTCCTTTATGGAGTTATTGTATATGATTATGGATATGTAGACACTAGATTTTCAAAAGTTGTCAAAATTTATCATACATAAGGAAAGAATACATGAAAACTCAATTTATTCAAAATTAGAGTCTATAGAAAATACATTCATGGCATGGTCAAATATCAAGAGTAAAAATTATAGAGATATCGATTCTTTGGAAGAATCCTATAAAATCAATGTAATTACTTCTAAATATAAATAGAAGTGTTTTTATTTTAAAAAACATACTCATGTGAATAAATATTTTTGTAAGCGATAATATGATATGAAAAATAAAATCAATAATTTACAATATGAAAATGTGGCTAAAGAAGATGAACATATTTTACAGGGTGAGTTTGCATTTATGATGGCATAAAATCAATAAACAGAGTCAAGAATGTGGTATTTTGACTCAAGTGCATCAAGAAAATATATGTGTCATAGAGATTGGTATAAAAATTATATAATATGATAATTGCAATAATTTTGTTTCCTTATGTAATGGTTGGGTTTACTATGTGAAAGGATATGGATATGTTCATATTTCATTGAATTTTGTTACATTTTTCATAATGTTCAATTTTTTCTTGACATGAAAAAAAATATTCTTTCCATAAGTGAAATAATTATGAATCTTAACCTTTATGTGGATTTTAAGGGAAATAAATTCATGGTTATTAATCTTCATATAAATAAAATAATTTCTATTGGTGTTGGTAATAAGGGGTTGTATAAGTTAGTTGATCCCAATTTAGGGAAAGATCATGCACTATAAGTGGTTGAAAGCACTAGTGAACTATGGCATAAGAGTTATGGTCACCTTACTTATGAACATTTACATACATTAAGTTAAGCTAAAATGGTGAATGGAACATTTTATATTGAACAAAGTCAGAATGTATGTTAAGGATGTCAAATTGATAATCAATTTTCACATTCATTTGAGATTGTTAAGGAATAAAGAGATAAGAATACATTGGATTTGGTATATGTGGGTTTTCAGGGTCCAATGTGGACATATTCAATATCTATAGCTTTGTATAACTTGTTCATATTAGATGACTTTTATAATAAAATGTGTGTTTTTTTGCATAAAAAAGTTAAAATATTTCTCTATCTTTGTTTCTTAGAAAGCTATGGTAGAGAAATAGGTAGGGAAATATGTAAAATATCTTAGAATAATTAATGGGGATGATTTTTTCTCTTAAATATTCAAATAATTATGAAATAAATAGGGTATACACAAAAAAAATTATACACAATAGAATAAAGTCATTACAAAGTAAAACGTGACATCATAGAGATGGCATAGTGTATGGTGGGTAGCATGAATGTACCACATCAGTACTAAGCATAAGATATGAATATACCTATGTACACTCTCAATGTATGTCCCACAAAATCCTTGAATAATGTAACACTAGAATAAGCATGGTCTGAAAAAACACCAAATGTAAGTAATTTTCATGTTTTTGGATCTAGTGATTCTATATTAGTAAAAGTATACATGTTTTTTGGTTATTGTGAGAAAATAGATTCATATAAATTATTAGATGTCTCTACATAAAAAATTATGGCGATTAAATATGTTTTTGTATATGAAATAGTACCATTATTTTCTAAAAAATGGTCATGATACTAATATTAATATATTACTACATGTTGATGATGTTTCTAAAACAAGTTATGGTTCTAATTTTGAATAGGGTTTAAAAAAGGAAAAACTAGAAGAGTTAAGTTATATTGGTGAAAAGAGTTTTTATCTCTCTTCACAATAAAATCAAGAAGACCAACAGAAAGGCCTAAGTGGTACCATATCATGATGAAGTATGAAGGGAAATATGAATTTCCATACTTTTTGGAAGGGAAATATACAATGTCTATAAAACGTAAGGTGTAAAGTGAATGATAGGTAAATTATTCTCTTACTACCATTTCACAAATATTGAAACCAAGCACAATTTTAAAGACCAAATTTAAACCAAAGTTTAAGTTTTTCATGAAGGTTAGTGATAGAGGAAAGGGCATATAGAAAAATCACAATATTGTTTTGAATAGTAAATGTCCCAAAATTATTCAATTATTGAAAGTCATAGGCATTGGGTTTTCAAACACTAGACATAGAAATATCCATTAGTAGATATGCTATGTTATTTAGTATTGATGTATATTCTATTTTATTTAGAATGTTTACTCAAAAAAACTAGTAAACATGTCACATCTAAGACATGAAAATAATTAAATAAACATAAAATCTAGTGAACCCAATATTGAGTACCATTTCCTACTCTACTTGATGGTTACAATGGCTCATTATCCATGTAATTTGGTAAGATATATTGGTGACAATAGGGACATTTGGATACATTGATGTAGTTTCAAAAAAACTACACTTTTGTTGAGCTCATGTATGGACTTAATAATTTTAATTTAATAATGAATAAATCTTTTGATTTAGTCATTAATGGAGGGTATTAGAATAAATATGCTAACATAAAATCATATATTATACTAGGATAGTTAATTAGTTTTTTTAACCATCACCTATTCACATACATATTATTATTTCACCTAGAAGCTTAATTAAACTTACAGTATGTTAGGAAGTTTTCCTTATTCTTATTTTCTCATGATCTATTTATACGGCTCTATTTGTAATACATATTACATCTTATGGTTTCAATATAATTATAATAAAATGGAATCTAACATCTAAGAAATTATATACATTGTATGTCCTACATTACACTCATATACATCATGAATTGCATTTATTTATAGAAAATGAATATACTTATCTACTAAAATATCAATAAATAAAATATGTAAAGAAGTAACTAGCAAGTTATGTCATGTTCATGTCCTGGTTTTTAATTTTTAAAAATATTTGGAATATGTTCATTTTTTTAATATTTTTTCTATATTTAATTATTTTATAATTTTTAAATATTTTATTTTTTTTAATTTATGATATATGTACAAATTATAGATAGTCAAATTTGGTCATGAATTCTTGATATTTCTAGTTTTGGTCCACATTTACTTTAAATGACTTGAAATTACCCCTATTTTGGCACTTCACTCTATCCTAAGAACTTGTAAAAACCCATTCATTATAATTTGTTTCTTTACGCCTAAAAATTTATTAAAAATTGATAAAAAAAACTCTCTAATTATCTATATGAATATTTCAAATTCTCAAGACTAGATGTCACCCTTCCATGTCAAAATAGATATGAATAGGTCAGGATCACTAGTTGATAAAGGTCAATCCTATCCATCTTATATAACCAAATATTTTTCAAATTTAAACCCTTCCTTATATGTTGGTACATATATCTAGGATAGGTAGCATGAGGTTTCACCCATTTACATTGCTATAAAATCACCTCTAAGCCACTTATTCTACTACTTGTAAATTTTATTATTTAAGCACACTTACACTATTACATACTAAGAAAATTTTCCATCTTATTTAAAATTTTTATTATAGTCACTATAATCAATCCTTAACCAAGTTGTGATCTTATTATATCTAATTCAATCAAATATTATCAATTATTCAAACCATATCTAGATGCATACATGTAGAAAATGAGTATTATTGCACTAAGAAATCTAGGTAGGAGAGCTACATGATATTTAATTACATCCTTGGAGTATTATATTTATAATCAATGTTTAATCATCATAGGTTATATTGGGGTCATCTTAATCCATTATAATCCCCCTTTTTTAATTTTTATGTTTTTAGCAATCACAAACCCTAATAGGGTTTTAATCTTGAAGAGATCATTAGAGGTCATATATGCACAACCAAAGGTTATAAATTCACATAAAAACCTATTTCAAGTAGGGGAAGGTGATTTTAATATTATTTTACTATTTTTACATGTATATTAATATTTAACCACATAAGATAATAATGACACATGATCTTGAATATTTCTAGCCAATTCTAACCTAAAATAGTGAAATTTATTGTTTCAATTTGACTCGCATAACTAGGTCTAATTTGATCATTCCAAATATATTTTAGTCACACATAGTCAACCTAATAGGTATAAATTAGATAAGTCTTCTTGTTCTTTTCATAGTTAGTTTATTTCATTCATTTTAGCTTTGTCCATTTGAACACATTATTTCCATTATGCTAGTTTAAGTCATTTACAACATTTACTACCCTTAATTTCCTTTTATCTTAACTAGATTTAATAAACCATTAAATTCCAAATTATGATAAAAAATATTTTTAAACACATACATTTTATTCGATCATTGCTTAATTTTTTTGTCTTAGGGTTTAGATAAATTCTTTAACATCTAACACTAATAATTTCCTTTTGACCTTGGATATAATATCCAAAACTAAATGAATTTTATTTAAATGTTGGATTTAATATTTTACATTTAAATCATTTTATTTTTATTCCCTAATCAATATTTGACATTTAAATAACATTTTGTTACCTTGGATTTCAATGGAATTTGCTAATCTCCATAGACAATTTTTTTTCTAGGACTTAAATTTTATATTTTTGTTATTTTATTCTTAAATTTCAACTAATATATGACTATATTTTATGATCCTTTTTGTATTAAAACTTTATTAGTTTTAATTTCATGTTGTATTCCCTTAAAAGGAACACCATTAAAAAAATATAGTAAAATGAATCAAATCACATATTAAGACACAAACACCATTGCCACTTTTTTTTTGTAAAGTCAAGTATGACATGGGAACAAGGGTAGTCATATATTTAGGATGCTATAAGGACTACTATATACCCTATTTATGGGCATATTATGACCATATAAAATGACAAGACCTATGAATATAAATCTAATAATAAAAATAGATTTGATTCTCTTGATGCAAAATAAATTAGTGAATATCTTAGTGCTAACCCAAATGAAATTCACTCTTTTATATTTTTATCTCAACAAGAATAAAATAAAATTCTCATTCTAGAACATCTAAAGAACCAAATGATTATGTTAGTAATATTGATCAATTTTTTATAAACCCTACTAGGGGTGTTGATACTTTTACTATTAATACTTTTACTACATATACACTTTTAGATTTAGTGGAAACACAAGTATTTCAATATATATATATACCCATTCCTAACCAAATTACTCATATGGAATATTTTATAGCTACACATAATACCTCATATAAAGTATTTCAGTTTTGCATGCTAAGGTATTGTAGTTATAACAAGGTATACTAAAATCTAGCTAATCAATGGATTCAAAAGCTTTAATTCATAATTTTTTATCCCCTAATATTGCATCATATATTTAACCTACAATATTTATTGCTCCTAAACTTCCACAATATGAAAGTATATTAGATACATAATAACACCTTTGATCTTTTCATATGGCATGTATAGAGTATAGTTTCAATGAAAATGTGCTAACTAATTTATTTCTTAGAAGCCTAAAAGATTGTGCCTTGTTTAGGTTTTATGATTTACCTATCAAATCATTCAAAGCATTCAACCCATTACTAGATAAATTTATTACACATTTTTCTATTAACATTAATGAAAAACTCTTTTATGTAGAAACTGACAAACTTAAGAAAGGAAATAATGAGAATATTAGTGACTATGTACATCATTATAAGACCATGCTTGCAAAACTGACTAACACCTTATAGATAATGAATTATAAGATATACTCAAATAAAGTTTACTTGCATCTTTACATGATTCAAACTTTTTTAATAAATTCAATCATTTGAGAAACTTTTTCATACAATAATATAAATATAAGTGAATCTTATTTATTTGAACATGATTAAATATGAAACTACATATAATTAAACTTCCATAATTAAGTTTCAAATAAAAAAAACTTAGACAACTAAGCTAATATATGCTAAAAGTGATTCAAATATCATAATCAATTTTATATCTCAACCTTCTAACGAACTTGTTTTATAAAATCAACCAAGAAAATAATTCTATAGATTACCATAATTGCCTCATAGGTTTATACAAAATTTAGTTGAGTGTAATCTCATTACTTTACCTCTACCACTAAATTTTTACATGAGTATACCTCAAATTAAGTCATTCAATATAAATACATATTTTGATTACCATATATTTAATGTAAACATGACCAATAGATGTTTCAATCTTAAACACCGCATTAAAGACCTTGTTGATAAAAATGTCATTGATCTAGGCACTCTTATAGAGGAAACTAAGCCTTAATAGATTGAAAATGCTAAGTTGAATATTTTTAGTGAGCCATTTCAAAATCATGAGACAAATAAGGATAATTAATTAATGCATCATACCTATAATGAACACCCACCTCCTGAGTCATTATCATCTATTAGATAGAATTATTGATATAATTATTCAATCATCCCAACCATGCCCTATGATCACCTTTGATGATAGTGATATAGTGGATTATGATTCTAATTTTCATGCCTTATGCATAAAATAATAAATTAATCATCAACCCATCCATATTGTATTATTTTATAACGGATCAATTGAGAATTCATGTATAATGACATTATTCCATCCATTGTGTTATACATAACATCCCATACAAGAAAATATAAAAGTGTCAAAATATTCAATAGGAAACAAAAAAATACTTTAGGATGCATCATGTTACATCTCTAGGTGGGTCATTTTATCCTATCCACCTCTTTTCTAGTTCTATTATAGAACGGATTATTTGACATGATATTTCAATGCCCTTGTTTACTTAAATTTTATAGTGTACCTTTCATAGTACATAGATGCATAAAGTAAATTCATTACAACCAAGTGGTTATACTTTTATGAAATAGATATGATTACCCTCTACAATCTATGGTACCCCTCATACCCATTCACCATTGCAAAAAATCATAGATATATTTAAGAGCAAGCCACATTTACAATTTTATAGCTATGCAAAGGCTTTCTATGTAGCCAATTAAGAAAAGTGAAAAATTATAAAAATAAACCAATGCCAAATCAAGAATCATACCATAAAAAAGGTATTAATTTCATAAAATACACCATCATATGAAACATCTCATAAATTGGTGATACATACATATCAACATGTTTCATAAAAATCACAACATTTGGAATAAACTCATTTAAATCCTCATTGAATTTCAAACCATTCTATATATCATATAAATACTCCTCCCACACATGATTACATAAGTAGTGATCTAAATAGTTTTGTTACAACACTTGATGCTTTTTTGATTTATAATCATCCATAAATAGTAAATTTTTATCCATGAAATGTGACCTTTATAGAGTTTATTAAATATCTTTAATATGACTCTACTCTTGATGGGGTTGTTGGTTAGCACTTATTAGTTTTAAATTTTATAAAAAAATAAAAATATTCAAATAATAAAAAAAAAATTCTACACATAACTTATTGATTGTTTCATCATGTTATTCTTCCACGTTTTACATGTGTGATTGATTTGATCAATATTATAGACCTTAGTTATTTATGTTTTTTGTCCTCTTAGATATCTTTTTTCACTTTCCCAATCTAAATAATCCAAATTAGTGATCTCATACCACCACTTTATTCCATTTAGAATGTTATTTTTATAATTTTAATACAATAATCTATATTTTACAACACAAATAATATCAACCATAAATTGTCAATATCTACTGCCATTACTGTCCTAAACCTATGGATACTAATACGTATCATTTTACATAGTCAAATAAAAAAAATAGTAAATATAGCCTTAATACATATAATTTTTGGATACTATACTAAATTTAAGTATACACAACACTATTATGCATGCAAATATATTTCATTTGTGTACTATATTTCTCATACATGTGCATTACATACCTTATAAAGTGTAATTTTGATGAGATGATGATGTATGATAATTAATTTACATCCATATAATATTACCCACATGACGTTAAACTAAAATTCACATATACAATGTAGGCATGTTGCTCATAGATGATCATTCCATTATATTCAATACTTACTTTACTTTGACACATGTTGAAATTTTCTTAGATCCCCTCCCTTTTTATTCTACTTTTGAACACATTGTTCTATCTCCTTGTGTCTAGTGTTCTTGTTACAAAATTTAAAAAGTAAAAAAAAATATATATTTAAAAAATACAAAAACATTCAAAATATTCTAAAAATCTAAAATCAAGACTTGAGCATGATTAGACATATATTTTACATCATTTTTTATGTTACTTATCTCATGATTGGTAAATAACATACTTATTTTTTATATTAGACATGTATTTTAATGGTATTTATGAGTGTTATGTAGGACATACAAATTTTACATGGACTTAAATGTTGGACTTGCCTCTACCCATTAGTCTTACCATTCTAGGGGAATCTTATCTAATGGTTTTTGGCACACCCGATGGGACCATGTTCAAAGAATATTGGTCAAGTTTGATGCTAGTTTGATCAATTTTGTAGTGGTTATAGCTTTCATCTTTCAGTATCTGGTGACTCTGAAGAAAACTCAATAATATGGTGGCAACATAGTAACTATCTTTCATGCCAAAGGTGACTAGAAGACCAACTTCTAGAGGTATTCCTTTTAAATTTGTTTATTTCCTTTAAAATCATCAAGAAGGTTAATATTTTATAATATTCACCCATATGTGGGAAACTTTCCTTCTAAATAATTTTCAAAATCTACCTCTATAAGAAGATCTTTGTTGGGTCCTTTCACTACCATGGCAGCCCCTAGAGCTTTCCCTTTTGTGGGTTTCAATGGTTAGAGTCCTTTGGATCTCTAGAAGTATGATCCTATTCTAGTGGTATCTCTTAAAAGTGTTCCTTATTTCATGGGAGACCAATCTACAACCCCTTTTGAGCACCTCAAGGATACAACCAACTTTTACAATATTCATAATGTTAGTGAGGAAAATGTAGATATCAGGTTATTAGCCATCTCTTTCAAGGGTAAATCCCTAGACTGGTATAGAAATCTTACTACTAGCTCCATCACATCATGGGATCAATTGGGTGATGTATTGTGTAATAAATTTGAAGACAAGAGAGACCACTTGTCACTTGATAAATAACTAACGACAATCAAGAGGGATCCTCATGAGATTATGAAAGATTTCAATACCAGGTTTAAAAAGACATGGGACATAATTATAGTCTCTATTAGGCCTACTAATAACTATGATTTCATTTACTATCTTAAATATCTTAACAATGATATTGCAGTAATGATTTAGTCTATGGGAGGAAACACACTACCAAGTGCCCATGAGGTGGTAATCAAAGCAGAGAAAAGTCTAGTACAAGCTAGTAAGCTTACACCTAGTCCACCAGTGCCTCATTTCTTGAGATTCAACCACTTCCTATTTATATTCCTCCCCTTTTTATCATTCGCCCTATGCTAACACTTACTACCATACCTGCACCAAAGTGGGAAAAGGCTTCAACTAGTCAATCTAATGACTCCTAATAACATAAAAACTTCCAAGAGATTAAGAACATGTTTCAATACTTTGGGAATGAATTGGTGAATTTGAAGAGGCAATAAGCTTAGTTTTAACCTAACTATTCTAGACAAAATAAATATAATCCAAATGTTTCAAGCACCTCTAATACTTTGGTCCCTACTCATAACAACATTTCTCAAGAAAGTGAGGGTAAAATGCCTTGAAATTAGTCTTTTGGTCACTCTATTGTCCCAAACACTGAGTTCAATTAGGATTTAAATGATCAATGGTATCATAATTCTAACTATGGATATAATCAAGCTCTTATGGATTAAAACATAGAAATACCTATGATGACAAAAATGGAAGAGCCTCAACAAGGATAGGGGCCTAATGAAGAACCAAACTAGTTAGGTGATGCAATGGATAATTATGAGCATCAAGAGTGCTATGCACTTAATCAACAGGCTAGTTCTATCCAAGCATACATTCTAGTGGCAGCTAATACAAGGTTCAAAATAAGGAATATGGATGGTAATCAAGAGGTGGTCAAATATCCTCCTACTATTAGTCCATTACTATCAAATCTAAGTGAACCTACTACTACTCCAAAGGTTCTATTAGATCCAAAAGTTTTAATAGCTCCAAATGTTCCAATAGCTCCAAAGAATCAAAACCAAGGTAATACCTTTTTACCCCAAAATTCACAAGTTCAAAGTATAGTTGTGGCTCTGAAAGCATAGACAAAATTTGGTGGTTTGCCCATCAATATTGTTGAACTAATTAAAAATTCCAACGTGAGTGTGTCAATGTGGGATGTGATTTCTATGCCTGGTCAGATCATTATCCTTCAGGAGGGTTTGTCAAAGATCAACATTTATAGGAATCCACCAAGCAAGGAAACTATGGTTCTCACCAATACAACCAAAGGACCTAATAAAGGACAATCAAGCAAGGTGGTCAAACCTCCTCCATTTTACATTTTTGTAATCATTGGTGATTCCTTGGTACATAATTACATGGTAGATAGTGGAGCAATTACTTCAGTGATGCCAAAGTCAATATTAGACCAACTTGGTTTAAAATATGAACCTTAATCTAATGGAGTTTTACAACTTGATGGACCTTCCACCAAGCCAACTAGTATTATCAAAGGCCTCAACTTAACCTTGCATGCTTGTCCTAGTGTGTTAGTGGCTCAAGATGTGTTAATTTTAGAGGTGCATCCTTGTTTTGATCTATGCTTATCTAGAGACTTCACAACAAAAAATGGGGGTTATCTAGCAACAGATTGGTCCTACATGGCTTTTAGGACAAGGTATGGGACCAAGGTATCCATCAAAATTGAGCCTATTACATAATTTCACATTGAGCCTTATGGGATAGATAGCCCAAACATAAATTATACCATTATTGATGAAGATGAACACCTATTTAATCAATAATTAGATAGTCATCTTGAGGGGATACCTGATATGCTCCTAGATGAGTTGTGGAGTGAAAATTAGCTAATTGACCCTTTATAAGGTGTTGAGTAAAGAGACATGGGGGTCTACTACTTGCATGAGGAGAATGAATTCTTATCATCCCTCACTAAGCCACATGAAGATACTAGTGGTTTATGGAAATTGTTTTTTGATGGATCAAGGAGAAAACATGGGGTAGGTATAGGTGCAATGTTAATATCTCCATCTAGTGATAAGTACTTTTATTCTTATAAGTTTTAATTTAGTTGCTATTGCAATACAACTGAGTATGAGGGTCTTATCCATGGCCTTTAGTGGGATAGTAAGAGGTGAATCAAGTAGTCACAAGTATATGGGGATAGTGAGCTGATAGTGCATTAGGTTAGAGGCCAAAACATCATAAAGAATCCTTTGATGAAATCCTACAAACATAGAGTGTGGGATATGCTTGAAGACTTTGAGGCCTTCAACATCCAAGTAGTGCCAAGGAATCAAAATCACCATGAAGATAGGTTGGTAGTTTTGGGAGCTTATTTTGATATCCCAAATGAGTTTAGGAATCATAAAGTACAACCACATGTTAAAGTAGTAGTGAGACCATTAGTGTTAGATAAGGAGGCTCATTGGTAGGTCTTCGATAGTGACAAGCAGATTGCTTATTTATTGCAATAGGAAGTAGAGTTTTCCTCAATAAACCAAGGTAAATTTCAACATTAGTCTGAGGATAAAATTATTTAACTAAGGTCTAACAAACTTCCTAAAGGTCTAGTCACCCTTAAAGGTTTTTTCCATGAGGGAGACCATATGAGGAAAGACAAGGTAGTGATGTCAACTGATGAGGAGAACTATGAAAGAGTCCTTATTTTCAAGGACAAGATCCTCAAGTTTAAGAAGATAAGAAATGAGGCAGAAGGGCATGCTTTCATTAAACTTTATATGGAATATTTAGACATCTTTGCTTGGGAATATAGTGATTTGAGAGGCTTTGATCCTAAGCTAGCCCAACATACTATAGAACTAGAGGCTAATGCTAAGCCTATGAGGTAGAAGAAATGGCCTATCAATCTAAAAATTGAAGAGCTAATGGGTAAATAATTGATCAAATTAATTGAATCCATAATCATTTCTCCCATCAAACACTCCTCATGGGTAGCCAACCTATTACCTATGAGGAAGAAGAATGGTGAGATCTGATTATGTGTTGAATTCAAAGACTTGAATAGGGTCCATTTGAAAGATCACTACCCCTTACCATCCATGGAGCAAATTCTTTAAATGGTTTATGGTTTAGAATGCTTCTCACTTTTGGATGGGTACTCAGGATACACCCAGGTGTTTGTAAGAGAAGAAGATCAATACAAGACTTCGTTCACCACAAAGTGGGGCACATATGCTTATTATAAGATGATTTTTATCCTATCAAATGATGGGGCCACTTTTAAAAGAGTAATAAACATATCCTTTTGAGGATTACTAAATTAGATGGTGCTTGTCTACTTGGATGACATAACAATTTTCTCCAAGAGGGCCAGTGATCACTTAGATCACCTGAGATTGATCTTTGAAAGATGTAGGGAATATGGGATCTCTTTAAATCTAAAAAAATGTGTGTTTTATATCCATGAGGGAAAAATATCGGGACATATTGTCTCAAAATAGGGATTAGCTATTGATTCTAAGAGAATAAGTGCCATCTTGGACTTATCCTTACCTAAGCATAAGAAGAGACTCCAAAGTTTCCTTGGGAAAATAAACTTTGTGAGAAGGTTTATACCTAGTTTTGAAAACTTGGTCAAAACCATCATTGCCATGCTAAATAAAAACCAAGTGTTCACTTAGTCAAATGAAGGTAAATCAATGTTTAAGGCTACCAAGCAAGCCATTGCCCAAGCACCCATGCTCATGAATCCTAATTTCTCAAGAGATTTCATCTTGTATGCCTTTACCAATATTGACAATATATTAGCTATGTTGATTGAAAATAATGGTGAAGGACTTGAGTATCCAATATAATTTTTTAGTTAGGGGCTTGAGGGGTATGAGGTGAGGTATAATTTCATATAAAAACAAGTCCTTATAGTGGTAAGAAGCCTTAAAAAAATTAGGCCAATTCTCTCCAATATCAAAATCTATCTTATGGTGTTTCATCTTGGAGTGAGAGACTTCCTTCTTAACAATGACTTGAATGAAAATAAGGTTGGTTGGATTACCAAGGTCATGGAGTATGACATGGAGATCAAGGTCAATAAGATAGTGAGAGACAAAGGCTTGTGTGAGCATATGGTTTATGACCTGCTTGAAGACAAAGAGGTTATCTTGGTAACACAAGATAACTCATAGACAGATGCACGTCCACCTCACACTAGTTGGCTCTAGGATATGACATGTTTCTTGATAATAGGTGAGTGCCCATAAGGTATGGATAGGGAAAAGAGAAGGTATTTTAGAATTAATTCCATACCTTATTCATTGGTTGATGGGGTTTTATTTATAAAGGACATCAATGGAGTGCTCTTTAGGTGCATAGACAATGACCAAGTGACAAGGCTCTTAGAGTAATTCCATGATGGGCCTGTAGGAAGCCATTTTTCTCTAAGGACAATAAAATAAAAAGTGATGAGAGATGGTTATTATTGGCCCAAAATCTTCAAGGATGTGTATGTATGGGTAAGAAAGTGTCATAAGTGTGCTTTCTTTATGGGTAAGTAAATATTGGAAGCCCTTCCTCTCAACCCAATTCAGGTAGAGCAACCCTTCATGTAGTGGGGTTTGGACTTCATAGGAATGATCAACCCACCTTTCAATGGAGGACACAAGTGGGTACTCACTGATATTGACTAATTCACTAGGTGGGTGGAAGAAATTGTCCTAAAAAAGTTAATGAAATAATAGTATTGGAGTTCTATGATAGCATAATAATGAGGTTTGGTGTACCAACACCAATAATTTTAGATAATTCCTTGGCATTTATTAGCATGAGGAAAAGTGAGTGGGCACTTCAGCTGGGCATCTACCTTAGTACATCCTTAAATTACTACCCCCAAGGCAATGGACTGGCAGAGTCAAAAAAAAAATGTGATAAGGATCATCGAGAGGACTATGGAAGAGAATCAGAGAGTGGCACACAAAGCTAAGGATAACCTTATGGGCTGATAGAGTAACTCCTAAAGTTACCATTGGCACCTCATCATTTCTCCTTATATATGGGAGGGAGGCCAAATTACCCATCTCTCTTAAGTTACCTACCTTGGATTTATCCCATCAGCTTGAGTTGATGGAGAGTGAACCTATGAGTGTGAGGATGGCAGAGCTCATGGATCTTGAAGAAATGAGAGACCTTGCAATGAAAACACTAGAGTCACATCAAGCTCAAATCAAGAAAGACTTAAAAAAGAGAGCCATATAAAGGGAATTCAAATAGGGGGATCTAGTCCTCAAGTGGGATTCAAATAAGGCCAAGCCAGGAAACCATACAAAATTTGATAGCTTGTGGAGTGGTCCTTATTTGATCCACAAATTTAAACAACATAGTAATTTTAAGCTTACCTAATTAGATGGAGAGGTACTACCCATCTTAGTCAATGGGATTAATCTAAAGCCTTACTATTAGAATAGTTTTTATCCATTGTATATATTGTACATTTTGTATAGTTTTTCATGTTTTCTCCTAAGTGCCTTGTGCACATCTTTTTATTTGTGTGTTTCACTTCCCTAAGTGCCTTGGGCACGGTGATTATTTTGTTCTTATTGTCCTCATTACTTCAAGAGGAGGTTTATAGAAAGGGACAGACTTATATCATTTAAATATTAGTTGGGAAAGAAATACTTTTGACCTCATATGCCCAATGGATCAGACAAGGCAACTAATTTGTTGCATAGCAGGCATGCAATCCTAGGAGGTCACTAGAAATGTTGGCCAAAATTAGCCTACATACAAAAAATTTTCCTAGATGGATCATGAAACTCTCTTGTACCTTTTAGTAACCTTATACCCCTATGACTAGTCCCTTTGTGGTCTTGAATTGATGATGCAGTGCAGTATTGTAGGAGGCCCCGGTATGGTGCGAGAAGCTGAGCAGAGTTCTGGTTGAGTGAGCATCTAGGGGCATGAAGGAAATTTGACACATTTGTAATCTTTATTGACATTTTTAAAACTTAATAATAGCATTAAAAACTTGTTTTAATCATTGGACTAGTTGGCAGCCTTAAAAAACCACTTCAAATTTGAGAATTTGAGTTTCAGGGACAAAGTCCCTAAAAGTTCAAAAACTAGGCCCAAACACTTTTGTTGATGCCATGGAATAATATTTCAAGGAGGTTTTATGTGTTAAAATTTTAACATATTTTATCCCTATCATTTGGGAAGAGACTTTCAAAAGGAACAGGGTGTGTGAGTAGAAGAGATTATTATTTGAGGCCCTGCAAGTTTCACTTTTATTCATTGTGATCATTCAGTGACTTCTACAGGATTTGAGTGTTGAATGAGCTTCACACCCAAATATAGTAATGAAAGGTATCAAATTTGTCATGGTAAATAATGGAATCTTCCCCAATGTGAATCAAGATTTTCCCGAGAGTTTTCATACATGCAAAGGACAAAAAATCTATTTTTTAGTTTTCTAGGCCTAGAGAGCTAAGAGAGGCTTAGAATACTAGAAGAGAAAGGGGTGAAAACAATAATTTAATTATGATTTAGGACCTAAAATTTGGAGGATATTTTGGATCATGTATTATCCACAAAAATCTCTCTCAGTTTCTTTAGTTTACCCCTAGAACTCAAGAACCATCATCAAAGTAAAAATAGGGCAGCAAACTTGCACTTTTTTGTTTGAGAGATTGGTAATGTTTTAATGATTGTTTATAAATTTTAAAGGTATGACCCATTTATAACTATCCAATTAATCCAAAAATAGGTCTAGGTGAGGCCTAGAACTCATTTTAACCCCTTAAATCCAAAATAGGGTCTCAGAAAGAGTATGAGAGAAGCCCTAAACTAGGGTTTTGTTGTTTTTGAGAGTTTTAACCCTCCAAATTTTCCAAATTTTTTTAATATGATGTTTTTAAAGGTTTAATAAGTGATTCAATAGGTTTTGGGTTGATTTTAGGTTGTATGGTATAGTTTATAGACCTGGGGTGTGCTTAAAGGTTAATTAGGCCTAATTGAGGGGAGCCTAATGAAGGGAGTGTGATCTTGGAGTGGAATCAGGTCATGAAACTTGTAACACACATGTAATGAGATGGATAATATATATAAATTATGTCACTTTTTTATTAGAGATTATACAATGGTCAAACCAAAAAAATTTGACTGAAAAAGGGGCTACAAGCCTAGAAAAGCCATGGTGAGTATGTTATGTGGAAATAAGTGTTTTAAGGGGATTTGGAAGTTTAAAGGGGTTATTTCAGGTGTAATAATATCACCTCATAATATCCATGACAAAATATTTATATATTGAATCTTATACTAAGTTTTGGTCTTTAAAACCCTTGAGATTGGTTGCCTAGTAGAAGCTAGTGAAAGCATAAGAAGTCGAGAAAAGGCATGAATATTGAGAAGGTTTGATGATGAAAAAATAGTGTGATGAGGTTATAAAATCAGTGTAGGTAAACATTTCCATCCCCCCCAAATCTCACCTACATATAAATCATCACATTGGAGTATTCAGGCTTATACACCTTGGGGATGTAATCTTGTGTAGGAGGCTCTCAAGAGGTCAAATAACACGCCATGTGGAAAACCAATATGGAATTGGTTTTATAAATATAATAGTGTGAAATAGATAAATAATGATGGTAAGGAGTCTCAAGGATCTTAACACAGTCAGTTCCTCTAAAATCTCTACCTACAACCTCAGGAACCTAATCTTTCCTTTGGGTTGGAAGGTTGAATGAAAACACAATGGTCTCTAAGGAGGTTACACATTCAAGGGAAGGTAAAAAATGTAACAATGATGCTATATGATCATTATTAAATAGTAATATGTATCTTTAAGGACAAAAAATTCAGTCATACACCATAGAAACAAGGAAATATAGTCATGGGAAACCTAAACCTATTTGTCAAGCTCTTAGTGATTAATGACACAATGGTCAATGGTTGGAATTAATGTTAACTATAGATTATTAAAAGAGTAATAATTAGTGAGTTGAGGTAAATTACATTAATATTCTATCTCAATAAGGTTTATGATTAGGTTCAATCCTCATAAACACACACCTACATATTATTGATACATACAAGTAGGGCTCGTAAGGAAGCATGGGAGGTTGGAGGAAAATAAATATATAGTGGAATGATGAAAGGATAATATAAATGAGAATTTAAAATAAAAAACATCATGATATATCAAAAACCAAAGAAATTAAAAAGAAAACTCAGTTGTGATTTTTGACCAAGTAGACACGCGTCACTAGCTTTTGTCAAAATTGACCTACAGGCCAAAGTATGCAGGATCTAATAAAAAAATTTGGTAGAGAAGATCATTATGAAATAATATACCCATTAAAAATATTTTTTAGGATTTTTAAATTTTTTAACTATTCACTATTTTAGTACAGTCAACCCTATGTCAAATCATAGTCAACAATGGAACATGCCTTGGAGAAATTAGCCATTTTGGGAATCTATATGTTGATTCAAATAATAAAATTTGGTAAATATGGTATAAATAAACTAAAAAATAATAAAATAAAATTATAAATTTCATATAAAGAGTGTAATTTCCCACATTTTTGACACAGTCCATTGCCAGTCAAAAAGGTACACATTGGAGACCAAATGAAGTTTTATCAGTTCTGGATGCCAAGAAGAAGTTTAGGCCTTGGAAAAGTCTTATTATGGTATAATATTATGTTTAAAACCTATATTTTCACATGGGAGTGATAAAATTCAAGGTTTCAATGCAAAATTTTGAAGAAAGACAAGTACTGGCATGAAGGAAACATGTAGACAACTCAAGGTAAATTATGGTAAAAAGGGTCTACAAGACAAAGTACACATATAAATGACTTTATATTTGGTATCCATAAAAATTATCAAAAATATCATATGACAAGTTAATGTGCTCTCTATTTTGTCATAGTCCCCCTATGTCTCACAATGGCCACTATTCATGCAAGCATACTTTTTAGAATTTTAAGGTGTGCTTAAGTTTTGAAAGTTTAGTAAAGTTTTTTAAGATAATTTTAATATGGTTTTAATCCTATTAAACACATTTTTATGGTGTTCACACTTCAAACTCCATGTAAACATATGAGCAAGCTCAAATCCCCACAGGTATCCTCAAGCCCTGAAAGGCAAAGTTGAGATTTGATCATTTAGAGAGGTGTAATGAGGTGTTTCATGTGTAATTAATATTTTTACAAGAAAATTAGATCAATGGAATGGTGAAATTGGTCATTTGGATAAATTTAAGCTTTTTTGGGCTTAAGATACCTAGTTTTAGCCCATCTTTAAATGCTTATTTCTTTCATACCATGAAGAGTTGGGACAAGTTATTATAGTATGTTTTGAGTACCAATATTTAATTTAAGTTAATTATGGATTGAGGTTGGTTAAGGTCCTGAGTTTTATGAACAATCTCTAAGAGTGTAAGCATGCCCAAAATGCTTGTAAACCTTATCAACAATCATCTTTACATGTGTATCTTTTCACACATTCTACATGGTCGCCCAATATTTTTAAGGGTGTTTAAAGTGACTATGTAACATTTATTAATTTAAAGAAGTGGTGTATTATGTGTATTCATTGTATTAATAATCATCTCGAAAGTGAGTTTGTTTGAGCTTGCAAAGGAGCTTTTTGCCTAGTTTTGAGTTTTTAGACTCATAGGTCCATAAAATGGCCTAAAATCACTTGGAAAAAACCTATAATGTGTATAGGACTCCATAAAAATCATAAAAAACCTATTTTTAATTATAATTTGGCATGTTTGGGTTCTTACAAGGCTCAAAATGGCTCAAAAATGCATATTTTTGAAAGTATTCAAAGAAATAAATGGTATAAATCCATGAAATAGGTATAATGGGACCTAAAAAAACATTATATGGAACTTAGAACTCTTATTAAGAGCTTATATGGTGCCTTATTGAGCTAAAGGATTAAAAAACCTAAGTTTTTGACATTTTTGTGCATTATTGTAGGTTTAATGGTGTTTTACACAATTGTTTTAGGTATTAGAGGTTTTCCAAATATTAATTTTCATCCTCATAAACATGCCATGAATGTTTTGAAGTCTTCTACAGGTCTAGAAGTGGTCTTTAGGGTGCCAAATGGCCTTGGAAGTAGTTTTCAGGACAGTTAGTTCAAGGTGGCTTAAGCTTGTGACTTCCATCAATGGAGTCTAAGTGAGTTTTAGGTATCATGGAGTTTATTTTAGGTTAAAGGAGAAAATAAAATAAAAAATCAAAGATAGCCTCAAAAAGCAAAGTCAAGTTGAAATTAGAAGATAACCTCCATGGTCAGTGAAGCATAAAGTGCTAATTCAACTAGATTTTGCATAATATCTTCTAAAAGTTCAATCTGAAGAGTTTTTTTAAGGTTTTAAAGAGTTTTAATCAAGAAATTGGAGCATTCAATACATTTTCAAAGTCTTTGAAAACTTTTCCTTTTTATTGGATCATGGCATCATCATCTTCAACAAGTTCTTGTCTTCTAGTGTGTTTCTCAATCAATGAGAGGGTTTGAAGATTATTGGAGCTAATAGAGGTTAATTTCTTGAATAAGGATTATTTATAATTAACCCAAATGTGGGTGAGAATCCATGGAGGGTGGTTGGATCTCATTTATTGAATTTTGTTTGCTTGCCTCTTCTCTTTCTCTTCCCCTTTTCTCCTATATCTCCCATTTCTCCCCCATTTTTGTAAGATATTCTCATTTGACAAGGAGAAAACCTATAATTTTTTTAATAAAGACATTTTAAATCAATAAAGATGAATTTTTACATATCTCTTGCCTTTAAATTGTGCTCATCAAGCTTGTGCATGATGGCCTTATGAAGAAGTGTTCTTCCATGTCCATTGTCTTTCTTTCTTGCTTATTTTTAGGTGTTTTCAAGTTAGTTTTAGGTCTAAAATTAAGCTTTTTCAATCATTAATGGATGCTTGGTTTGAATTTTTAAATTCCTCTATGTATTGTTTGGTGAGCCTAGTTTATGAAATACTTATGCAAATTAGCTAGTTTGTGAGGTTATGTGAGCAAGAATTATCTTATGCTGAATTATTATTTATTTAATGCTTATGTGATTGTCAATAAATTTGATGTATCACCCATTTATCTCTCTTAGTTACCCTATACCCCCTCTCTACCTCTTTTCCAAGTAGAAACATTAGTTTAGATGATCTACAAAGAGGAAGCTGGCCTTCTCCAGAGGTTCAACCTCACTACATGATACCCACAACCTAAGGTTATTCCAATATTGTAGTTGGGAGTGATATATCCTTAAAAACTCTCCCACAAGGGTATAATTCTACACTAAAATAGTTACAATATTTATCATTATATAACCCTATATTGTTTTGAAAAATATACTCTTTAAAAATGTCTTGTTAATATCTTCATATTACATTGTCTACATGGATATGTTATTTGATAGGATATGATAATATTATATTTACAAGGTGTATACTATGTTTATATTTATATGTTACATTTATTTTATTGATTTAAAATAATAGATTAGACTTCTGATTTTTTATTGCGTCTGGACCTTGGCCCTTGTACGAAAATTTTTCTTAAACATATTTATGAAATCATTATTTGTTTTGTGAGATATTTAAACATGTCAATTTTTTTATATTATTAATTTCCATTTCATGTTACCCTTGGTATATTGTGTGTAATATTTTATTAAATTATATTTTAACATGTCCCATGTATTTGGCCCTAGGAATTATTATTTGACATTGAGCAACATTATGGTTGGTGTGTTTATGTGATTTTTGATCTTATCAAGTTTGAAAAGTGGCATGATCCATATCATACCCTAAATATTGTGTAGTATTATTTTTTTTAAACTAATAATATTAGTTTTATTGATATTTTTATCTAGATTCAACACTTTAAGCATCACCTTGTATGTTAAATACATGTTTAGTGTAGAGTAGGATTACAAGATGTGTTAGTCTATGTGTTAGTAAAGAAACTCTCTCATAAATAAGCATATAGACAATAAATAATCAAGCCCACTCCCTCATGGGGTGTTGAAAATGAAGTATAAGACCCATTTAAAGAAGGAATACTACCAAACCTTCCAAATAATGTTCCTCCTTCCAAGTCCAGCTAAGAATTGTGTTTTTACTTAGATTTGGTGCTCCAAGTCTATGAAAATGATGATTAACAAGCTTATCCATCATTTATTAATGAACTAATAGATTAGGATCATGATTTTGATCAATTTGTGCAAATAGGTGAAGCTTTGTAAAAACAATTTTGCATTATAACATTACACAATCTAAGCTCTTTTATAGATTTTTTTACATAATTAAAGCTTAAAAATGGTGGTCTTACCTCACATATTTATAGATTTCTAAAAATCTTGAGGATCAACCATGACCTTTCATCTTGAGATCAATATGTGTGGCTAGAAACTGATTCAATTTTAGAGGGACAAATCATAAATAGTTGGAGAAATGGGGCACTAATGAGGCATGGGAAGGCTTAATCTTGATATTTATTCCATTAATGGATTTGGGATGCCACCTCATTGATGATGTCATAGGGTGATGAAAATTTGAGGAATTAATTTATAATTAATAGATTCCATGGATTTTTCACTTAGGCTCTTGATTTGGTTTAATTTGCTCAAGTGGATTTTCTTAATTTTATATAATTATTTAGAAATCTACTGCATGCTTAATCAACCTGGTTAGAAACATCATTTTACAAAGTCATAAATTCACTAGAGTATAATTATAAGGTGTTAGTTACATACGTAATAATACCCTAATTAGGGAATTATGAATGCAAAATAACACATACACATAATGTGTACTATCGAATTAGAAGAATTAAATGATCTAAAGCATCATTTTAAGTGGTCATAATTTGAATCAAAGTGTTTTAAGAAAAGATAATAATCACATAAAATGTATTACCCTATTTAGGGATACATTAGCCTAAATCAGCACCTATAAATGATAAGTTATTTAGTGTTTTTTAGTGATTTTAGCCTAGATTATACCATGTACGCTATCACAAAATGTTGCTTAGATTGACAATTTCAACACAATACTGATAGGAATTAGATGTATACATTTTACCCCTATTTGAGAAGGTATGGATAGATATTTAGTCAAAGAGACACCTTTTCAAAGAATGAAAAGGTCACTATAATCAAAATAAATAAACTTCACTGTCATTTTCTATTTTTTAAGTTTACATGAATTAAAAAGAAACAAGTTTATGAAAATACCCCAAACATCATTTAGGTGGCCCATAATTCCCCCTCAAGGAGAAAATATAAATTTTGAAAATATTTTACATATTAGGCCTCGATAATAGTAAAAACATGGTAAAAATCATTTAATACACTTAATAAATGTCAATAAATTTTAAATAACATATCACCTTGTATTGATAATAGTAAAAACATTTATTCTATCCAACATTATATAATCACCTCTTTAACCATGGATACCCATTTACAAAATGTTGTAAAATGACGTGATGATCTTCCCTTGATAGTTGAAAAGATTCCACTATTCCTATATTCTATGGGCATGGTAATTTAGATCCACTATAAAAATATTAAACCTATTCTTGTCATATGTTATCTATTATGACTAACATGGGATATTTACTACAATTCAACACTCTTAAGCTAAAAATTTATTCTCATGAGGTTATTTTATAGGATAATATATTAATAGAGTAAAATATTTCTAAGAATGTATTTGATCTTCCTTATCCTTCAAAATTTATTATGACTAAGTACTCCTATTTTTATGGTCAAAGGGATCCTACTATTCATCTAAAAAATATATATACAATCATTTGAATAGTGGGCCGAAAATATAATCTTGATTTTAAATGTTTTTCATCACAACTTAACCCAAGTGGCCCTTGATTGGTTTTATAGTCTTCTAAATGGTTCATTACCAACTTTAAGAAAACCTGAAGACGTATTTCTATCACATTTTCATAATTATATGTTACCTAAGTTACCATTGTAACATTTCAAAACATTTACACAAATATAAAATGAGTCTATTCAAGACTATGCTATTTGATTTAAGGATGCTTTGTATTCCATAAATTATACACCCTCAGATTTGGAAATAAAAGTTTTATATAGTAGAGGTCTTCTTTCTCTACTCAAATAAAGAGCATTGAATAATACCTTTAATTCATTCAAGACCTTATGTGGGGACATGCACAAATATTTATGATCTATAATGAATAATCAAACCAAGTTACCTATCTCTTAACCAAAAACTATACAGGATAAGAATCATGTTTCTAAGGCAAATCAACAATTTACAAAATATATTGAACCAATTAAAACACTTTATATAGAACCATAAACATATGTCATAGAATAAATGAAAAAGGTATTGAAAAAATTAAATAAGAATTCTTATAGAATATCTCCCATAGTTATACCATATACCTATAAAAATTAACAACCTCTTTAGTCTGACTCATACCATGATAGACCACATGATATATTGTGCACACTATTAGATAAATAAATGATAACACTTCCTCCCAATTCAAATTATCCACCACACTAATTTAAATAGTAAAAAGACAATGATTTTATACTTACCATGGTATTAATGGAAAAAAGAGTGTTTTTTTCTTAATCAAAATATTACATAATTAGTTGATTAGGGAATTATTGTATATCGAAAAGACATATCTAGACTTATTTGACATACTTCTCCTAGAGGCTTGTATACTAAGGTTAAGCCATCCCATGGTGATCCCTTTTAGTAATATATTGTCCATAAACATTAAAATTATTGGGATATTTATGGTATATGTGTTTTCATTGATGTCAAGTGGCATTGGTGATGACAAAGTGGTCTATCAGGTCAGAGTGATAGAACATGATGGTCTAATGTACTTGGAGTAATGTGATACTTGAAAAGGTGTACATGGGTGTCTTCGTTGGATGTTTTATGGCTGAAAGGATGTTAATTTTATTTTAATATTCATTTTTTACATGTATAGGGTGCTAACAGGTCAGATAGATGATTTGAAAAAGGTGGTAAATAGTCTACAAGGTTGTTTGGTTCTTAGCCTAGTTGGCCTAAATAGACTAGTGAAGTCCTTATAAAAATTCATGATGAGATTATGAGGTGGAAGTGATTTTATGATAATAATGTATGATTTATTAAATTTATTAAATGATGTTGACTATGTATCATTTCAAGATATGAAGAGGAAAGGCAAAAAGTTAGTGTATGTGTTCTTAGACTAACTTGCAAGGTGGTCTAGTGGCATTTGTTGAGGGATGTTATGATATTTTCAAAGTTTTTATGTTGTTTATAATGTTTTAAAAGGTTTCATAGGTGTATACAAGGTGTGTTCCAATTTTCAAGTTAATAAGTGAAGTAAAAAGTCAAAAAAGTGCTTCCAAGGCTTCAAGGGGTGCTATAAAGGTATCTAGTAAGCCTGAGAGGATGTTTCTCATGCTTGATGGCATGTGCAAGGTTTTCATGGGGAATTTATCCTTTTGTATAAGGTTGATAGAGTTCATAATAAGTTTTTTTAATTATTTATTTAATGGTTAAGGAGCACATCTTTATGAAGGATCGCTAAGAAGCTAAGGAGGTTTTTGAGTGCTAAAACCCTAGTCTTAGACCTAATTGGAAAGATCTTGCTTGTAGGTGCTCAAAAATATGGTGGAAGGTAAATATTATGATTTTATGTTGTATATGACTCCTTCAATTTTTTTATAAAGTATTTTTGGTATCTTTAAATTATGTGGGTCCCACATAAAATGGGTTGTTAACAATATTCTTATTTTAAAGAAAGATTTATGAGAATGACTAGATTATCTAATGGATGATTATTGAATATAAGACTTGTCCCAAAAATACATGAAAATTTATAGGAAGATTCATATTTTTGTGTAAAATTTATAGAAGGTTAAATTTGACTAGTCAATATGAAGGAAATGGTGCCATAAGTGAGAAAGAGTGATCAGAGTGAAAAGAAGAATTAGAAGGCCTAATCAGTTACTAGGAATGGGTCTAAGATCTTGGAGGTGATTTCAGTTATGTATGACCTCTATCCATGAGAGTATTATTGTTCCTAGTCACTTGGAGATGATTTAATGGTTGACTCATAGTTGACCATGATGGTTTTTCTAGAAAAAGGAACTTATTTTAGATGATTGAGTTGGTTTGTAGGGTAGATGGTCAGATCAAGTGTTTTTAATGGTTATAGAGTGTTGAGGACCCCTTGAATTACTTCTTTAGATATTTTTAATATTTTAATAATATTTATTTAATCAAATATACTCATACAAGTGGTGTTATTCTTTGTTTATGAGGCATTTATGATATGAGCTCATGGTATGGTATAGAAAGCTTGTGAAAATGATCATGGCCAACCTTAGGAGACATGAATAATTCTTATAAAAATTTTCTAAAGAGAGATGGATGACCAAAATTAATATTTATATATATACAAGGTGATTTATTCCTTTTGGAGGTGTGAATGAGTGTATACAAGCAAGTGTGTGTGTTGATATTTGAAGACCTTGTGTGAAGGTTTTTGGGGGTCTTGGTGACCAATGTTTGTATCAGATTGAGTAGAGGAAAATGTCATTAGACTCAGCATATTTTTTTATTCTATCGAATATTTTTATTAGATTTATGAGTTCATATTTGTATATGAGAAAAATATTTGAGAAAGGGGTTATTTCTTGTGTTGAAGAGATAACTTAGTGTTGGTGACTTGTGTGGAGTTGAAAATTTGAAAATATCATTCTTGTAGGGTTTCTCTATCAAATTGAGAATCAATTAGAGTTTAATAATTGTTCATGTGATAGGTGTTGTGCTGGTGCTCAACATCTTAAGTAAGTTGGTTCTTGTCATCTTTAGGATTTGATGCTCCTTGTGAAGTGGGTGATTCACTAAAATATATTTTTTGATCCATCTTTATAGGATAGTAGTCCACTATTTTTGCAAGCTTGAGATTAGGTTTTCTACCCCATGAGGGTTTACCACATAAACCTTTATGTAATCATTACTTTCATGTTTTCCCTTTGATTCATCTTTCTTGCATATTGATATGATTGGTTAAGTAGTTTAAAGAGTTGGGAATTAAATTATGTTATTTTTAAACACTGATTCACCCCCTCCTTTTAGTGGTTTGTAAATCTATCAATTTTTATTAGAGTGGGTCCTTTTGAGGCTTAACAACTTGAAAGGTGATTCTAAGGTATAATGGAAAGTCAAGGAATGCAAGGTATTTTCTCTTCCAAATAAGATCCATTATTTAATGGTTCTAACTATGAATTTTGGAGTTTAAGGATGTAGACCTTTATTATGGCTCTAGGATTTGATGTTTGGTAGATTTTTGTTGATGGATATGTTATTCCTACTAGTGATACTGATAAAAAACTATTTGAAATCAATTCAAAGGTTATGAATGTTATTTTTAGTGGTTTATAAAAGATTAGGTTGTCAAAGGTCATTCACTATCAAATAACTAATTAGATGTGGACTAAATTGAAGACAATCTATGAAGGAGACTCAAAGGTCAAGCTAGAAAAATTAAAAACTTTTATAAGATAGTTTGAGAGTCTCAAAATGAAGGAGGAGGATTCTATGGAATCCTTCTTGAATAGAGTGGATGATGTGGTTAACATTATTAGGGCTCTTAGAGAAGATCTCAAAAAGGATGTTGTTGTTCAAAAGGTATTAAGATCTCTATCTTACATGTTTGACTCTAAGGTATTTGAAATTGAGAAAATTCATGATCTTACACTAATGAAGATGGATGAGCTTTATGGATCTCTCAATACTTATGATATGAGGATAAATGAAGACAAGCCTCCTAATAAGGATGTTGCTTTCAAGGTAGAGAAAAAGCCTAAAAAAAAGAAGACACAAAGTAAGGGGTCTCAAAGAAAAAATGCTATGTTAGATGATATATTTGATGATGATTTAATTGTTTTGTTTTCAAGAAATTTGAAGACTAGATTAGGTAAGTACAAAGGTAAGTTTCCTTTTAAATGCTTTAACTATGGTGAAGTAGGTCATTTTTCAAACAAATGTCCTCACAAGCATAAGAAAGATGAGGATGAGGATCAAGTAGAAGCTAAGAAATGGTTTAGGTCTGATATAAACAAGAGTTCATTTAGGAATTTTGATAAAATAAGGAAGTTCTATAAGGATAAAATGAGTCTATACACAAATATGGATGATAGTGACTCAAAAATAGGTCATGATAATCGATCTGATAACAGTCATAATGAAATTAAAGTTGAGGATGATGAAGTCCTTTTCATGGAAATAAAATTTGATGATGAAGGTGATTTTTCATATCAAATTGAAGGAAACTGGAGTGGATTAGATGAAGAAGATAATGAAGACATTCCAAACTATGAGATTGAACTAAAAATTGCTCTTTAAGATTTGAAAATTGAAAGAAAGGTATGTAAAGGTTTGAATGTAAATTTGAAAGACTATAAAGTTTAATTTAGTATTTTTAAGGCTAAGATAATTGAAGATAACAGGGATTATTAAGGAGCAATCATGTTCTTAAATTCCAAATTGGAGTCTATATTCCCAATCCTAAATGGTAATGAAGAAGAGTGTTCCATGTTTATTATAGAAAATAAGTTATTGAATGATGAATTGGAGAAAGCTTTGAGTAAGGCTAAGTCTTTCTCCAAATATGAAAAAAGAATAAAGGATGTTGATATTCTGTTGATGAATCAAAAGTTTTTAAGTGATAGAATAGGTTTGGGTTTTATTCATAATCCATTAGTAGTATCTCAAGCAAAGGAGAAAAGCATTGAAGAGGAGAAATACAAACCTACAAAAATCAATACCCAAAATGAATGTGTTAGCTCCAACAAGGTAAGATAGCCTAACGCCGTAAAGAATTTGAAATTTAATGGATAATGTCATATTTGCCATGAGTTTGGTCATAAGGCCAATGATTTCAACATGAAGGCTAATAAAATAAATTTGCCTAATCCTATGAATGACATGAAATGCTTCAAGTGTTTGGAGATAGGACATTTAGCTAACCAATGTCCAAAGAAGATAAAGCAACGTGAGTCTGCTCCTAAGAATATAACATGTTTCAATTGTCAAAGGACTAGTAACTTAGCCAAAAAAAATTAGTATCAAATAAGGATTGCATGTTTTAATTGCAAGGGATTTGATCATATTGCTAAATTTTATAAGAAAAAGGGGGCTCTTAATCATGTCAAGACCAATCAAGCTCCAAGTTTTCAAGAGAGGAAAGACAAAGTCTTATACAATATAAATTAAGAAAATAAAGTAGTAGTTGATATGTCTATAGATTAGGATTATGTGTTTTCAAAGATGGAGAGTGATTATTTCACTGAAGAATTTTCATTATCTACTCATGTTTTCAATGAAGAGAGCAAAAAAAATGAGAGGTTGAAGAAGGAAGACAAAGACAGTCTTAAAATAAGTATGGATCATTGTGCAGCTATAGATGATGATATTTCCTATATAGATCAATCATTGACAGATCTTAAAAAGGTCAATTCAATTGATAATATAGATCAAGACATTGTGGTATCCTCATTTGTTTCCTATTTAAGTTTGAAAGAGGAGGAGAAAATTTCAAAAATAGAAGAGGTAGTCAAATGTAAGTCAAATAAGAATAAGACTATGTTAACCAAAGAAGAAGAAGAATAAAAGATGTGGGCCACTCTAGGCTTCACACTATTCTAAAGTAGTCTTGAGGGATTAGATATCTCTATCTATGCTTCACAAAATACTCCTATAGGTGAAGAAGCAGAATTGTTTGTTCAAAAGGTATGTTTAGGTGTTTTGGTCCTAAAGTGTCATTTTGATAAATTTTTGATGTCTTGGATGAGTGATGATTTGAAGGAGAAGGAATAAGTGGTTTGTATTAGGTCTTGAGGAATATTTTCATGAGTCATTTCTAGGTTTTTTGAGGTCTTGATGAATTTAGATATGTGTTCTATGGTCAAAAGTCTGAGTCGACCATTTTTGGTAGTGATGACTACCTAAAAGGTGTCAATATAGAACTTAAAGTGTTCCAAGGTGGATATAAGGTATCTAATAGATGATTCAAGTTGGTTTTTTCATGTCAAATAATGGTAGATAGATTGGAGATGCTCTTAAGATGTCCAAGTGTGTTTTGACCATTTGGTAGAGGTGTTTGCTATAGATGATGACTCTATATGCCCATAATGCTTGGTTTCAAGGGTCACTTAAAGAATGAAGGTGTGTCATGAAGTATTTTTTTCTCATGAAGGTATGTACATGAGTTTAAGACATGTTCTAGGTGGTTTCACAAGTGGATGAATGACTTTGTGCCAGGTGGAACATTTTGAGTGGTCACTGGATTCTCTTCTCAAAAGCATGCATTTGGTGGTGTAAAGGAAGTCATGGTTCCCAAAGGTTTGGAGGATTCACATTTGGCATGGAAGTGATTTTTTATGGTCTCCAAGTGTATTATCTAGCTCAAGTGTTTGTGTTGATTAGAGGTTGACTTTTGACCAACTGTTGCTTTGAAGGCCTAGTGATTTTTACATTTTTGGAAAAGTCATAAAAATTATGGAAGATTAAAAATTAGTCAAATGGGACAAATTTGTATTTGAATCATCTTTTACAGTGGTCTATAAGTAAGTATATTTCTTTTTATTCAAGTTTTAGCTCACTAGGAGGCATAATTAGCTAGTAGGCTAAAGAAAGAAGTATACTAAGGAGGATGAGTTGGAGGCTCATTCTTGGCATGTATAAGGGGGAATGATATTGGTATTGAAATATGAATTTTAATGGTTTAAAGTGATTAGGGTAAATATTTTTGAGATTTACATTGGCCTGATAAGGCTACAAGGGGTCTAAGTATGCCTAGTGAAGAAAATGAAGATTTTTGAGAAAGTTTTCAAAAGAAGGTTGGAATTTTTTGTGATAGTTGAGTAGGTTGGCCTATTATAATTATGTTTTAGGTATGGTGGTGTGCTTTAAGTGCCTTTTTTGGTCTATAGGGTGCCTTGAGTGTAAAGGTATGTGAGTTTGCATAGTATTATGGTGCTCATGTTCTTGTTTGAGTTGATGGTAGATGTTATTAGAGGTCCTATAGGTGTGAATGGGTTATGTAGACTAAGGGGGAGCCTTAAAAGTGGAGCATAGTCCTAGAGAGAGCTATGTTAACTTATAAATTGGTGATAGGTCCTAGGATCTTGATGGTTCAAGAGCAATTTTTGAGTGAGAGAATCTTCCAAAAGGGAGTTATGCCTATTTGAGGTTAAAATGGTACTTTATTAGGTGTTTTAATTAAGTTTGTCTTTATTACATGTGTTTCTTATAGCTTACTTTCTTGATTTCTATAGTGCCTAGTGTTAAAGGGAGTCCACTTTGTTATTTTGGAAAAAGGGGAGAGAGAAAAGGATTACTGCCATCAATGAAAAAGGGGGAGATTACTGGAATATTGATGGTAGATGTGTTTTCATTTATTTCAAGTTGTATTGGTGATGAAAAAGTGGTTTAGCAGTTTAGAGTGATGGAACATGGTGGTATAATGTACTTGGAGTAATGTAATACTTACAAGGGTGTGCATGAGTGTCCTAGGTGGATTTTATATGGCTAAAAGGAGCTTAATTTGATTTTAATATACATGTTGGACATGTATATGGTACTAATAGGTTAGACAAATGATTTTTAAAAGGTGGAAAGTAGTCTACAAGGTTGTTTGGCTCTTGGCCTAGTTGGCCTAAATAGACTAGTGAAGTCATTATGAATAATCACGATGAGATTCTGAGGTAAAAGTGATTGTATGAGAATAAGAGATGATTTATTAAGTGTATTAAATGATTTTTACCATGTCTCAATTGCTTCCAAGGCTTTAGGGGGTGCTAGAAAGGTGTCTAGTAAGCCTAAGAGGAAGTTTCTCATGATTTATGGCACATGTAGTATTTTCATGGGGACTTGAGCCTTTTAGATAAGGTGGAGAGAGTTCATAATAAATTTTTCCAATAATTGATTTAGGTTTTAAGGGGCATAACTTTATTAATGATCGTTAAGAAGCTATGGAGCTTTTTGAGTGCTAAAACCCTAATCTTAGACCTGATTGGAAAGCTCTTATTTGTAGGTCCTAAAAAATATTTTGGAAGGTTAAGATGATGATTTTAGGTTTTATGGGACTCCAAGTTTCTAAGAAAGTAATTTTGGTCTCTTGACAGTATGTAGGTCCCACATAAAATGGGTATTTAATAGTATTCTTATTTTTAAGGAATATTTATGAGAATGAATAAATGATCTAATGGATGATTGTTGAAGCTCAATAATTTCCCCAAATATCCATGAAATTTTTAGGAATATTCATATTTTTTTGTGAAATTTATATAAGGTTAAAGTTGACTAGTCGATATGAAGGAAATGGTGCCATAAGTGAGAAAGAGTGATCAGAGTGAAAAGAGGAATTAGAAGGCCTAATCAGTGAGTAGGAATGGGTATGAGATATCAGAGGTGATTTATGGGATGTATGACCTATATCTATGAGATTATTATTGTTCTTAGTGATTTAGAGATGATTGAATGGTTGACTCATAGTTGACCATGATGGTTTTACTAGCAAAAATAACCTATTTTAGATGATTGAATTTTTTTACAAGGTATATGGTTGAATCAAGTGTTTTTGATGGTTAGAGAGTGTTGAGGACTCCTTTAATTACTTTTTTAAATATTTTAAATATTTTAATAATCTTTATTTAGTCAAATATAGTCATACAAGTGGTGATATGCTTTGTTTTTAAGGTGTTTATGATATGAGCTCATGGTATGGTATAGAAATCTTGTGTAGATGATCATGGCTGACCTTAAGAGACATGAATAATTATTTATAAAATTTTCTAAAGAGATATGGCTGACCATAATTAATATTGGTATATATACAGGGTGGTTTGTGCCTTTTGGGGGTGTGAACGAGTGTAGACAAGAAAGTGTGTGTGTTGATATTTGAAGACCTTGTACAAAGTTTGTTGGGGGTCTTGGTGACCAATGTTTATATCATATTGAGTAGAATAAAATTTCATTATACTCAACATATTTTTATACTTTTATTAGATTTATGAGTGCATATTTGTATATGAGCAAAATATTTTAGAAAGGGGTTATTACTTGTGTTGAAGAGATAACTTGGTGTTGGTGACTTGTGTGGAGTTGTAGAATTGAAAAAAGTGTTCTTTTAGGGTTTATATATCAGATTGAGAAGAAATTAGAGCTCAATAATTGTTCATGTTATAGGTGTTGTGTTGGTGCTCAACATCTTAGGCAAGTTGGTGCTTGTCATCTTTAGGAGTTGGTACTCCTTGTGAAGTGGGTGCTTCACTAAAATATCTTGTTTGGTCCATATTTATAGGATAATATTCCACTATTTTTATAGGCTTTATAATGAGTTTTCTACCCCATGAGATTTTCCCACATAAACCTTTGTGTAATAGTTAATTTCATGTTTCCTCTTTGATTCATCTTTCTTGCATATTAATGTGATTGGTTAAGTAGCTTGAAGAGTTGAGAATTGAATTACATTATTGTTAAAAGCTAATTCACCCCCCTTGCCCCACTTAATGGTTTTTACCTCTATCAAACATAATATGACCACTATTATAATTAATCCTAGTGTACCATATCCCAAGACTAATCACTTTGACACTAATCCCACTAAGGAACCATTAGTCTATTAGGTCCTTCATAAAGAGAGACATGGAGAAGGTGAACCTACATAATAGATATGGGTACCTAAATAGACATATATAGATTCCAAATATATTTCTATAGACAATTTAAAATTAATGATACAAGTAAAACTAATATTTCCATTACCACATGATCATTACATTCAATATTTTTTATTTCCATTCATATTTCATTTCATATGGTGATTACTTCATTACCACTAATTTGTAAGTTTTATTAAATTGAGATATTTTATACTACTCACCATATTTATATATATATAACACTTACACATGTTCCTATTATTCATATTCCAAATAAACCACAAACCACTCAATGATGGGTTCCATAATCCTCTACTCCTACTACTTCTGTAAGGCCAAAAAATCATATTTTACACATGTAGAGCATCAAAAACACTATGGTGATCGATATTTCACCTATACTTGATATTAGATAGTGTCACTAGATCATTACACCAGGTTCATAGTAGGGAGATATCTATGATCACCTTTTGGATGGGATCATATAATAACCTTTCCCTTACACATTCCAAAAAAACCAAAAAAATCAAGTAAAATTCAAAAATTCAAAAACATTATCAGCATCTACATACTTTATTGGATCCTTAAAATTTATGAGTTAGTTCCATGTTAATGGATGGCATATAAATTAATCCTACATACACATGTATGTCATGCTTATATTATAGTGTTATACATGCATACACATATACATGATCTATTCCTATTTTATTTGTTGGGTCTTTCTTCTACTCATGTAATGTGGACATTGGGGACATCAACATATATGATCATGATACTTCTAGGTTATATAATTATATGATCACTCTACATTTTCATGGTTTAATCTCATAGATATAGTTACACATGCCTTTATCCATGATTATATGTTTCAAAAGGTACTTGATATGTATGCACTTTATTTTTTTCTAACACATCTGGTCCATGGGATAATATGGTATCTTTATGTTGGTGGCTTATGCTTTCATTTATGCACTTCCTTGAGTTTTTTTGCCTTGCTATTATCTTGCTTGTTCAATTATTTGAATATGATCCTTTGTTTGTGGCCCCTATGTATGCGTGATTTATTTAACATTTGAATTGAATATGACATTGATTGTTGTATGGATATTTTAATATGTCATCCTTACTTTTTTGTATATTTGACTAAGTCATGTCCTTTTGATTATGTGGAATTTGAACATGTTCCTTGTTTGTGGTCTCATTAGATCATTATATGTTGACTTTATTTTGAGTTCTCTTATATGTGTGCTTGATTTTTTATTGATTTTTTACTATTTTTTATTAGATCAGTTAAAAATCTAGGTTAAAGGGGTTCATATCCTTTACAATGAATAACCAAAATATAATCAAGTCAAATAATCATGAAAAAGAGAGAGAACCCTAATGGATACACCCACATTTTGTTAAACTACCACCAAATATCAACCTAAAAACCAAAAAGAAGCCAAAAAGAAAATAGGTACCAATTAACTATTCTAATTTAGAGTAAATGACCAATTATTTGGTCTCAGCACTAGTACTTTTATTGTTTCTTCCCCTAGTTTGAATCCTAACAAACTATTCCTTTCCATCCTCCTATCTCTTCCTTTTAAGGTTAGAGTAATGAAACTCCTCTTTTTCTTCCTCAGTATCCCAAGTGGATTCCTCCTCTTTTTTGTGCTACATAGATTTACCTTTAGGGGTGTGGGTCGGGTGAACTATACCTTCATTATTAGTTTCCATATCCAAATAGAGGTATCCTTTGAGGTTCTTGAAATCCTAAGTAATTTCACCATAGAGTAGTTTCTGGATCATTATTTTTGTATAAAATTTTTCTAGGGAGTCCTAAATCTCCACATTAACATTAGACCTAGATATGCCTTTAATTTTGGTATCAATTAGGTGGATGAGTGAAGGGCTTACCAAGTTAGGCTTGGGGTCCTCATGTGCATTTTCACCTGAATCCCCCACATCCTACTCTTCCCATTCATCTATTGAATCTAACTGGGTGTTATTCCCTTACTCCTCATATTTATCACTCTCAATATTAATGTATATGGCCTCAATGATGATCTTAGACCATAGTGGATACCCACACTTAATCAACAATATAATTAAACCTTGATGTATTAAATCTGTAGAAGGATTCTTTTTGAAATTCAACACTAAGATCTCTAGAAATTACAATAAGAGAAATAAGATGCTAATTATATGACCTTTAAAGTGTTTATCAAGAAGAAAGTGATGTGAAAATATTAAAATATGTTTACCCTCAAGGGTAATGTACCTCATTATTTTTAAACAAACCTTCGGCCATTTCCTCAGTAGCTTTGCATTCATAAATCCCTTGTGAGATGAATACTTTGGTTTATGATTATCCTTTTCCTTCTTATAGAAGATGTTTAGGAGCTCCTATTTCCACCTCTTAACCTTGAATTCCTTTACTTCATGGCATTCCATCCCCATGGTTTCACAAATGAGTTCTTTAGTAATCTATATATTCAGGGCATACATTCTAACTTCATGGTCCTTCCAACTATGGGTGATATCCCTAGATAGTACAGTTTCATACCCAACCAGATGTTCCATAGATAGTGTCAACCCACCCTGGGCCATTTTCTTCCAAACGTATTCATTTTTCTCAATATCAACACAAGAGATCAACTCAAATTGGTCTCTATCCCCACCCATTTTTTGAAAGTGTGAATTACTTCTACAAACTTTACATAATAAGCTCTTCAGGAAGGAGAAATGACATTTATAGAGTTTAGAGCCACCTTTGGTCAAATGATGCAAGCTTAGGGCTCCCCAAACATGAAAGGATTTGGTAATAATATCCTTGCACATATGAAGATTATTGAGGATGAACTATGATTTTATCATGATTAATTTACTCATTATGACTTTGCATGATGTGTCCTTTCTCTAGCTCAATAATCTAGATGACATCATTGAGATAATAACTTTCATGACAAGTAGTATAATCATCTCTTATAACTCTAATATTTTCCATGCAATTATCACCCTTGTTACCTTCTATAAATACATGACCTATATAGACCCCTTTACAGTGGGTTAGCAATTTTTTAGCATCACTAATGATGCTAGAACTATTCTAAGAGGGGGGAAAGAGGCCTTTTAATTAGTTGATAATGTTCATTGAATCCCCTCTATTTGGATAAACTCTAGATTGAATTGGGTGCCAACTCAATACCCTAAAATACTATGATATCTTATGAGACATGGCTGGTTTGGATACTAAGTAGGCCCACATAGGTTGCTCTAATATTACTGAAAGAATCTCTAATCATCCTTCTTTCCCCCACTAGACATAGGTTCCCTTTTTCTATCCCATCCAAATTTATCTTAAACCATATGGGACAGGGAAGTAACTAGTTAACTATAGACCTATCTAGCCCCTTAGCTTGAGATTTTCTAGGGATGACCAAATTGAGTAGAGTCATAATCCATGAGAAGGAGGGAGAGATAGGTTCATCAAAAGAGGAAGCATATGAAGACCAATTTTCATGAACAAAGGCCAAAACCCATTTGAAATTGGAAGGAACATGAGGTCTAATATTCTCAAAGATGCATGAGTTCTTGGTTTTCTAAATGCCCCAAAAAATATGGGGGAGAGCCAAGTTCTACTAGAACTTCAATGGGGTAGCTTCAAAGGAAGGATTTAATTGGGTAATCATGTCCTTAATGGAACCTAAGGTGACCCAAGAGAAATTATAAATGTTGAAAACATGATAAAAATGGATGAAGCAAAGGAACATAATAGGAACAAATGTTTTATAGTCTTGATTTCCTTCTTTCAAAGAACACACCTATTAGGGATGGGAAAACCTCTTTTGATCAGGTTGTCCACATAAGAATCTTGTTTTGGGTTGCCAACTATAAAAAAACCATGATTTTGGGGATGAGGTTTTTAATTTATATATTCCACCAGTTGTCATCCTCATCTTCCTAGTCTCAAAGGGAGGAATAACTAGATTCAATAGAGTTAAGGCCACTAGGATTATGTTTCCAGATGAAGGCATCCTCCTTTAGAAAAGGATTGATGTGAATGTGTTCAATAAAATAATTTAAGTCTTGAAGGAGGCCATCTTGATATTGGTTCAAATCATTTTTTATAGGATTTTTTCACCTCTTCCTCTCATTCCTCTCCTAATAATTTGACACCTTGTGACCATACATTTCCTTGAAGAATGAGATCAAATCCAAATCTTGGAAAGAGGTAGCCAAAGGGGTGTTGATCCAAGGATTAAACCAAATGTTGAATAGGTTTCCTCTACCTACATTACACTTAAGAACTTTGCTAAGAATATTCTTTCCATCTTTAAACACTTTCTAGAAAGTTGACCCATTGTCAGGGTCAATTTTCAAGAGAAACTGGTAACCTTCCCTAGAATTAAGGTATTTTTCTCTAATGATTTTAGTCTAATGGATATCATCCTTAACCACCCTCTAGCCTTGCTTTTTCAATAGAGATTTATTCATAGTTTTAACTCTTCTTAATCCCAAACCTCCTTTTGAGGTAGGGCCATAGGCTTTATTTGAGGAGATTAGTGAGAACCTAAATATGTATTCAACACCTCTCTAGAGGAAGTTTTTTTGAATATGTTCAATTTGATCTATGATACTTATAGGGATGATGAAGAGGGACATGAAATAAATAAGAATTATTTGGAGATAACTCTTTATAAGTTGAATTTTTCATGCTTGGGATAATAGATTCCATTTCCAACCTACTAGCTTTCTCTAAATCCTATCTATGAGAGGATTCTAGAATTCTAATTTCATGGATCCTTAAAAAAGGGGAGTGATAAGATAGGAATAATATATATTCTTGATGATGTAGGCTAAAATCTTGGAGATTTTAGCTTGAAGGAAAGGTAGAGTATTGCTAAAAAGAGTGAACTCAATGGTATTTCTCTAGATGAAGATATTTCTAAACAACTCTTTATTCTAGGTTTTAAGTTTATTCTTAACATGTCTAAGTTTCATGGCCAAGGTAAACATGGCAAAACCTTGAATCATAATAATCCACCATTCTTTAATAAATCCCTCATATATTTGATTTGAGAGCCACATTTTTTCAAACCTGAAAGGCGTATCCTTAGCTTTTGACACCATGTCACTTTGGAAAAGAAGTGGATTATGATTAGATCCAAATCTGGGGAGGGACAAGAGTAGACAAGAAGAATTATGGATCTAGTTGAGATAAATTAGGAACCTATCTAGTCTTACTTTGATGAGATTATCTCATAATCTTTAGTTTGTCCAAGTGTATTGGTTACCTTTAATCTCCACATCATAAAGACTAGCGTTAGTAATAAACTCATTAAATTCCAAGATATTAATTTTGATAGAGTAGACTCCCCATTTTTTCACATAAGGATAGAGGAGAGTTAAAATCTCTTAAGACCATCCACTTCATCTATTTGAAGTGATTTCTAGAGTCCAACAAGTTATTCCATAACTTGTTTGTTTTAGGTTTGGAATTCAAAGCATAAACATTGGTAAGGATCCAATGGTTCTTATCATGAATGTCAAAAAAAATAAAGATATGAGAATCAATAATCAGAAGGGGGTTTCCTTCCAAGACCAAAGGGTCCTAAAAACTACCAGATCACCTGAATCCCCTCTTGAATTACTATAACTGAAATGTGAAGTATCCCAAATATTAAACGTGATCTTTGAAAGTTTTTTAGTTGACATCCTAGTTTCTTGAAATAAAAGGATAACCAGTTTGATCTTTAAAACTAAATTTTTAGCCAACCTTTATTTTTTGGGTTTGTTTAGCCCCTTATATTCCAAAGAGGACTTTCATTTCTTGTCACTAGGATAGTTCCTGATAGTCATCTACATGACATTAGCAACTTACCTATTTCTTTCTACTCTTTTAGAGCTCTGGGATGAGGGTCTACTTGTTGACTTCTCATCACAACCAACTTCCACTTTATTCTTACCCTTTTTATTCTAGAATATTTCCCATTTTTCCTCAATCAGGTCTTTGGATAGAGTATAACTTTCCCCTTTACTATTATAAGAACATATTCCTTTGGATGAGGGGAAATTTTTTGACTCCTCATAGGATTTAATAAGAGTGAGGAGAGTCTAATGAGGTAACATTTCTTACAACATCGGGTCGTCATCTAGTAGGAAAGAAGTATGAGGAATGAGATAAGAGGAAAAAGGGTGAGATATGAACAATCAATTCTTACAAGAAGGAGAGCCCATTAGGGATGAGAATTCTACTTCAATAATAATGTCCTTTAAGGGGGTAGAGGAACTAGGTGGAGGGGATAATAGGAGACCTACTAGAGAAGTTGAAGCTAAGGTAGGATGAGGAGGGATAAGTATCTTAAGAGCCATAGGGGGTCTTAGTAGATCAGCTATAGAGATATTTTTCCCCATATTGAGAGGGGCTAAATATTGTTTGGGGAAGGGGATAGGGAGATTTGAGGAGGGGGTGGGTCAAGAAAGAGAATAAAGGGGGAGAAGAGGGAGGGAATATGGTAGTAAAGATTTAGAGGAAGGGGAAAGAGAGGATTTGAGAGGGGAAGGGGGATGGGAGGAAGGGGGAAGAGAAGAGGGAGCTTGAGTAGAGGATTTCCTAACCTAAGAGGGGGGAGAGGGAATGGGAAGCTTCTTGAGCAAGGGTAATATTTCTATGAGTGGTTCAAAATATCACAAATTTTTCAAATCTCAGAAGATATTTTGAATTCAATTATTTGATTATAGATACCATACTTTGATTTGATTTTTATAGAATGGATCAAAGGTTTATTTGTTGGAATGAAAACACAAACCTTGGAAATAAGGATCCTCCTCCTGGACCTAGTGATTGGGTCAATAGAGATGGGTTGACCAAGGGCCTTGACAATACCAAAAATGACTTTCATCACCCAAAATTCTAGAGGAAGTTTTGGAAAGCTAATCCAGACTAGGATATCCTTGGAGACTGAACTATTGAGGTTAAGGCCTACCTTCTATTTGTGGAGTAAAACCATCAACTTACCCATAAACCAAGGTCCTCCCATGATGGTCCTTAAGGTATCCTTAGTATGGGAATATTTGATCAAAAATAAATTTCTAGGCATGGCTACACTATTGATTTGCACTTTTGATTTCCATTTGAGATTAGCCCATTTTTAGAAAGAATCAATATTTGGCCAAAAATCATTAAATTTCCTAAGAAATAATTCAATAGGGACTATTTGATTATATCAATGATACCATTCAGTAATTTGAGACTTATCTCCTTATTTTCACCTAATGGGAATAGGAAAGAATCTCCTAGGAGTACTTGGTGATGTTCCCCCATGATTAGATCTACCCACAAATATTGTTGATTATCTTTGGTGGGGTTGGAGTTAGTGACTTTTGGACCTTGACTGGGCTCCCCTCTAAGTACCAACTAATTCTTTGAGTGATCCGATGAAATAGGAACCTTCCCAAAAATAACCTTTTCTAGATCTATTATAGACTGAGTGGGATTGTTGGGTTATAGTTTGCCTTCCTCTCACCCATTTTTATCATTCAAAATTATTGTTTATGTAGCTATTTTCCCACCCATCACTATAGAAAACACTGACTATAAAGTAAACATATAATAATATATTAATTCAAGTCAAACAAGTCTACTTTGTGTATGTGATGTTTTATCAATGTATTCTTTTTACCTACACCATTGATCTTGTACAATTACTATCTACACATTGCCATGATATTTATCATGCATCTTAGGCCTTTATATGATCATATTATTCTATAAAATTTAATGATAAATTTACTTGGACATGTTCCTTATATATGATATATGGTTACATTCATAGATTATTTAGTTATCTTGTACTTTTGAGATGAGGTAACTATCAGTTTATATTCTTCCCTCACCTCAAGGGGGGATATCAGTGGGGGCATGTTTTAGAAGCATATTCTCCACACTTATTTAATATTGGGTACTTATATAATTTTTCAAATTTAGTGAGGGGATGTAATATATGCATGGATTACACACATTCATAGTTTTTAGACTCAATGAGATCATGTCATATAGTCATGTATTCCACACATTTACAATTTTAGATTTAGTGGGGGCATGCTTTGAAAGCATGTTATCATAATTTATTTAGTATTCAACACACATATATTACAATGGAGGAATGTTTTGGAAACATGTTCTCCACATTGTTATTTGTTTCAATTTTTTGATTTATCCATATATAGTGGGGGACATGATTTGGAATCATTTTATCCATATTTTCCTAGTTTTAAAATTGTCCAAACTACACCATTATATAAATTTAGGTTCACAGTTGTGGAAGAATTCTATATGTTGGTGTCATTATTATACATGGTTTTAGAATGAGACATATCTAAGGTGAAAATTCTATCCAATGTGCACCTAATATTTAAAAATCTAAATTAGTTTTATATTTCAAAGAGCCTTCTATGGATTATCACCATATCATGGACTTTTACTTACTAATACCCAAGACAAACTATATTGAGACAATCTACTCCAGTGGTTGGTTCTATTTTTGGTATGGTTGAGGTGATTAAATACATAAATATTACTAAGTTTTTCATGTTTTAATTTATTTTATCATCCATTTTTATGAGGTTATATGTATCATTAGGTTTCACAATTGAGCTAATCTCAACTTCTGGGTGGCATCTCACTTTTTCTCCAAGGTTAGGGAAATGTGCCTTCTAATCTCTCTTTTTATATCCTTAGATATATGGAATATATATATATATATATATATATTTCCTAATCTTAGTTTCATATCCTTACAATGATATATCTTTCAAATTAACTTTCTAATAGGCAAGCTAGTTGCATCAATACATATGTGTACTCCTAAGCCTTGCTCTTTCAATTTTGAATATTTTAAATACTTTTAATTTTAGATCATATGAAATAATTATGTATTATAACATGCCATTGGTTGTAGGTTAGTCACTAGTAAAGCACACAATTTGGACTCACATAAAGATAAGGTGTGTTATACACACCTAGGTATGCATTCCTTTCTTTTAACTAGAAATTTTGTTACTATATTAAAAGGGGAGAAATGTAGACACTATTTTAAGTATTATATATTACATTAGTCTTTTAAACTTGGAAAACATAGACCTTGGTTTTTCCTCTCAGTTTTGGACCTTTCTCACTTTTTAAAGTCTCGCATATGCACTATCTTATGCACCTTAGCCTATATCTTAGTCTGACCAATCTTATATTGATGAACTAGACCTTGTATCTTGACCAAACTGTTTAAAACATAATTATCTTTATCTCTACAAGTTTTGAGTCTATACCTACTTTCTTACTCTCTCAACACTAATGTCTGGGATAGACATCTGTATTGACACTAGTGTCCTACCCTGACATAAGTGTCTAATGCCCTAAAGCCATCCAATTTAAAAATGAAACATATCCTAAAGTTTAGCCTAATTATTTTAATTTGAGTTACTTATCCAAAGGGATTTATATAAATACAAGATCAAACCTCTTTCATTCCTCACTTGGGAAAACCTAGCAAAAGACCGAAAGAGACCAAGGCAACTTATCAAAATAATTCTATCAAGCATTCAATTAAATAGACTAATTTTTCACATTTATAGGTTTTAAGTATTGGGGAATCCTAATAGACTAATTTTTTAAGTTACAACCTAGGTCATTTTTGTACTTGCTTTGCACATATTACATGATTCATATACAAGACAACAGATAGTGAAAAAATACATCAATCTAAGACCCTATTTTGAGTATTGTATATGTAGGTGGCACTCATTTATAGAGGCTTATTATATGTCAACGTGACACCATGTGCCCACTAACCCATTTTTACCTAAGGTTAATATGAAGATGAAGAACTAGGGTTTTGAAAATTCATGATGAGTGAGATAGTACATGACCTATATATGAATACACTACAATGAAGGTGAAGTCAAACCTAAAAGCATCTAGGTGGTTGAATATTTTACCAATAGGTATTCTATATAGGACACTTTCATTGAGGTCAGATAGTAGTACAAACATAACCATCCCAAGCTAATGCTAGTGTTCACATTTATAGAAGTGTTAAATCAAAAATATGATGACTATTCAAAAATCCTATTCTAGTCCACTTTCTAAGTATTCTAGATCTATAACCACATTAGCTTTATAAAAATATAAATACATTACTTATTTTTTATTTCTATACTTGTCATAGTTTTACTTACCATTTTTACCCTATCTCAATTAAGAAATTTAGTGTATGTTTATATATGAGTTTAGCACTCAAATGGCATGTTGTAGATTTGATCATCACCCTTTTGAATTATCATTTATATATTCTTAATCCTATATACCCAAGTGAGGATTCATATATCTAATTTAGGGTTAAACATTACTATATTGTCTATTTTATTTAAATCAAATAAATATTCCAATTCTGGTTCCAATCCCAAATTCAAAAGTCAACCAAAGTCAAAACCTAGTTTAGTGAAGGCCAAACATTATCTAAGCCACAACTTCAATCCAATGTTCACATAATTTAAAATATAAGAAACATTAAAAAAAAACTTGTTAAAATACTAAGTTAAATTCTATAACCAAATCCAACAGCCTAGAATAAACATTTTAGGTTCAAAAACAATTCTTAAAAACATCAAGTTTCTAAGATAAGAAATCCAATGTCAAGTTAAAATTCAAACACTTTCAAGATCCAAATGTTGAAAAATTACATCCTTTGTGAGACACAAACACTTTAAATAATTTTATATACCAATATTTTTGCACATTTTTGGAAACAAGTTTGATTCACACACCTTTCCTATTTGGATATTTACATTGAGTAACATTGATTGAATTATTCCACTTTGACATTTCAATTGATAAACCTAATTAAAAATCAAAACAAAACCAAATAAACATTGTACTAAGTCCAAATAATTTTCAAATTACATTTACAAGATGAGGCATTACCCTACCCAATTTTTAAGACATATTTATCACATATTAGCATTACATTAGTGTTGGATGGTGGAACCTGTTCTTAGTAGAATTCTTAGTTCTTGATGGGAGGTATGGTATCAAGGGGTTTGGGGGATCCTGCCTACACATTGGCTTCCATGGGGGTCCCCTTGGTAGGGGTTCAGGGGTAGCACACCCAAATAATTTTTTTTGTGAAAAATACATTGTAAACTATTGTAATTTCATAGTAAATTTGAACATTTCACTATTAGGTCACAGATATAATTATAGAAATTATGTTGGTGCATTTTGACTTGATATGTAACCCTAATTTGATATGAAGCCATTGTAATCATGGATGTGCACTATGTGTGATTGAAGAGAATATTACAGTGGATGTATTATAGGTTTATCCCTTCATTTGTTGGACTGAATAAGAGAAGAATTGGCTATTTCTATGTGGATGTAGATCATATTGGGTTAACCAAATTAAATATGTGTCTCTCTTATATAGTGTTTTATGAATTTTATTTTCATCTTTTTTTCATTAATATTTATTTACATTCCATATTCTTAAAAATTGTTATCAGAGCTAAAGGTTTTTTTTGTAGATAAACTTGTAGGATAAGAGGGTTCATAGTTTGATTGGGAGCAATGGTGGAAGAAGGAGATTTTAATATTAAGAAGTTCAATGGATAAAAATACCATCTATGGAAGATGAAAATGGAGGAATTTCTATATCAGAAGGATCTTTTCCTACCATTGGGTAGAATAGCAAATAATCTAGTGACTATGAAGGATGAAGAATGGAAGGTTCTTGATAGAAAGGCACTATGAAAAATATGACTATTCCTATAAGCATCAGTGGCCTTTAATATTTCAAAAGAAAAGATAATAGAGGATGTGTAAAGTCATTAGATAGAGTGTATGAAAACTCTCATCCTCCAACAAGGTATTTCTTATGAAGCATTTATTTAATATGGATATGTCAGAAGGTGGGTCTGTTATTGATCATTTAAATGAATTTAACATGGTCACAAATCAGTTAAAATCCATAGGAGTAAATTTTGATGATGAGGTTAGGGATATTTTTATTATGTTCTCATTTCCATAAATCTAGAATGGCTTGGTCATGACTATGAGTAATTATATCTTTGGTTCAAACACTTTAAGGTTTGATGATGTTATTGGTGTTATTCTTAGAAAGGAAATGTGATGGAAAAGCACAAGTGAGACATTAGGGAATGATTTGAATATAGAGAATAAGGTAAGATAAAATGATAGAGGAAAGGGCCTAGGAAATCATGGGAAGTCTTATAAGGGTAGATCCAAATCTAGAATAATGTTAGTGTACTAGATTTGCTAGAATAAAGGACACCTGAAGAAATATTTTTGGTTTTAAAAAGGTAAACAAGGAGATGGTCAACAAGATAACAATCAAGAATAAAATGTAGTAGGTGATGTTTTTAAATATGTTTTAATCCTTTCATTATATAATATTAATTATTATTAGGTGTTATATTTATGGGCTTCATTTCATGCTACACCCCATAGGAAATATTTTTAATACTATGTTCAAGGTGATTTTGGACAGGTTTATTTGGGTGATGGTGAACCTTGTAAATTTTTTAGAAAGGGTAAGATAAATATAAAATTATAGAATGGAAAAAAATGGTTGGAAAAAGTGGTTAGGCATGTTCCTTAGTTTAGAATAAATCTAATTTTGGTAGGGTAGTAGCGAAATGAGGTCTACACAGTTACATTTGCAAAAAAATCATGGAAGGTCATTAAAGGATCACTAGTAATAGAAAAAGGATAGAAGGTAGGTACATTATACTTATCTACTGGTAATATTGACTCTTTTATTACTTTAGATTCTATAGAAGTGGATACAAAATTATGGCACCAGAGACTTGGCCACATAAATGACAAGGGGATGCAACAAAACATTTGTTTCCGTATTTGAAGAAGGTGGATTTGGATTTCTATGAGCACTTTAGGTATGGAAAATAAAAGTGAGATAAATTTATTAGAGTTGGGAAGATAAAGAAGGATGAAAAGTTAAATCTTTTGCATACAAATGTATGGGGACCAACTCAGGTATCACCCGTTGGTAGATATTATTATTATGTTAATTTTATTGATGATGCAACTAGAAAAACTTGGGTTTATTCCATACAAAAAAATGATGTTTTTTATACTTTTAATAAATGGAAAACTTTGGTTGAGAATGAGGCATGAAATAATTTAAAGTGTGTCAGATCAAATAATGAAGGTGAATACTAAAGGAAGGAGTTTAATAATTAATATTCATCCCATAGGATTCATAGAGAGAAGATAGTTTCAATAACACCACAACAAAATGGTGTGTTAGAAAGGATGAATAGGACAATAATAGAGCATGCAAGGAATATGAGATTGCATGTAGGGTTTCCCTTATAGTTTCATGTAGATGTTGTGGATATTACTATTTACTTAATAAATAAAGGGCCTTCAAGTCCTTTGGATGGTGGCATTCTAGAGGAAGCATGGATAGGTAAAAAGGTAGACTATTCCTTTTTAAAGACTTTCAATTGTGAATCATTTGTCCATATTGATAAAGAAAATAAAACTAAGATTGAATAAAAATATAAGAAATGCACTTTTATTGGATATGGAGTTAATGATTTTGGTTACCATTTATGGGATTTTGAAAATCATAAAATTAGTAGGAGTAGAGATGTGGTATTTGATGAGAAGGTCATGTATAGAGATTAGTTGCAGGGAAACAAACAAGAAAATCCAAATACATAAGATGTAGTACTTGATGAAATCACTGTAAATGAAATTTCAAAAGTGCCATAAAATTAGAATGTCCAATAACAAGTACCTCAAACTCTTGAAAGTGTAGTTATAAGATCTACAAGAGTAATTAGACTCCCTTAATAATACTCTCCTTCACTTCATTATTTATTATTGACTGATGGTGGTGATCCATAAAGCTATGAAGAAGTAATGCAGGTATATACTAGAAAGAAGTAGGAGCAAGGCATAAAAGAGGAGATGGACTCTTTGGTACATAACCAAACTTTGGATTTAATTCAGTTGCCTTTAGGTAAAAGAGAATTGTAGAATAACTAGGTTTATCAGTTGAAGGAAGAATATGGAGTCAAATAGAGGTAAAAGGAAAGACTTGTTGCAAAGGGGTTTGTACAAAAGAAAGGTATAGATTTTGATGAAATATTTTATCCATTTATTAAATTGACTTCCATAATAAATATTTTAAGTTTGGTAGTAGTAGAATTTTTTCACCTTGAATAATTATATGTGAAGACTAATTTCCTTCATGGTGACTTGGAGGAGGAAATATATATGGAGAGACCATAGGGATACATAGTCAAAGGTAAGGATAAAATGGTGTGAAGGTTGAAGAAGAGTTTGTATGGACTAAAGCAAACTCCAAGGTAGTGGTATCTAAAATTTAACATGCTTATGATAGAATGAGTTTATAGTAGATTTCATTTTGACCACTATGTTTATTTGAAGAGATTATATAATGGTAGCTATATTATCTTGTTATTGTATACATATGACATGTTTATTGTAGGGTCTAACATGTAGGATATAAATGGAATCAAAATAAAATTATAAAATTCATTTTCAATAAGATATTTGGGTGATACAAAGAAAATTCTTAGTATGATAATGACAAGAGATAGGAAAAATAGAAAATTGATAGTCTCAAGAAGATTACATAACCAAGGTGTTAGTTAGGTTCAATATGCAAGAAGCAAAACTAGTGAGTGCAACATGGGAGGGCACTTCAAATTAAGCAAGGAAAATGTCATAAAATGCAATAAGAAATCAGTTACATGTCCAAAGTGCCCTATGATTTAGTAGTTGAAAGTTTAATGTATGATATGGTGTGCAAAATAATAGACATTAATCATGTAGTGGGATTTATTAGCAGGTTTATGAATAATCTAGGAAAGTAACACTGGAATGTAATCAAGTGGATTTTTAGGTACTTGAGAGGGACTATTGATAGACAATTGTGTTATGAAGAGTCAAATGTTACCTTACAAGGATATGTTGATTAAAACATGTTTATATATTTAGACGGAAAGAGGAGCACCAAAATTTATGTATTCAATGTTGGTGACACAATAGTTAGTTGGATTTCAAAATTATAGAAGATAGTTTCTTTGCCAACTACAGAGGTAGAGTATGTTGCAGTAATAGAAATAAGTAAGGAGATGATATGGATGTAATTGTTCATAGAAGATTTAATTTAGAAGAAGGAAGATTATAAGTTTTATATTGATAGCCAGAGTGCAATTCATTTAGTAAATAACTCATCATTCTACTCAAGAACCAAACATATACAACTTAGGTATCACTTCATTCATTCAGTTTTGGAGGATTGTCAAATGAAGTTGGAAAACATCCATATGAGTAAAAATCCTAAGTAAATGATAAAAAAGGTCATAAAAAATGAGAATTTGGATATTTTTTTAGCTTCAATAGGTCTTCAAGGATAATAAGGAAGATGAAAAACATGCTAGGGTCAAAGTTAAAGGAAGAGTTATAGCAGTGGAGTTACAACAATCAGTCTCCAAGTGGGAGATTATTTTATGGTAGAGCTTGATATAATTAGAATGCCTAGTTATTGATGAGGGTTGTAGGGGGTATTTCCCCCCCACTATGGTTTCCATGGGGGGAAAACATTTTGAGAAAAATGCATTATAAAATATTGTAATTTCATAGTAAATCTAGACCATTCACTATTATGTCTAGATCTAATAGTAAAAATTATGCTGGTGTATTTTTAACCTAATATGTAGCCCTCCTTTGATATGAGGGCATTGAAATTATGGTGATTCACTACGTGTGAGTGAAGATGAGATTACAGTGGATGTATTTTAGGTTTATCAATTCATGTGTTGGACTAAATAAGAGAAGAAATAGCTATTTCTATGTGGATGTAATCCATATTGGGTGAACCACATTAAATATGTGTCTCTCTTATATTTTGTTTTATTCATTTTATTTCCATATTTATTTAATTAATATTTATCTACATTCTATATTACTAACAATTGACCAATTGTACTGTTATGTTTTTTACATGGTAGTATTATACTATCCAAATGAAAACCATTCAAATCATGTCCATTTCGACCCAAATATAATTTAGAATTTATTATTCACATTGGGTCAATTTTTATCTCATTCCTATTTTTATCCAATCAAAATCAAAATTAGGTACCAAACCAATTTTGAAATAAAATGCCAATCAAAGCCAAATCAGGTTTGTTTTAAATCAAAATCCAAAATTGAGTCAAATTAAAATCATGTTCTTCTTAAACCACATTATAATTATAAATACAAATAGGTATATTTATATCAAGCCATGCCAATTAAAAATAAATAATTCAAATCATATCTTGCCTTTTCATTAAATATCTTGCACCTGTCAATTGGGAATAATGAAGTCATGTCATCTATCATTTATTCCATTTGAATCACACCTAGTCTATTCTACCCATTTTGGTGCAATTCAATATAATCCAATATACCATGTTTAGGGAAATTAAAATCTAACTCAATCCACCATGTTTAGGGAAATTCTAGTACAATCCAATTTTATTTGTTTGGGGAAATTCAAATTATATCTATTTGACCCTATTTGAGGTAATCGAATCAAATCCAACTACCCTCTTTTGACCCCATTTCAATAAAATACCAAAACTACCCTCTTTGGGCCCCATTTTGATCAAATATCGAATCCACCCTCTTTGGGGCTAATTTACTCCAATCCCTTCCCCTCACAAGTATACTAGTCTAGAGAAATTAGTCCAAGGTTAATCTAAGTCATGGTAACCTAGAATGTTAATCTTGTTCTAGAATTTATAGTATTTAGTCAAGTGATGTAGAAACTATCCCAACTTAGCCAAAAACTATTCCATTTGGTTATACTCTTAACATTTTACCCTTTCTTCCAAAATGTAATATGGACTTAGAGCCACAAAAAGGTAATAGTCCAAACCTATTATGTCATTTCACCTCCAAGGGTCATTATCTATTGAATACCCACATGGATCCAAGAATAATAAATAATAAATTGGAAAATGTCATGATACCCTTCCCAAGCATGATCAGATGCATCCAATTTCAAAGCAAGATAGATATAGTCAACCTATTATTAACATTTTTTCAAACCATCCATTTTTGACCAAACCCAAACCATTGTTGGTCCATGTATAGTTAATGAAAGACCCTTAATCAATGAGACCATATTTTAAGATCCAATTATTATTGTTGAAAAATATATTATTCATCCATTTCCAAACATTCCCCATTTTATAAAATTATTTCATCCTAAATCCTTCATTTTCAATTGAAAGGTGATCAAGGTACTTATGGAAAATTCAATTCAATAAGCCCTATTTGTGGCTACTTTTACATCAGAAACATGTTCCATTTAAAAATAAACATTATTGTCAGAATAAAAATCATAATTAGGTTCTATTTCATAACAAATATCAAAATTGGGTTCCATTATAGAATGAATATCAGATTTAGCATTAGAATTAGAATTAACATCAATCTCAACATTAGATTCAGATCCCCTTGAGTCATAATTAACTTTAGAATTATAATATATTAGTGGATATTATAAAATTGGATATATACTTTTACTATATCCAATTGAGTCATAATCAACCTCAAAATCAACATAACTTTCTAGATGATATGACATCATCTACACGTTCCTTACATATCCACTTCAACACATTTATGATCCTTCCATATTTGTCAAATATGTTTACTTTAGCATTGACACAAGTTATCCTAGTATCATATACAAGGACTATGTTGCCTTTACCATTATAATACCATAATACATGCCTTTAACTTTAAACAACTTATCCATTATGTTGACATTACACTACCCAAAATCATTGATTGGGAATGACAGAATTACACACTATTAAACTTATTCCATGGAAACATCTTAGTGGTAGAATTTATGGGAATAAAAGATAACATTTATAGATAATAATAATCTCCTAATGAAAACTTTTTTAAGGCATTATGGGATAATAAAATTATAAATTTATTATCTTCTAGTGAAACCTCATTTCAAGTGCCAAGGGATAATCAAAGTCTATAATTAGAATACTTTAGTGAAAACTTTATTATGTCATTAAGGGATAATAAAAATGAATTATTAACATCCGTTAGTGAAACCTTATTCAAGGTGATATTGGATAATCCAAGTCAGAACAATCAAGAAGACCTTTTTGGTGAAAACCTCTTCAAGGCACCAAAACCTAGGCCAATTATTTCCTCATTTCTTAATAAAAACCTTATTTTAATCAATGCCATCACAAACAATAATACATAACATATTAAAACTACATTTATTAGGACTAAAAAATATGAAAAATATTATGTCCCTATTAATAGAATTTATAGATGTCTTTGGCCCTGCCATAACAAAAATCATGTCAAGTCCAAAATCAACAACAATGTTTGTGACTAAAAATACCATTCTACATTTTCACCTAATCATTATACATTTCATTATGATACTATTATTCATTAAAATCCTATACTAAATTACCAAAATATATCATTTATTCATTTCCTATCCTTATTTACCCTTCTTAGTGGTAACCTTTTTTTATAAGCTACGAAGTCATCTTGTCTAGAGGTTTGGAGGAAAAAGAATCAACAATCAACATAGATCATGATAGAATTAGTGTAGTTCACAACCATAGTATCATCTTAGTATATTAACTATTCTAAATGGGTATTGGGCAGATAATAATGATCCTTCATTATGCATCTCATAGTCCTCCATTGAGTTGAGATTCTAAAAAATAAAATAAAATAAATACAAAACAATTAAAAGAGAAACATAAACAATTCATCCAATGGTGAAAAATAGGTTTCATGCATCATGCATAAATATTTTGTTATCTACAAGTACCTTAAAACTTGGAGGTAGCCTCATTTTCATTACAAGCCATTCCATTCCATTCTATCAATTCAATCCTATTCAATCCAACCCATCTTATTGTAACCATCAGTATTCTTGTCTTGACCTTATTATGGAAGTAAAAGTATATTGAGACCAATTTGGGAAACATTTATGCATTATACCTGCATAATAATTTTATGAATGGATAAATTTGTATTTCATATGACATGGTCCTTGGATACTTCTAATCCTTTACTCTATTTATCCTTCCTTCAATGTTATCTCCCATATTATGGATGAACTATAGTGGCTTGAGGTCTTCTTGGACTATGTTAACATCACCTAGTTTATGAGGTCTATTTGGCCACTCTTATTCCATACTCTTACCATTTTATGATAAATTTAATCCATGCTCTCACCATTTTATGAATAATTTAAGCCATACTCTCAACATTTTATGAGCAATTTAAGCCTTGATCTCACCATTTTATGAGCAATTTAAGCAACACTCTCTCAACATTTTGTGAGTAATTTAATCCACACTCACCATTTTATGAGTTAAACATTATACATCCCTTAATCCTACTTTGATTTGAGATGACAAAAACACCCAAAAAAACCATAAGTTCCAAAAGACCTAAAAATAAAAAGTGTTTAAAATATTCATGAGAGATATAAATCCATAAAAATAATCAACATTTGAGAAGGATTAAAACATCTAGGAGAGATATAAATACAAAATTTAAAAACATTCATCTTTTCCTAAATCTATTCAACAATCCTTAATCCAATCAATTTCTAAAACATGGTTGGAACGTATCCTTCCCAAAATCTACCTTGTTTGGGGCAAATCAGACCAATCTAGGCTCACAACTTTTACTCTATTATGGGTAGTTCAAGCATTCCACTTAGTTTTGAGATGCTTCCTTCCTGATTCATCCATTTGTATGTATCTCTACTTGGGTCACCATATATTTATCATTCCAATGAGGATTAACATGTGTATTTTGACTTGTTTACACAAAATGATGTTTTTTGTTACTTTTATTTTCAAATTTGTGTGTGTGTGTGCACATGTGTGTGTGTGTTTTCTTATTTTCTTTTATTGTTGTTTCCTTGAATCAATCCATTTTTTCAAATAATCTCATCATCATGGTTCTCAATATCGTGCAATTATAATTTAATCTATTCATTGCCATACATTAACATTTTCCTCATGGTTTTTATCATTGGTGTATTTTTTTCAATTGTCTATTGGATCGGGGGTCAACCCTTATACAAATTTTAGCCAGGCCATCATGATGTTTTATATAATGGTGCATACTATCATTTTTTACATAAAAAATTAAGTACTATAATTTTAATACATGAATTCACGTCAAAATTATCCTTGTCTAACAATCTAAATGCCAATAATTGAACAACATGGCTAATCTATATACTACTCATGATACATCTACAAATGAGCATATACAAAAAGTCATAATACATCATATTACCTACATGTGGGAGTGTCATGATCTTATGAAAAATATAATACACATTGGGATCATAATATATTATTCTTATAATTATGTTGATCAAACCTTTGTTGATTGTTTTTTGGATATAAACATTGGTTTTAAAATAGATAATTTTTGTTTCAGTCAAGATATTGATACTAATTCTGGTATTGATTATTATATTAATTTACATGAATTTTTTGAAAGTTAAAATATACTATGTGTACTATAGGTTAATGATTTGCATGTATTGTATACCCATTATCATTGTTTACAATTTGAATTTAATTGCTATTTACAAAATTTTTCTTCTTGGGTTGGTCCATTACACAATCTATGGTATAATTGTAGTTATAGTTTAAAATCTTTAGACATTAGTTGGGGTTATTTTTATTAGTTTTTTTTATAACCCCCACTATTTTGATTAGGGGTAAAAATTCTCCCATTTTATCCATAGGTCCTATGACCACTATATATGGCCACTTGGTCTATTCTAAGAACACTTTCTAGAGCTTATTAATAAGATCTATATGGAAACATTTAGATGAATTCTCTAGTTTATTTTTTAAGAGAGTAATAAAATATCACACAAGTCTCTTTGTTCCATGTGTGGGGCACTATTAGAGGAATAAATTACTTTCATCCACCTTTCAATTAAATGGGAGGCTGACTCATTAGGATATTGCTTAATGTGTAGGAATTCTTGTATGCTAGTCTGTAAGAAATTCAAAGAGATAATATTTCTACATTCTATGACGTAAGATGTTAAATTTTTTAGATAAAACAATGTAATATTTTTAATATCTACATTTAATCTCAAACTCCATGAACCATCATCATGATAAGAGAACAAAATTATTAGCAACTTGAAACAACTTGTTCATTTCAAAGAATTTAAAAAAAAATCCATAAGTTAGTCATATCTAATTACAAGTGTATAAATGTAAGGGAAACTATCCTTTCTATAAAATTTATAGAATACACTAAAATTTTCCAAGTGACTAACCTATAGGAAATGTACTTACAAGTTTCACATCCCTTTACAAAAAAGAATATTCTATTTTCCAAATATTTCAAAGTTATAAAAAATAATATTTCTAACTAACTTGAGGTCCCTGTGTCGATGTAGTTCCCTATTTTTGATAAGGAATATTCATCTTATAGTGTATCTCATTGATTCATGACTTCTCCATCAAATTCAATCAAATCTTATCACCATCATACAATCCAAAATTTACAATATTATCTCCCAATTTTTTATAGAACTATATTGACCTGAGGTCCATTCAGACTATGTAGGTAGAACTCAGTTATGTTTCATTTATGAGTTCAAATAATCCACCATTATCTCATTATTCTTTAATAATTATTATGTTCTTCCAATCATATGTTTTACATTTTAGTATTCTTGTGTACCTAGTTTTGTATGGATTCATCATTTTTTGAAAATTCATTATACCATCACACCTACGTTTGCATCATTCCTCTCATCTTTAATTTTTGTACTAAGTTAAATATTTGAGCTATTATTTCCAATCTATCAAAAAATCAATTAAATTGATCAATAGTAAAATATTTCTTACTATGGTAAACCATTTAGACCAATCAATCATCAAATATTCCCTACTAGGTAAAATAATTTAGTTTAATCATTGATCAAATCCAACCTATTGGGAAAAATAATTTAATCATCAATAATTATACCCTATTTGGGATAATTCAATAAATATATATTTATTATAATTCTAATATTGCATATTTCATCCTCTTTGCATAAAATCAAAGTGTGAAACTTGTTTAGGGATAGATCATTTCCCTAAAGCCCACAACTTTCACTCTATTTAGGGAATTTGAAAGTCTGATACTTATCTTTGGATGAATCCTTCCCACTTCCCCCCATCTTGGGTTCAATTAAATTATATTATTATTAACCATTTAAAGTCAAATAATGTAAGCATTAGCTCATGTGGGTTAATTTTATCCACATATTAATTTATCCCATTCTTTCTTCTTCCTCTCTTTTAAGAGAGCCCATTCACATATTTCATCCTTTAATTACATCTTGAGGGGGCACCATGGGTGAATTATTATTTATTCATGTAAATTTTCAACTTATTTTTAATGATTTTTTCATTCTTTGAAAAGATGTTACTTTGTATGTTTATTTCAGCACCTTCAAATTCAAAGGAAAAGTGTGAACACTTCATTTTCATCACTTCCGTGTCAAAATTGTAATTATAATGACTTTATGTATTAATGCACAAATATAGTTGTAAATAAAAAATTAATCCATTTAGTCATACAATTAGTAATTTAATACAATTATTTAATGACATATCCTTAATTGGGTCAATGCATCATATTAGAACATTTAGTTCAATATAAACCTAGTGATTCAAATTGACCCTTTACAAGTGTTATTATAGGATAATTAAATGAATTTTTGATTTTAAAAATAATATTTTAAAAGGCCACTATTAATATATTATTTATTAATCCTACTTAATCAATATAATTTTATTCGAATGGAAAACTCCATAGATTTGGAATTCTCTATTTTATAAATGCACAAATTGAATTATTGCCTCACCCAAGGTGACATCACCATACCAAGTGTGTAAGTAATATATCATAAAATATATTACACCCCTCTTACACACTCAAATAGGGGTCATGATTTGAATCTATTACATTTATATAACACACTCCATCCCTTTTCTTCTACACCCCATCTCTCTCATTTATGAGAATGGAGGACTAAAATTGGACCTTGATATTCATCTCAAGATGGATAATCCATAATAATTTTCAAATGATATAAATGAAAGGGTATTCACACTCTTTTAACATGACTAACCAGTGTATCAAATCCCTACCAAATTTTAAGGCCATCACTCAGCAATTATTCAACATTGTTAATCAAAACACCAAGTAGGCAAAGGGAAATGTTGTCTATACATGGAGTTGATATTTCCAAAGATCTATATTCTTAAAAACAAATCACAAGTTTATTTTCAAACCATATATCAAGTGGTTTATTTAAATAAAGGTATAAAATTAATGTTTTGTCTTCTATTTGATTCCTTGTTTAATATTATTGCTCAAATATATTGGATAAGTTTAGTGTGTTAGTCTCCTGCAATTGTTTTGCATTTATATTTACTAATAGTGAACTAACCCTCTTTGGATCTTGATATCATAATATTGAGAGGATATAAAACCTATTTTTGTTTGAAAAAATACTGTACATATTTTTTGTAATTTTTTATTTACTATTTTTAGTAAATTTATCCTAGAGGATGAATGGTAAACCTATATTTAAAATAATTCATGGGTTTAGTTCATCTAAAAAAATTTATAAAAAAATATATCTATTTTTAAAATTTATCATAGTTTTATTGGAGTGTTTATTTATTTATTTAACCCTTGCTAAGTCACTGCTTATATTCTTAATTTCCTATTAGAAGTAGGATTTGGGTTTGTCTTGATTTCTCTATTAGGGTTTGGAAAATTCAAAATGAGTGACCAATTAAAAGTCCCTAGTATCCCTTATCATGTTGATCTCCTATTTTTAATCCATTCTATGCCTTATGCTTGTGATAAAGAATGGAATAGTGGTCAAACTCATGTAATAAACAATAATAATTAACTAGATGAAGAATATAATTGTGAAGGAATGGATTATGGTCATTAATTTCAAGAGGATAAATATGATAGTGATACACATAATGAATTAAAAAATGAAGAAATTAATTCTTAAATGGAAGAGACTAACTCTCCTACTTGTTTATATTATTATATCAATCATACACTAGGAAAAGAGGAAAATCAATAAAATATAGATATGTGTATTCTCAAAAGCCTAATTTCATATGTTAATTAACAAGATACACTTACTTATGACTTACATAAGATCACTTCACATAATAAACTATGTGAATAATATTCACTTAACACACATAGTTTTCCTCAATAGGTTACAAAAGTAATTCATGTTATTTGGTGCTACAAATTTTAGGGTTATAAAATGTGCATTAAATATGATATCATTATTATATAAAAATGTGAAGAAAAACCTAATTTATGCAATCATGATTCCATAAAAAGTGATTCAAAATTATGCAAGGATGCTTCCATAGAAAGTGATTCCATATTATGCAAGGATAATTACATATAAGGTGATTCTAAATTATGTAATGATGCTTCCATAGAATGTGTTTCCATGTTATTCAATGATTACAATGATGTTTTCATAAAGAGTGATCTCAAGAAATATGATGATACAAATATTCACGATGATGCCATTACACTGATGTTTAATATATATGGTGAGTTACAACCAATGAAATAATATTTCAAAATCACTACCATTCTTACTATCCATATCATTTCCATGATGTATGTTATAGGTAATATCTAAAATAAAGTAATTTATCTCACTTTAAAATCTAGGCCATGTGATGTTAATGTGAGAAATGGTATCATATTAAGAAAAAATGTAACTGAATCCTATTCAATTCTAATTATCCAAAAGTATTTGTCATTCCTAAGTTCTAAGTGTTTGATGTCCATTGGGATTCAAGTAGTCACTTGCTTCATATACATATTCTTTTGGGAAATGTGGTAATGATGGATAAATACTATTAAAATATTTCTCCAATAAGTTTAGAAGGTGAATCCTTATATTGATTTTATAGTCTCCCTAGTAGCTCATTCCTTATTTTAAGAATTTATACAAGGATTTATTATAAAAATTTAATCAGAAAATTGTTCTTAAATTTTACTTTGGAACATATCCAAATTATAAATCAAGGTCATGATTAAACTATAAAATATTACATTCTAATATTTATGAATAGATTACACTCTTTAACATATTAACCTTTAGGTTTAGAAAAATAATTTATGTTTATAAATTTTCTTATGTCTCCACTTAAGTAAATAACACTTTAAATTTATTATCATTCATTTTAGATACTCTATATGGATACTTTCAACTATGCCTTTGATCTTAATTATGAGTCACATAAGGAAACATGTTCAAGTGAGCCAAGTACACCTTAACCTAAGAATATAATTATCTATAAATAATTTAAACCAAATATATCATTTAATAAAACAAAGAGTTCAATTAAGGTCCTTAAGAGAAGGAAAGAATTAAAGGACATGGGTTACAAGGAAACAAGTAATAATAATGCACCTACTACAAATAATAATTAATCACTTAAGTTTGATAGTTTCAAATACTGACCAAGTGTAATTTTATAAACATAAATTGATATTAATATAATATTTTTACTTAGGCTACCTATTATCACCTTCCAAATTCCCTTAAACAAGTTGGTGAAAGACCATTTTGAAACTATTATCATATCAATGGACATAGAGATAATGATTGATATGTATTGAAACATAATATTGAATAACTTGTGGATAGAGGGGTTGTTACATTCATAAAATTTGACACTAGGTCAACAAGATCCCATTTTCCATATTCTCCTACCACCCATATATTAGACTAAGATATCCTAGGATGTTCCTAAAATGAATCCAATGGTTCATTGAGCTTCTAAGGGTGAGGATACTAGGATAATATACTCTCTTAGATGACACGATACAAGTATAGATGTTTCCAAGGAAGTTCCTCTCAAAGATATAATGGTCATTTGATCCCTTATTATAGGTGAAAATATACAAGGCATTGTTGTAAATGACAAGAAGAAAAAAAATACATGAGTAAATGGAATTATTAATATTTTAGGATAAAACAAATGAAATTTATAGCATAAACATGAGAATTTCATTGGGGCATATTAAAATGACAATTTATATGTGTTAAAAAATAATTGACACATTATTATATGTATAAAATACCATTCAACAAGTAAATATCACATTGGGATAGTCATGGTTACTTAGTAATAATATGATTATCTCTTTTAATTTCCAACTAGGTTTACTTATGTATTATATTTGTAAAGTAAACACAAAGAAATATCTATCTAGACTATATATAAGTTAAGTATGGGTAATTAAAAAATTGAGTAGTTCAAAAACAAGAAATGAAATAAGTAAACAATGTCACAACAAAATCATAAAATATAACCATTTAATGTTTTTATGCAAAGGTTCTATTATCTAGTTTCACATGATTATAAAGATTTTTTATTCCCAAGTGGATATTCAAATCACTTTTTTTCATCACAAATTATTAAGTTTAATGGTTTCATGGATTATTTCATACACATATGCATTGTGTTAAAATTTCATACCATAATAAAAATTTCAATACAATAATAGGTAGAGGCATCTCATCCTCCACCCATACCACTAGTGCAATTGGTTGTTACATATGTTCAAGATAATTATGTAAATACTTTTTTAACACCTATTCATGATCTTTATATACACTTAAATTATAGGATAGTGGTAGACTCTCCAAAGAAACTAGTTCTAGAATCATCAACACATCAAAGAGTTATTCATGACCCAAAGAATCCATTAGATACTATAACATGCACCAGGGTAACATCATGGATAATTAAAAGTTTTTCACATAAAAAATACACTAATACATTCTCCTAGTATACAACAGATGCCACAAAGTCCTAAACCTTCTATAAATTTCTCACCATACACGTGAGCCTATGAGTGATAATTATGATGATAGTTACCTGGCACCACCCATTTATTATGTTACACCCAAATATAGTATATTTAACTCACAAAATATTTCCATGACATTGTATATTACATACACTCCCCATGTCTATTTGAATATTTGAATGTTTTTGTATTTTTTTTAATTTTGAAATATTTTAAAATGTCACACAATATAACTCAACATAAAAAACAAGGCCAAGGACCCTATAAAAGGGACATAAAATTGTCACAAACAAGGTAAAGTGAATGTCATGCCAAATAATTCCAAGGTCCACAATCAATGGATATAAATATGTCATAAAAATAAAGGGTAAAAGACTGCATGTAAGGGACATAAGGATGTAACACACACAAAACCAAGGGTCCACACTCAAGGGACATAAACATGTGGGGAAAAATAAGGAAAATGTGACAAACCTAAAAAAAAAATGTTGTGACAAAAAAAATTGAAGGGTTGCACACAATCGATAGGTAATGACTAGCCTATCATGAAAAAGTGATAGCATAATTGAATCATATAAAAAATGAAAACTAGTCTTAATTATCAATGTATATAAATGTCACATCATAATAAAGTAACATATCCATGTATCATTGTATAAAATATGAATAACTATCAATACATGTGTAATCAATCTAGGTAGCATAATATGGTAAAAGATTATAAAATTATATAATACTACATATTATGACCTATAAAATAAGATGCCCACAACATTAACATGGTCATTAGGTATATGAAATTCCAACATCTATGTGTCCATGTATGATTTATATGTCTTGAATCACACTCATATTTAATGAAATGCATATGTTTATGAAAATAAAATGACATTTACCAAAGAATATGATAAATACCATATGTAAATTGTGTAATCTTGGAATCATGTTATGCTTGTGTCTTAATTTTTTATTTTTAAATATTTGAACATTTTTCTATTTTTTAATTATTTGATTTTTTATTTTCAAATATTTTAAAATGTAAATGTTTCTAACCAATTATACTTAGGGTCAACCCTAATATTATTAAATTATCCAATGGTATTTTTCTTGATTTAACCACTATAAATGCATATTTAATTCATTAAATAATACATTCTTGGAAGGCTTGTTAATTATATCAAAATAACTTATTCACAAAAGTACGTTATTCTTCACAAATAATTTTCAAAGAACTTTAAGTAGTCATGAGTCAATTCTAAATTCATTTTTATGTATCCCTATCTAAATATTATCAAGTATTTAATATAATTATAGATGTATTCATATATTCAATGGAGCACAATTACATAAAGAACTTAGGTGGGAGAAATATATGGATGTTTGATCTCTCTTTAGAGTATTGGTATGTAGATAATGCTCAACACAGTAGGGTGTTGAGATCTAGAAAAAATACAACTACTAACCTATCTTTACTCCTTCACATTTTTTTATCTCATTTTTTCACAAATCTAGGGTTTGAAACTTCATGAAGGCATATACATGTATTCACAAGGCTTCCAAAGATCAAATCAATGCAAGAAGAAATTTTTTTCACTATCACACTTGGCTATTTTGGAAGTTTTAGTTTCTAAAAAAATACAAGATCAACCAACATGGATAACAAAAACCATCACTTTATTCCTAATAAACATTCATATCCTTGATGGAATTTATGCTTAGCCTCTGCAATATTTATGGGTTTTTTACATTCTTTCTATTCCTACATTTTATTTTCATGTGTAGTCATTTGATGAATTAAAAAACTAAGTACATCTATCTCTTACAAAGTTTACCCTTATTCATTTCTATTTTGTTATGTCTATTTCAATCATCTATCTTTAGTTTATTATTTAGGACTATATTTATACTTACTTTCTTTATTATATTTCATCTATGTAATTTATGATTAGTTGTAATACTAATTCAAATTTAGATTAAAAAATTAGCGAACCCGCATAATGATTTATCCTTTTATAACCATAGGTTTCCCTTAGGGTTCCAACCTTATACAGTTACATATTTTATTTATTCTATTTCATATTTATTTCTCACAATCATATGGTTATATAAGAAAAAATTCAAACATCCTCAACAGAAAGTTTTATTAAATCAAACTAACCTATGAGAAAGAAGAATGGTATGTTTGGATATATATATATATATATATATATATATATATATATATATAAAGCCAAGTAAATTAACAATTCTAAAAAACTATCATTGCTTCCATATTGAATCATAAATATTACCAATAAAAAGTGGACAACAAAAGGCATGTTTGACACCTTTCATTATTTTGGCTATACTTCAAGGTTCTAATAGTCATCATCATCATCATAATCATCATCATCATCATCATCATCATCATCATCATCATGCTTCAAATATTATCCCACAACTTATATCGAATAATATGGTCTCTAATATTAATATTAAACAATGTAAGTCATCACATCATGGAGATATTCAACATGTTCCTCCTCAATACTCTTCAACTCCCACAATATAGTTATATACAATTGTGCCAAATACTTATTTGTTTAGTCATAAATATTTATGTGGTATTCATAATAATATCATGTATTCTGTAAAAAAATTAAATGATATGAATGTTTCTTCATGTAATGACTTAAAATTAATTAAAGTTCATACATTTTTAAATGACGTGAATTTCCAATCCAATAATAATGATGATCAATCCACCATTATTATATTTCAAATGGATTTTAAATTTCAACCCATGACTACATATTTTCAAACTTCAACAATTTATATTAGTCATCTTATACGTATGATGAATACTATAGGATACATCCAAAGGTGAGTTTCAATTATCAATTTAAAAATGTTATCACACAATGCTACTATTCACACTAATATTGTCAAAAATCAACCACTCACATAAAATGTATATGAATATCCTTATCCATTATAATTCACCATTCCTATATTACCTTTATTTGATGTACATGGAGAACCTTCCAAACATTTAACCCAATATGTGCATTCTTTTGGTCATTGAGCTAAATATGAACATTTATTGTTAAAATATTTCTATAGAAATCTAACATGAGAAGCTAGTGATTTGTTATATATTCTCCTAAATGGTTCCTTAAAAACATTTAGAAAAATAGAGGACATATTATTGTGATATTATCATAAACATCATGTGTGTAATTTAATATTAGAACATTTAAAAGGATTAAATAAACATGTTCTATTTGATATTAAGCTATCCAATTTAAAAATACATTATATTATTTAACATATAAACCCTTAGATTTGGAACTAAAATTCATATTTAGAAGATGTATTATTTATCCACTTAAAGAAAGAGCATTGCATAATACTTAATTTTATTTTAATAACATATATTTAGATGTGCATAAGTATGCATGTGAGCTAGTTAATAACAACCCAATATTAAAAACATATTCTCTAGAAATCAACTTTTTTGTTAAGGATGTTTAAATAAAAGTGATTTTTTAAAAGAAGATTATGTAAGTAATAGTTACAATTAAAATATTTATATGTCACCTTTGAATAAATCAATCATCAATATGGAAACATCAGATAGAAATATCACACAATCAGTCCCAATTATGTGAATTCAAGATACACCTACAATACTTTTTTTATTTTTATCAATAAATTAACTCATTAAATTATCTACTACTAGAAATAGATCACCAACACATCTTTTAAATAAATATTGTAGATAATTTTGTGATTATCAAATAATCACAAGATGTGATATAGAACATTGTAATACATTACAAGAACAAATTCAAAAGAACGAGCATGAGGGTATCATTGTCATAATAAAAAAATCAACTAATTATTTCTACTATGGTAATTTGAAAAGTATTATGTACAACTGTAGCCAAATAAACATGGACCTCACCTAAATGATTTAAAAATCATGATATTCATTCATGGTGATTATTTTAGGCATAATAATATTTACCATACACAAAATGAAACTCATTGTAATGTTAAAGTATTATCACAAATTGGATATAGTATCGAAGATTTACATCCTAGTTAAAATTGGAGAGCATCCTTATGATATATCATATTTCAAATTTATTGTGGCCCTAAAGTTATCCTTATAAAGTTTTAGGTTGATTCATTCATATAGACAACCCTTTAAATTCATAAAAACATGGTTACAATAAATGTAAGCCTTAATAGATCCTAATAAACATGGTATTAATATAACCATTAAGGATAATTAGTTCACATACCATGATAGTGATAATTATCACCCAAAAATGTAGAGGAATATGATACTATGTATCTATATGAAACTCAAATATTTCATCGTGATGAAGATGATTTATTTGATCAACCTTGATCATTTTTTCCCTTGGAAATTTTTTGTATATTGACATTAGGAAAAATAAGAAATTAAATTTTGTATATGTAGATAGCATTCCAAAAGGAAAAAATATCAATAAAGGGTGAAAGGTCATCCCAAAATAATATATAAATATAAAGATAATACCAAATAATCTCAACACCCAAACATGGGGAGAAAAACACAAGGAATTAGAGGATAAAAACAAGCAATTTGGCCCCAAAGATAGATCTAGGAACCACCTAAAATGGTACAAATCACCCAAATCAGAAGGAGTGAAATAAAGAAAAAAATGTCCAAAAAGGTACATTATTCCATCAACACCAAGAGAAATGATTATTGAATGTAGACATTTTATTTGAATTTGTAAATATAGATATCAACATCCATAAGCAATCCATCCTTTGAAAGAGAATCTACTTCAATGTTTAGATCCCTATCAATATGATAAAAAGAGATGGAATCGAAGGAGTACAACAAAGAATAAGTTAAAGTGTAAGTTCATATTGTGAATTTTTAGGCTTCTTTTAAATAGTTGATAAAAATATAAGAGTCCTTAAAAATATATAACATTCCCACTCTTATATTAATAATGAGCATGAGAAGAATCTTTAGAGCTATCAATACTACAAAAAATTTAGTACCCCATCCCAAACCAACCTTGAAATGGATTAATTTATTGGATTTAATGAAGATATTTCCACCATCACCATATATGGATATATTTTCTTGACAAGAACCATAAAAAACCCAATATATAGTCTAATTGATGATAGAAGGGATTATTTTTGTCTTAACTTTGAAGTACCCAAAATAACCTAGAATTTGGAGATGCATTGAAAATTAGGTATAGGTTTTCATTGGAATATAAAAGCATTCATTTCAATCCAAATGATCCAAGAAAAAATCAAAGGTAAAGCCTTGAAATGTTTTAGTTATAGTATCTAAAACTAGTTCTCAAGACAATAAAAATTAAAATAAATTTACGAACACTCTATAAGTACTATAATAGTATCTAGCATACTCCAAAGGCATATGGACATGTGGAAAGAAGATGATTCATATTTTTTATGTTTTAGAAATAAATATTGCATCACCCTAGTCCTTACCTACTTATTTTTTGTATAAATTCTTAGGTAAGGGCTTTATTGATCAAATACAACCACATAAATATTTTTGTTATGTGGAGAGCTTTAATATTACTTATTTTATTCCATCATCACAATAATACAATAGGAACCTCATTGAATACATTAGAATAATATCCTAATTTCACACTATAATTTCCTATGTTAGGATTGATGAACCAAACCAGTACATCTTCCTCATTATGAAGGAGAATGTGGATTGATTTCAATATAGATTAAAAAATCCCACTGATGACCATCCTTCCCCATCTATTCCCAATTTAATATCACTTTTACAACCACATTTACAAGGCTTATTGATATTTTGATCCATAGCTTGAGCCAAAAATGAAATGCCCAAATCTAATAAAGAATCAATTAAGTTGATAGGAAAATTTTAATCAGAACCACAACCAAACCATGGGTCAATCCTAACTCAATTTTAGTTCCAAAACCCACTTCCAAATGAGAATATTACCAATAATCATAAAATACTTCACATAGGCTTTCCACATGTTCAATTTTTTTTTGGTTTCTTTTAATAAGACTTTTAATCAACTCTTCAACACCAATTAGTTCAATGTATTTTTGGATGTTGATTTGACTTCATAAACCCTCTTTAGAGATAACTCTTAGATACATTTTTTATCTAAGGCCTCCTGAAAGAGATGCATATATTTTAGTCCCTAACATCCAATTTCCTTAAGTTTAAAAAGATATTGACACTAAATAAGAGGGATACCATCCATCTCTTTTCTACCAGTCCATAGGAATTTGAAGATTTTTTATGGATCTTTTCTAGAATAACTTAAGTATTATGATAAAGAGAACCATTATATTGGAATATCATCAAACACAAAATTCATAATCACCATCATCCAAATCTCTTATCCACTTTTTCAAGGAACCAATTCCAATCATTCGTTTGGTAATCATTTGGTTTCAGAAAAACCCAAATACTTGAAGCCTCTAGTAAAATAGATTGATTAGAATTGGAAAAGGCCAAGGAACCAATTGATATGATGTTCTTCCATACAATGAAAAGAGATACTATATTTTTTCACATTAATCTCCATCCATGTGGACACATAAAAAATCTCTAGAGACTCCTTGAGGAAAGTCATGTATCTTTGGGATCCATCACCAAACATTATAATGTCATCCATAAAGAGTATATGCATGTAAAATAAAGTATAGACAACCTTTACCCCTCTAATAGAACCATATTTTTTATCCTTAATAATTATCTAACCAGCCCCTTTAGCTAGTAGGAGAAAGAGTAGAGGAGAGAGAGGATGACAATACCTTAAATCATGTGAGGATAGGAAGAAACGTGAGATAGATCATTTAATAAGTAATGTGAAAAAGACAAAAGACAAATAACCTAGAATCCATTTCACCATATTATTTTGGAATCTAATATGGATGAGAACTAATATCTAATAGAGCTAATTCTCCTTATCAAAGGCTTTAGAAAGGTCCAACTTAAGAATAAACATTGACAATTTCTTCATTTGATAGCATAAATCCCATCTTTAACCACTCAAATAGAATTATTAATTTATCTCCCATGCAATAAAAAAATTATCATTGGATATATAATAAAAAATAATGATTCTAATCCTAATAGAGATGATCTTTATAATGATCTTGTAAATGTAATTACAGAGGGATATGGGGCAAAAATAATAAAAAGTGGTTAGGATGTCCTTTTTGTGAATAAGTAAAATTAAAGTGGGATTGAATGATCCAATTAATTTTTAAGAATACCTTGATTCCTCAACAAATATAGGTAATTCCTTAGCCATCAGGTCAAAAAATCCATTGAAAAATTCAATAGTCTAGCCATTAAGGCTGTGACTTTTATCATTTTGAAAGTATCCAAATATGAATTTAGTTATTCTATAGTGATTACCTCCTCAAGTTGTGAATTTTCATCCTCAGTGACAAATTTAGTGGAAAACTTACAGATTTTGACAATCTCAACTATGTTCACTTTTCCATTATCCTTATATAGATTATTTAAGTGATGGATGCCCAAATCAACAATATCATGGGAGGACCACATAGTTGAACCGTTTATATATTTCTTATCCAAAATAGTGTTCTTGTGTTTATGATGATTAGAATTTTTTGAAAATATTTAGTATTCTTGTCATCATTTTCTAACCATAAAGATATATTAATTAATATCCATTGGGATCCAAAGTCCACTAGTATTTCCCACTTATTCTTCTCTATATTTTTGAGCCAATTTTTTTACCTTCATAAAAATCCATATAAAAAACATCTCCTAATAGGTCCTATATTTTTTTCCATAGATAAGATCTTTTCAACTTTTATATCTTGATGGCCACTTAGTTGGGACTTCATTCTTCATCTTTTTAAATTATTATCAAATAAAAGATTGGTTGATTCTAAGGAGGAACCATCAAATATAATCCACTAATTCATAACCAAATTAATGAAATCCTCCTCCTATGATTAATAAATATTTTATTTAAAAGTAATCAATGCTTTTTATTCACTTTTTATATCTATATAAATATAGGAAGATGATTAGAGTCACCTCATGTGGTCACCCATGATTTGATCATCTTAGATTGATTCAAGAGGAGTAAATAATAATAAATATATCAAGCCTTTTGGACACATGAGCTGACCAATCTCTCTTGTTTATCCAAGAAGGAACTAGCTTCATAGGATCCAAGTCTACCAATTTAGCATCCTCAATTTTTTTGGAGGAAGTAACCAACCAATAGGTTAGTTCTCATATAAGTGAAGTTCCCCACACTTTATCATTCTTTGTGGTAAAGTTAAAATTACCCCATTGTATGGATTTATTTTATTTCAAGTGATTTTGGATGAAAAATTCCTCCAAATAAGACATTTCCTCCTCATATGGTCCATAAATATTTGGCACAACAAAGTTTTTTCTAAAGTCTAATGAATGAATTTCAACCCCAATACTAGAGAAAAAGAAAGAAAAGTTGATCAGCATTAAGGAGGTGGTATGCCATCCCGATAATAAGCCCCTAAAAATTCTAATAGAATTTGTGGCCAATAAATACCAATATTTAATAAAGGTACATATTTCCCTAAAAAAATTATTTCCTTCCCCCTTAGTATATGTTAGAGTAGGGATTATATATTTTTCCATATTTATTATGGGAGTTTTCCTCTCACTTGGAGTTTTCCTACTTTCATGGAAAATCTTGCTTAGGTTTATAGGTCGATTAGATGATTATGAAGTAACTCCCTTGACCATAAATTATTAGTATGGGAGTTAATCCTATATTATTAGTTCTATGACCACCTTTTGTGGAGGAGTTAATACTCTATTCAAAGGATATATTGAACACATTTTATGGAGTTATTCATCACTCTCATATTTTTATTTATCACATTTATGAGCTCAATTAATGGAAGTTTGATTTTGGATCTAATTTCTTTTACATTATTCTTGTATTAGTTTCATTTTATTTTAGATACATCATGTTGTGTACTTGTTTGTCTTGTGTCATTAGTCAAATAATGTATTTAATCTATCTAGAGACATTGGATTCTCCCTGATATGGTATCAAATCCACCTTGGTAATCATATGTCTGGTTATGGTGTTATTATTATTTGTAAATCATGAGTTAATTATTCTAAAAAAAGTTAACATTTATCTACATCCATTGTTGGAGTATTCATCTTTGGTGGTGGCATTATGTTTGTGCAGTACAAAAGAGACTTAATCTCAATAAATTGGCATTTCAAGAGTAAGATAAATTTCCATCATATATAACTCACCTTGTTGTAGGATCCACTTTGATGCTATACATATTTATTAGACCCAACTAGGGTTTATGCCAAATCTAATTATTTTTTAGTTTTTCTATTATTATTCTCATCAAGATAGACCCTAAATTGCTCCACTCAATAGTATACTTATCCATCCTTTATAGAAATTATTTTAAGCATTATTATGTGGTATTTTTTCTACATCCTACATTACATGCTCATGAAGATCCACAACTAACTGATATTTTTTGTTGTATGGGACTTCTTCTACTTCAAATAATTAGATCATCTTTGTGGGTTGTGGTCATTCAATCTTATAGCCTCTCAAGATATTTCACATCCACCATCCTCCATTCTTGGGTCCCTAACACCTCACATCCCTTTGATCACCTCTTAATGTGATGTTCAAGCCTATCTTCAATGACCTCTCCATTGTTTTGCCTTGCCTTCACATTGGTTTATGCATCCTTCCTAACCAGTTCACCTTCCTTTCAAACACCACTCAAGTCAAAGACCACATTTTTTAGATAAAAGGTTATTTCTAAAAACCTCTATTATTTTAGTTCATAGTTTTGTTTTTTTAATATAAAGTAAATAATAAAATAACTAAGGCGGGGTTTGTGTTAATGAATAATTTTATTATTATTATTATTATTATTATTATTATTATTATTATTATTATTATTATTATTATTATTATTATTAAAATAATATAATGTTATGGGGAATCATTAACTCTTTTAGGAGTTAAATGTTTTAGATTCTTTTAATAAAAAACAATACTTTGTATCTTTTCATGGGATCATTTTTTATTTTTTTTAAACCAAAATATCTATTGTGATCCCTTTTAAATATGGGAGATATTAGTTTTTTGAAACTTTTCTTATTTTCACTAGATGAAGACTAGAGGTAAGGTCTAGTTTGGAAGGTGGGCAAACCCCATTACATTTAAAATAATACTTTCTCTACTCTAGTCACTTTGTACTTGATTTTCCTTGGAAACATTATCATCCAAGTCTAACATCCCCTTGATTTTAAGAGTTTGTATTTTCTAACACTTGAACTAATTTCTCTAGACACATTATCTACTTTGATTAACATATTTTGAGCATGTATTGTTTGCAACATTTAGGGGTTCACCATTTTATAGTTTAGGGGTGGTGTAATGTGTTTCCTATATAATTTTACATCTTTGTCACATTCTCTATTTTCTTCAAAAACTAAAACCACTACACTTAATTTGTGTATAAAATGGATACAAGTTCAATTAACCCTATAATTCCATTTAAATACTATGAATGGAAAACCAAAATGCAAATTATATTAAAGATAAAGGGTTTACCTCATATTAAAATGGCCAATGAGATTGAACCTAATACATAATAAAAACAAGTTAAGTGGTAAAAGTTTTGCTAATAAATTGTGGACCTTAGGACACTCTATGAAGCTCCTTCAATTTGATGCAACATAGAATCATCTCTCAAGTTTTTGGGAACTTGTAAGAGAGATGAATCTATAGGATTGAAAGGGCTATCTCCCTAAATTCTTCTCTAAGTGCCTATCACCTAATCTAATGTTTGTTCATGAAAAGAGTTAAGAGTTTTCATAAAATGAAAATATACTAGAGAGGTGATCCACCAAGATATATCACATAGACTATCATACTTCTACTAAGAAACAATGCTTTCCAAGATCAATTCCATGCATTGAAGGATCCTAACATAATGTTTCAATGTGAAGGTAGCATGCTTTGGAAAATCAACAAGATACTTGACCTAGGGATAGATTTCACACCATAGAGATAATTTCATACTCAAAATAGAGCTTAGTATATTCAACACACTTTACATGACCTGTTAACGTAAAAACTCTTGATTAAACATGAAGGATAAAGGGAGTAAGGATGATACTATTACTTAGCTCCACTACACATCACTCACATACTTAGAAAAAATGTTCACAAATCAGAATTATACTTGTATTAAATGTTAAAAATAAAAGTGTAATGTCATTTTATTAGGGCTTTACCATACCAACTGTGGTCTCCTTTACAATAGCCAAAATGGCCCAATTTATAGAAATTTGAGGTAGAGAGAGGGAAGGGGAATCCAAGAGGTACAAGGACAAGTGTCTAAAAGATAAATTTAGATACAATTCATGTGGATGAGGATATGGGGTGATCCATGAAACATCAAGAGTAACAAGTGTCATTTCCAATCATTGGGGACCTGTAAAATGTTAAGAAACTCTTTTTGCATAGAAAACTACCTCCCATGATTAGCCTTCTAAAAATTCCTTATAACTACAAATGATCAAGTTTTATTATGTATTTGAGTAATAGGGGGTAAAAAAGGTCCTTACATGTAATTTTTAGGTCCTAAACCACTCACTATCATCTGGCCATGCATAATCATCTTTGACAGTCCCAAAATAGCCCTTTCTACACACCTCTCACACTTGGCACTTGAAAACTCTTCCAACCTAAAATATGATCCAAAAAATAAGAGTAATGACATTTTTCCCAAGTTTATATGGCATAATTTACAAGAATAAATACTTAAAAGGATTTCCAAATGAAGATTCACTATTTTCTCTAAGTATTTCCTAGATGGTTCATTGGATTGGCTGAAATGGGAGAAATAATAAGCACACCTATGAAATTATAATATTGATCCATTGAATATAATAACTTATAAAATTTCCTAAAATTTCCTCCAAAATTGATTTGGCCTCTTGAAAGTTCACCATGCCTAAAAAACACAAAAAATGGTCAAAATAGGACGTGTTTTTACCTATTTTGTATAGGTCCTTACACCTAAGTCACATGTGAATAATATTTGGAGAGTCCTCTAAAACATAAAAGTTTTTTCATGGCACATCCATACCTTTTATATTATCATAGTTCCTCATCTTCCCAATCAAGTCACTATCGAGGGTTCACAAGGGTTTTGTAGTGGTTTTCATTCTTAGCATTCATTCATAGCCATGGCACATTGGAATTTTGATAAAATTCCACTTATGGCTCCTTATGGACCTCATTAAAATTTATTTATTGGATCAAGGTCCCATGAAAATCTTGGTGGAAGTTCTAAGCACTTGAAGTTGACATTTGAGCTTATTTTTTACTTCTTAGTGGGGTCTCAATGCTTCTTAAGCCAATAATGGATTCTTAGAGTATTTATTTAAAAAAAATGGTTTTAAAATATCTATATATACCCTAAGAACTTCCTAAAACCATTATAATGTATTTACAAAATATTGAGATGGAAATTGATCCCTGTTTGGTTTTAGGCCTAGACCTTGCCAATAGGTCTACCTACATCTTTGAGCTCCTCTTGACCCTCCAATGGTTATATTTGAAATGTGGTGGATTTAAAACAACAAGCATAACTTTTTAAACATTAATTTATCACTTGTAAATCATATATTGGGTTGAAAATGCATATGACCTCCAATTTGGCTTCTAACCCTAAGGCTTTCCTTCACACTTGACTATAACCCTTATTGTGTAGGGTTCCCTATTTTCTCTCAAGAATTATATCAAGTTTTATTAGGTTATTCCATGTGTTCCCCATATATTCAAACCTTATGGACTAATCCAATTTGTCTCTATTTTACCATTCTTCACTTTTACCTAAAACTACCATTTTTGTGTATGAAGGGACTGCACCTACTTTGAGACAAAACAAAAAGAATTAGGCCTCTTTATTTAGGAAAATTGAGAATTTTAAAATATTAAAAATATAATAATTATATATTTTACCAATTTTTTTTAATTCCATGGTTATGGGGTCTAACCATCTCAATCTTCTCAAAAAGGTGGAAAGAAACCTTGGTTTTTGCATATTTTATTCAAACCTCTTTATGAATGTTCCTTCCACACTCATTTGATGCATCCAATTTTTTAATGAATGTTATTCACCCTAATTTAATTCTTATGGAGTCTATGTATCTATTCAAATTATCTCTCTAAAATAGAATCCCATAGTCACCTCTTGAACCAAGGGTTTCCTTACCCTACCTGTATGGACTGAGACTATTTTGCTTATGGGAAAAGGGCCTTGGATATCTTGGAAATTTTATTACCTTAATTTTATAATGAATAATCCATATCACACTATTTTAAACTCCATATTTCTTCTTTGGGCATCAAACTCTCACCATGTCCCTTTAAATCTTATGGCCTTGTTTGACTGTGACAGTGAACATGGTATCTCTTTTTAGGTGGCTTTCTTTGAAGATTCTAACTGAGGTTTCAAAACATTATATATTATTATTTAATAACCTTCATGCCAATTTTATCTCATCTCCAAACCTATAATTGTGTCCCTTTAGAGCTTCTAATTGTTCACTATCTTTAAGTTTTTTTAAAACTTCTCTAAATGCCATAACCTCACTCCACACCTATTGTCCCAACTATAGGTGGCTATTCTTTTATTCGTTTTAGGCCTTTAGGTGTTTTCTAGATCAAGATAAATTTTTTCATGGTGACATTGATGTCATGGAGGTATTTATTTTCATTAAAAACATAAACTTTCCTCATCTCATTCATTTTCATGCCTATCTCATAAAATTTCACTTTTTTGCTTGTAGGTGATTCCTCACAGTCCTATATATGGATAGATAAACATGTATTGGGATTTAAGACATTGGATTTATCCTTCTCTCATTCCCTCTTAACTTGAAATCATCATTTGAGCCATTTTCATCATTAAACTTGGTATCATAGTCCAAGATAATCAAAATGGGATGCAAATTCAACTTTTGATCAATATCTTGTAGATAACATTGCCTTGCTTTAGTGGTTTTTATCCATTTTTAGGATTTGAAAAATCCAATCTCCATTCATCATTTACTTCTCGAAATTGGCATAGGTTTTATCCTATATGATCGCTTTAGGACTCAATCTTAAAGTTTCCTTAGGTCACTTAATGTGCATACTTAAATAGGCCATACAAAACCTTATGGACCTCTATTTGGTCATTTTGGAATAAAATGGCCTGATTAACATCCAACTTCCCATTTGATGTTTTGACATATTTATTGTAAAACTAGGATGATAAATAGGTTTTTCTAAGTCTTCCCATGGCAAGGACCTTCAAATTAGATTTAAAAACTATTTAAACACCTCCAAAAGTCATGTTTACATATTATGACACCAGTTATAGATGATCATTCCTTTTACACAAGTAGAATTGAGACCATTCTCTAAACATGCAATTTTTTATTGCCTACATTTCTCCCTCCAACATTTCAATGCACATTAATAATACCAATAGGTTAAGGACCATGTCAAACATTAAAAATTACATTTTTGATGTTAGCATGCTCCTATAGGTGGAATTTTTTACTATGATATATAAGGAAATCATGAAATGACAAGAAACATGCAAGGAATGCTTTCAAAACACCTCAAGAGCAATTATCAACACTTGAATGCCCAAAATACACCAGTATAATTTCCAAAAAAACATCAAAACATCATATTCAATGTGATGGAAACATTTTCAAAGCAATTGAGATGATTGTGAATGTAAACAAGACATTTTGAAAGCCTCGAAGAGGCTTTCTCAAACAATTGAACTCTCCAAACAAATAAGAAGCACGCAAACATCTTTAAAATCATGTATAGATATCTATAACACACAAATCCATAAATTAAAAATAATAAACTCTAAGACAAGCTCAAATAATGACCCCCCCGTGGTTGAACATGTATCAAAAGCTACTTAGAATCAAACAGATTGTTCATAAAGGAGGATGCACAAAATATCAAGTTATTGTTATTTAAATGAATTGCACTCATATTAATATCCACACCTAGAATCACTCCTCCAAATTCCACCTGTACGGCCCATGCCAAATGGATGAAGTTGTTATTTATTTATTTGCCAAATGAAAATGAAATGGGCTAAAATATGACCAAAAGGGCCCTTTTTCCACATGATACATAACTTATAACCAATTTATGACTTTTAAACATGTTAAAACATATTAAGGACCAAATTAGGACACTTTCAACATAGTTTAACCCTTTGACTACCTTTGACTAGGGTTGACCAACCTTTGACTTTAGTTGACTAGCCTAGCACAAAGAGGGTGGAATTCAACAAGGACTACAGACAGGATGAGTATGATAATAGACCAACATGACACCCTATAAGACAAATTGGAACCTTCTTAAATTTTCAAACTAGTAGGGTTTGAACCAAATTTGACTTGGGGTCAAATTTGGTCAACATTCTTGGTGATTCCTAGGGTTGGTATGCTAACTATGCCTAAAACCAATTTCCTAATCCTTCCATTAGGCATGGAGTCACACATATGAGAACTTAGATTAACATGAACAGACCTTGAATTGACCACAAGACAATTGACATTAGATAAAACACACAAACAAACAATAACACACACAAGATACAATCAAAACACAAAATAAAGACACACTTATGCTACAAAGCACTTAGGGAACACAAAGCACAACTAAAAATAAACTAGTATGTACCTTCATCTTGATCATTATCCCTTCTTGGATAAAAATGGGAGTATCTTGAATCTATGTCCTCATTAGATGAATGAAAATTCAATGTATGCCTCCTTTTTGGTGTGATGCTAGAGGACTCATGTTTTCTTTGTATTCCTTGACTTGTCATGTCACTTGATGAAGTCATCTAAAACAAGTTTCCTAAGTAGCTGAAGTCCTCTTTATTTTGGAAACATGGCTCACATTGTTTCCCTCTTATTTCTTCATTGAAAATTTACATGTCCATATATAGGATAGCTTGTTGTAAGTTCATATATCCTTGATATATCTCATCTTCTTTTTCAATTGTCACACCTTCTTCACACTCTCCAAGAAGTATTGTATCATGAAAATTTGGAAGTATCTCTTGCTTAAATTCCTCTCTAATGATGGTGGAAGTAGGTTCATGAGTGATTATAAGATCAATATTCAAATCACCTTCAAGAGGCCCAATATCATCATATATTGTTCCATCCTAATCCAAACTCTCTTGGTGATAATACTCCTCAACACATACTTATTTTCCAACTTCTAGCTTGTCATGGCTTGTGGATAGTTCTATAGGAATTGTAGGCCCCTTTTGGCTTCCAAATTCATTGCATATGTCTTCAAACGTCTACCATAAGACATCATATTTTTAATTATCTGCATCAATGAAAGGAATAATGAGAGAAAACATTTCTTCTTTAGGACTCAAGAGAAGTCCTTCTAAGGAATCTTTTTCAACACAAGGATCATCATTTTGACAAGGAGTTAGATCTTTTTCATCATTTACCCAATCTAAAATATCTATTCCTTCTTCACAATATTCTCCAAACAAGTTGACTTATTCCACCATGATGCCTTCCCTCTTTTGGTTGTTCTCTTGGATACACTCCCAAGAAGAGAAATTTTGGGGAATGGACAAAGAGTTTGGGACATCTTGAGACTACCAAGATGGGTTGGTTTCATGGGCTCTAAATCTCCTCTAGATTTCAAAGTAGTCTACAAACCTCAACCACCTCATAGGTATAATTTGACCACTTAGCCTCCTCTATAGGTATCTAATCCTTTTTTATTTGTTAAAACTCATTCCTTACACTCCTAATACAAACAATATGAATGAATTTATCACCACTATATCTAGTATCAAAATCTATCATGGATTATTTGTAGCCAATAAGAGATTCTTTAAAATTAGCAATGGAATGACTTGGAGGAGAACTAGTTGGAATAAGTGGATAACAATATGGAGAGGACTGATTATTGGCCACATGGGACTCATTACAAGATTGTACAAGTAATTTCTCATCTTGAGGAGGAATAGGAAAAGTAGAATATACCTCTTCTACTTTATGATCTTCATTTGTAAGAGAGGATATAGGAGTATCTTCTTCATGCACACAATAAACCCCAAAATCAATCACTTCCATGGATGCATAAGGAGCATGCTCATATGTTTCAGTACCATACTCATCAAGGACAAGGTTATAGATACCTTCAAGAATATAGGATCCTTCACCATCAATAACACCTTCCTATTCTTCACTAATTACACAATTCTGATTTGAACTTGGCTCCATATAATGTTCAATATGAAACCTTGCCAAGGGATATGTTCTTATGGTCACCTTGGTTCCATACCTTGTTTCTAAAGTTATAAAATTCCAATCAAAAAAAATATATCCTCCTATTTTATTCATGAAGTCCCTTGACAATAAAATAGCAAAGTGAGTTGGGAGGTTTACCACCATAATGTCTTACATAATGGGGAAGCTTAGACAATCATGTAGAAAAAATTTCAACTCTTTAACTAATCCCATTATCTTGGTTGGAGTTCCATAAAGTTACAACACACCCTTACTATTTGTTTCATACTTTAACCCCAACTTATTTGTAACCACCTTAGGCATAACTATGGTACTAGCCCCATTATCCACAATGAAATTGTGAACAAATTTATCTCCTACAATGAGTGTGAGGTAGAAAGGTGGAGGTTTATTAGATTTGGTGAAAGTTTCTAGGACATGACTATGTCTATTGGTAAGGGATACACCATGGTATCTTAGATATTAAGGGGTTACATTGATGTTAGCAAGTTATTCTTGTAGGAGTTCCTTTTAACCAAACATTTGCAAGACTTCCAAAAGAGATATGCTAGTCTTGGTATTCTTCAAAGAATCAATAATGTTTAAAGGGGATTTATTTACCTTTTCTTTAATCCTTGAAGGTACTGAGGAATCTTGAAATTGATGCATTATAGGCTTGACAACCTTTCTTGCATTCTGACTTTGATGATGAATGTGACTAGTAAGAGGTGCTACATTAGGATTCACACCTTGTGGACTTGGAGATGAATCACTTGGAGTCACATGCGCTTTGATAACATCTCCCACAACTCTATTTGTTTGTCTTGTGTTGGATAAAACTGATTTAATTTGATTCAACATGTAGTCATCCTCATTTTCAAAGTTCATGAGATTAGTACTTTGGATACTACCTTCTCTATGAGTGTTCACTTGCATGAGATGTTCTTCTTTTGACATTGGGAAAGGAGTGGCTCCTTCTTTTCCCACAAAATATGACAAAATTCTCCACCATCATACCCAACCTAACCTTGAGATTTTCCCCAATGATCCATATGTTCTTCGCCTTGAACCAAATTAGTATGGACTAGAACAACAACTCTTGTGGATGGAATAGAAGTAGGATTATAGGCATTGGGTGGCTAATTGAAACCTTTTTGACCTTGGACTCTTCCTTATTTATTGTATTGGGTTGGTGTTATATAGGTTTGGGATTGGGTGGAAAACTCACATGCAATTGAGCTTGTTTGAGCTGAACTTTTAATGACTGGATCATTTCATCTTTGTCTATAGCATTATCCACCTTTTTAGGAGTGGTTTTGGGCTTGACATTGGTATTAAAAACTTCTACTATACTTGGAGATTCAAATGAATAATGAGATAACAAGGGCATGGAAACTCTTTAGGGTAATATTTTAGCTTATATTAAGCTATTCTAGGATTCAAGAGTTTTCTTGTATGCCTCTAGTAGAGTAAATCCTCCCATTTATTATAACATTACTGCCACATTAGTGCCAATAGCCTTGAGATAAGTGGGGAACACAAAGCTTGGAGGAGGCCTCATGATAGGTGGTATCCTATGCCAATTTCTTTGAAATATCTCATTGAAATTTCCCATGGATTCATTAGGACATCTCTTTATCATATTCAGTTGGTGTATTAATGAATAGTGATCACTCTTCTTCTCAAAACTACTCATCAATAATTCCCTAAAGTCATCCTAACTAGTAATAACCACCTTCCAAATTTATATACCAATCAAGTGCCTTACCCTTTAGAGACATGGCAAGTAATCTAATAGCTACATTAGCTTGGCTGATATTGTGGAGATTATAAAAGTTTAAAATGTACCTAATGTGTTTGGATGGGGTAATAGGATCTTTTCCATAGAAATTAGGGAGACGTTAGGTAACATTGGGAAGAATAGGATGATATGTAGGAAGGTTAATTATATTTTAGGTGTTGAAGGTTGGGAAAGGATTTTGCCTATCCATCTCTTCTCCCTCCTCTTGATCTCCTATCTCTTCAACTTCTTCTTCCTTTTCAAAACCCTCTTGTTCAGGATCTCTAAAAGTTAGGAATAGTTCAAGATGTTATTCTTTAAGAGGAGTTTTAGGTAGAGGGACTTGATTGAAAACTCTACTACAAGATGATCTAGTGAGGACCATGAAGTATAATGTGGAAAAATTGATCTAAAACTAGAGATTCTAACCTTTTGGAGTCACCAAATTCTATATTAGAAACACTTCTTCAACTTTGGGGTTGTCAAGGCCAGCATTCACATTGACATGAAACAATTAGGACCATTTATACCACTAAGCATGCAAGAACTGTTGTCATCAAATTGTGCACCCTAGGACATTATATTAATATCCTTTAATTTGATGCAACATTGAATCATCTCTCAAGTTTATGGTAACTTTTAATAAAGATGAATCTCTAGGATTGAAAGGGCTAGATCCCTGAATTCTTCTCTAAGTGCCTACCACCTAATCTAATGCTTGTTCATGAAAAGAGTTAAGAGTTTTCATAAAATGAAAATTATACTAGAGAGGTGATACACCAGGATATATCCCATAGACTATGATACTTCTACTAAGCAATAATTCTTTCCAAGACCAATTCCATGTATTGAAGGATCCTAAGATAACGTTTCAATGTGAAGGTAACATACTTGGGATAATCAACAAGATACTTGACCTAGGGGTATATTGTACACCATATAGAAAATTTCATACTTTAAAGATAGATTATTACATTCAACACATTTCACATTACCTATTAACATCAAAACTCTTTCTTAAACATGAAGGATAAATGGAGTAAGGATTATATTATCACTTAACTCCACTATACATCACTCACATACTTAGACAAAATGTTCAAAACTCAAAATTATAATTATATTCAATGTTAAAAAGCAAAGTGTAATGTCATTTTAGTAGGTATTAGCCATACCATCTGTGGTCTCCTTTATAATAGCCAAAATGGCTCAATTTATAAAACTTTGAGGAAGAGAGAGGGAAGGGGATTCCAAGAGGCACAAGGAAAAGTGTCCAAAAGAGAAAAATAGTTATAATTCATGTGGATGAGGATATTGGGTGATCCATGTAACATAAAGAGAAACAACTTTCATTTCTAATCATTTATGACCTAAAAAATGTCAACAAACTCCTTTTGCATAGAAAACTGCCTTCCATGAATAGCCTTCTAAAACTACTTTATAACTACAAATAATCATTTTTGATGATGGATTTGAGTAATAAGGGTTAATAAAAGTCCTAAAATGCATTTTTGAGGTCCTGAACCACTCATGATCATCTATCCATGCATAATCATCTTTGGTAGTCCTAAAATAGCCCTTTTCTACACACCTCTCACACTTGGCACTTGAAAACTATTCAAACCTAAAATTTTATCCATAAAATAATATGTATGAAATTTTTACCAAGTGTATACAGAATTATTTATAAGTATCAAGCCTTAAAAGGCTTTCTAAATGAAGATTCACCATTTTCTCTAAGTCTTTCCTAGATGGTTCACTAGACTGGATGAAATGGGAGAACTAGTAGGCACACTTATGATATTATAAACTTGATATAGTGACCAAGATGATTTATAATAAGTATTAAACTTTCCTCCAAAATTGATTTGGCCTCTTGAAATTTTACCATGCTTGAAAAATACAAAAACTGGTCAAAATAAGCCTTATTTTTCCCTATTCTATATAGATCCATACACCTAAGTGACATGTGAATAATATATGGAGAGTAATCTACATCATATAATTTTTTTAATGGCACTTTTTTACCTTATGGATGCTCATATTGCCTCATCTTCCCAATCTGGTCACTATGGAGGGTTTGCAAGGGTTTTGAAGTGGTTTTCATTCTTAGCATTAGTTCATAGCCATGGCATGTTGTAATAATAATAAAATTATAATTATGGCTCCTTATGGACCTACTTAAACTTATCTAATTTTTCAAAGTCCCATGAAAATTTTGGTTGAAGTTCTAGGCACTTGAAGTTGACATTTGAGCTCAATTTTTGCTTCTTAGTGGGGTCTGAAAGCTTCTTAAGCCAAAAATGGCTTATTTGAGACTTTATTTGAAAAAAAATGGTTTTAAAATATCTATATATACCCTAAAAACTTCCTCCAACCATTATAATGTATTTCCAAAATCTTGAAATGTAAATTGACCCATGTTTGGTTTTAGGCCTAGACCTTGCCAATAGGTCTGCCTACATATTTGAGATCCTCTTGACCCTCCAATTGTTATATTTGAAATATTTTGGATTTAAAACACCAAAAATACCTTTTTAAAAATTAATTTATCATTTATAAATCATATATTATCTTGAAAATGCATTTGACCTCCAATTTGGCTTCTTACCCTAAGGCTTTCCTTCACACTTGACTGTAACCATTGTTGTGTAGGGTAACCTATTTACTCTAAAGGATTATATAAATGTTTATTAGGTTCCTCCATGTGTTAAATATCTATTCAAACATTATTTACTAATCCAATTGGTCTCTGGTTAACCATTCTTCACTTTTCCCCAAAACTAACATTCTTGAGCATGAATGGACTGCCCCTGCTCTGAGACAAAACAAAGAGTATTAGGCCTATTTTTTTCGAAAAAGTGATAATTTTAAAATATTAAAAATATAATATTGAAAAAATATACCAATTTTTTGTTTCATTCCATGATTAGGGAGTCTAACCATCTCAAAATTCTCAAAAAGAGCTAGAAACCTTTTTTTTGCATATTTTGTTCAAACCTCCTTATGAATGCTCCTTCCACACTTATTTGATGCATCCAAGTTTTTTTTGAATTTTATAACCCTAATTTAATTATTATTTATTCTAAGGATCCACCCAAAATATCTCTTCCATGTATAATCCCATAGTAACCTCTTGAACCAAGGGTTTCCTTACCCTACCTGTACAAACTAAGCCTATTTTACTTGTGCAAAAATGGCCTTAGATAGATTTAAGATGTCTTGGACATGTAATTACCATAATTTTATCATTATTAATCCATATCACACTATTTTAAACTCCATTTTCCTTCCTTGGGAATCAAACTCTCAACATGCTCCTCTCAAGCTTATGACCTTGTTTGACTATGATAGTGAACATAGAATCTCTTTTTAGGTGCCTTTCTTTGGATATTATAATCAAGGTTTCAAAAATTTATATAGTATTTTTCAATAAAATTAATTCTAATTTTAAATTATATATAAACCTATAGTTTTATCCATTTAGGGATTCTAATTGTTCATTGTCCTTTTGGACTGAGATAGTTCTAGATCTCTGCTTGTAGGTGTTTTGGGGTTTGTCATTAGCATGAAACTAACTTTGATTGATATTTTTATAGCTTAATTATATTATATAGTTCATTATTTTTGTCATTTCCACCTATTTTATCCCTAAATTTCTTGAACACTTCTCCAAATGCCATACCTCACTCCACACCTGTTGTCCCAGTTGTAGGTGGCTATTCTTTCATTCATTTTATGCCTGTTGGCATTTTCTAGATCAAGATAATATTTTCCATGGTGAAATTGATGTCATGGAGGTATTTTTTTCATTAAAAAAATAAAATTTCCTCATCTCATTCATGGTCATACCTATCTCATAAAATTTGACTTTTTTGCATGTAGGTGATTCCTCACAATCCTACGTATAGACATGGAAACATGTATTGGGGTTTAAGACATTGTATTTTTCCTTATCTCATGACCTCTTATCTTTAAATAATAATTTGAGCCATTATAATCATTAAAATTTATATCATAATTCTTGATAATCAAAATGGGATGCAAAGTCACCTTTTGATCAATATCTTGTAGACAACATTGCCTTACTTTAGTGGTTTTTATCCATTTTTAGGCTTTGCAAAATCCAATCTCCATTCTTCCTTTGATTATAAAAATTGGAATAGGCCTTTTCCTATATTATTAATATATTATTCAATATTCAAGGTGCCTTAGGTTACTTAAGGTGCATACTTAAATAGGTCATACAAAACCTTATGGACCTCTGTTTGGTCATTTTGAAACAAAAGGGCCTATTCACAGTCCAACTTCCTGTTTGATGTTTTGACAACTTTGTTATCAAACTAGGATTATCAATAGGTCTATCTAAGTCTTCCCATATAAAGGACACTTAAATTGGATTGACCAATTATTGGAACACCTCCAAAAGGCATGTTTACATATTATGACACCAGCTATAGATGATCATTCCTTTTACACAGGAAAAATTAAGACCATTCTCTAAACATGAAATTTTATAGTGCCTACACACCTCCATAAAACATTTAAATACACACTAATAATCCTAATAGGATAATTACCATGTAAAACCTTCAAATTACATTTGTGATGTCAGCATGCTCCTGTAGGAAATCATGAAATGACAAGAAACATGCAAGGAATGCTTTCAAAAAACCTCAAGAGAAATTATAAAAAATTGAATGAAAAAAATAAAATATTATAATTTCCAAAAAAAACATCAAAACATCATATTCAATGTGATGTAAACATTTTTAAAGCAATTGAGATGACTATGAATGCAAACTAGACATTTTACAAGCCTAGAAGAGGATTCCTCAAACAATTGAACACTCCAGAACAATAAAAATCATGTAAATATATTTAAAATAATTTAGATACATTTTTAACACACAAATACATCAATCCAAAACAAGAAAATATGAGACAAGCTCAAACAGTGACCCCCCCATGGTTGAACATGCATAAAAAATTGCTTGGAATCAAACTAATTATTCATAAATGAGGATAAACAAAATCAAAAGTTATTATTATGAAAATGAATTACACTCAGTGTAATATGCACCCATAGAATCACTTCTCCCAATTCCACCTGTACAACCCATGCCAAGTGCATGAAGTTGCTCCGTTTTTGCTTGCTAAGTGAAAATAGAGGAAAACAAGTTACAGATGAATATTTTTGAATTATTATTTAAAACCAAGTGTTTAAATGGATTTTGGGAGGTGAAGAGTTAATCTTCACACATTTTTAGTTGATAATGGACTTGAGAAGTCTATACAAGTGCCTAAAAGCTCTTATTTTTTAGGGAAAATAGCCATCCACTGAACATAATTGCTTCTTGTCTAAAAAATAACTATTCCTAAAATTTTAATAGCATGATCCATGTTGAAAGTCACCTTGTTTTCAAATATTCTTGCATTAAAATTTGTACAAGTCATTAAAGGGCAAAAATATGACCAAAAGACCCCATTTTCCACATGAGACATAACTTATAACCAATTTATGACTTGTAAACATATTAAAACATATCAAGGACCACCATAAGAAACTTTAAACATAGTTTTACCATTTTAATACCTTTGAATTGGGTTGGCCAACCTTTGACTTTAGATGACTAGCCTAACACAAAGAGGTTGGACTTCAACAAGGACTAGGGAGAGGATGAGTATGATAATAGAACAACATGACACCATATAAGACACATGGGAACCTTATTAAAAGTTAAAAATAATAGGGTTTGAGTCAAATTTGACTTGGGGTCAAATTTGGTTAACATTCTTGGTGATTCCTAGGGGTGGTATGCCAACTATGCCTAAAACCAGTTACCTAATCTTTCCATTAGGCATAGAGTCACACATATGAGCACTCAAATTGACATGAACAGACCTTTAATTGACCACAAGACAATTTAAATTACAAAAAAACACAAAGAAATAACAACACACACAAGACAAAATCAAAACACAAAATAAAGACACACTTGTACTACAAAGCACTTAGGGAACACAAAGCAGAACTAAAAACAAACTAGTATGTACCTTCATATTGATCATACTCCCTTCTTGGATCAAAATGGGAGTATCTTGAATCTCCCTCCTCATTATATGGATGATAATTCCATGTATGCTTCCTTTTGGGTGTAATGCTAGATGACTCATGTTTTCTCTTTGTTCCTTGTCATGTCATGTCACTTGATGAAGTCATCTGAAATAGGTCTCCCAAGTATCTGAAGTGCTCCTGGTTTTGGAAACATGGCTCACATTATTTCCCTCATGTTTCTTCATATCAAATTTTCATATCCATATATAGGATAACTTGTTGCAAGTTCATGTCTCCTTGATAGATCTCATCTTCTTTCTCAATTGTCACACGTTCTTCAAACTCTCCAAGAAGTATTGTATCATGGATATTTGGAAGCATATCTTAATTAAATTCCTTATTTAATATGGTGGAGGTATATTCATGAGTGATTGTAGGATAAATATTCAAATGAACTTTAAGAGGCCCAAGATCATCATATATTGTTCCATCCTGAACCAAACTCTCTTGATGATAATACTCCTCAACACATATCTACTTTCCAACTTCTAGCTTGTCATGGCTTGTGGTTAGTTTTACAGGACTTGTAGGCACCTTTTGGATTTCAAATTCATTTCATATGTCTTCAAATGTCTACCACAAGTCGTCATCTTTTGATTGATTTGCATCATGGAAAAGAATAATGAGATAAAATATTTCTTCTTTAGGATTCAAGAGAAGTCCATCTAAGGCATCTTTTTTAACACAAGGATCATCATTTTCACAAGGAGTTAGATCTTTTTCATCATTTATGCAATCTAAAATCTCTATCCCTTCTTCACAACATTCTCCACACAAGTTGACTTGTTCTACCATGATCTCTTCCCTCTATTGGTTTTTCTCTTGGATAGACTCCCAAGAAGAGAAATTTTGAGAAATGGACAAAGAGTTTGGGGCATCTTGAGACTACCAAGATGGGTTGGTTTCATGGGCTCTCAATCTCTCCTCTAGATTTCAAATTAGGATACAAACCTCAATCACATCATAGGTATAATTTTACCAATTATCCTCCTCTTTAGGTATCCACTCCTTTTTGATTTGTTATAACTCATTCCTTACACTCATAATACAAACACTGTAAATGACTTGATCACCACTATATCTAGTATCAACTATATCATGTATTATTTGTAGCCAATAAGAGATTATTTGAAAATAACAATGGAATGACTTGGAGGAGAACCAATTGGACTAGGTGGAGAACAAGATGGAGAGGATTGATTATTGGCCACATGGGACTCATTACAAGCTTGGAAAAGTACTTGCTCATCTTGAGGAAGAATAGGCAAAGTAGGACATACCTCTTCTACTTTATGATATTCATTTATAAGTGGGGGTATAAGAGTATCTTCTTCATGCACACAATAATCCCTGAAATCATTCTCTTCCATGGATGCATAAGTATCATGTCATATATATCAATACCATACTCATCAAGGAAAAGTTTAGAAATACCTTCAAGAGGAGAGGATGCTTCACCATCAACAACACCTTCCTCTTCTTTTCTAATTAAACAATTTTCATTTGAACTTGACTCCACATATGGTTCAATATTAAATGTTACAAACGGATATGTTCTTATGGTCACCTTGGTTCCATACCATTTTATAAAAGTTATAGAAGTCTAATTAGCAGAAAGATATCCTCCTATTTTAGCTATGAAGTCCCTTGACAAGCAAATAGGAAAGTGAGCTGGGAGGTCTACCACCTCAATGTCTTACATAATGGGGAAGCTTGGAAAATCATGTAGAAAAACATTCAACTCTTTAACTAATCCCACTATATTAGTTTGAGTTCCATCAAGTTGCAACACACCCTCTCTATGTGGTTCATACTTTAACCCCAATTTATCTACAACCACCTTAGGCATAACTATGGTACTAGCCCCACTATCCAAAATGTAATTGTGAACCAATTTATCTCCTAAAATGAGTGTGAGGTATAAAGGTGGAGGATTTTTAGATTTGGTTGAGGGTTCTAGAACATGACTTAGTGTGTTGGCAAGGGCCACAACATGCTATCTCAGATCTTGAGAGGCTACATTGATGTTAGCAAGTTGATCTTGTAGGAGTTATTTTTGACCAAGCATTTTGAAGACTTCTCAAAGAATCAATAATGGTCAAATGGTAAGTATTTACATTTTATTTCATCCTTTGAGGTAGTGAAGAAGATTAAACTTTATGCATTGTAGGCTTGAAAACCTTGCTTACATTCTAACTTTGATGAGTAATGTGACTAATAGGAGGTGCTACATTAGGATTCACACCTATTGGCCTTGAAGATGCATCACTTGGAGTCACATGTGCTTCAATAACATCTCCCATATCTCTCTTTTTGGATATTGCGTTGGCTACAACTGATGTACATTGATTTAACACATAGTCATCCTCCTTTTGAAAGAACATAAAAATAGTACTTTGGTTTCTACCTTCTCCATGAGTGTTCACTTACATAATATGTTCTTCTAATGTTAGGCAAGGAGTGTCTCCTTCTTGTGCCACCAAATCATGATAACCTTCTCCACCATCATACCCAAAATAACCTTGAGATTTTCCCCAGTGATCCCTATGCTCTTCTCCTTGAACCAAATTAGTATGGACTAGGATAATAGCACTTGTTGATGGAATAAAAATAGGATTATAGGCATTGGGTGGACTATTGAAACCTTGTTGACCTTGGCCTCTTCCTTGGTTATTGTATTGGGGTGGATGTCTATAGGTTTGTGAAGGATAGTATTAGGGATTGGGTAGAACACTTACATGTAATTGAGATCATTTGAGTTGAGCTTGCAATGACCAAATCATTTCATATTTGTATATAGAATTATACATCTTCTTAGGAGTGGTTTTGGGCCTTACATTGGTATTGGTAACTGACACTATAATTGGTGCTTCAACTCAATTATGAAATAACAAGGGCATGGAAACTCTTGGGGGTAATCTCCCGACTTGTATCAAACTATTCTCAAATTCAAGAGCTATCTTGTAAGCCTCTGGTAGATTAAATCCTCCCATTGATTAAAACGTGACTACCACATCAGTGCCAATAGCCTTGAGATAAGTGGGGAACACAAATCTTGGAAGAGGCCTCATGATAGGTGGTAGCCTATGCCATGTTATTTGAAATCTCTCATTGAAATCTCCCATGGATTAATTATAACCTCTCTTTATCACATTCAGATAGTGGATTAATGAAGAGTGATCACTCTTGTTCTCAAACCTACTCACCAACAATTCCCCAAAGTCATCTCAATTAGTAATGTGACCACCTTCTAATGTTTTATACCAATCAAGTGCCTTACCCTTTAGACACATGGTAAGTAATATAATAGTTATATTTATCTTGGGTGATATTGTGGAAATTGTAAAAGTTTGAAATGTCCCTAATGTGTTTGGATGGGCTAATAGGACCTTCTCCATTCAAATTATGGATACTTTTGGTATCGTTGGGAGGAATAAGATCATATGAAGGAAGGTTAATCAGATTTTGGGTATTGAAGGCTAGGAAAGGATGTTGCTTAGCCATCTCTTATCCTTCCTCTTTATCTCATATCTCTTCAACTTCTTCCTCTTCAAAACCTTCTTGTTTAGGATCTCTAAAAGTTAGGAATGGTTCAAGATGTTATTCTTCAAGAGGAGTTTCAGGTAGAGGGACTTGTTGGAAAACTCTATTAGAATATGATATAGTGAGGAACATGAAGTAAAATGTGGAAAAATTGATCTAAAACTAAAAATTCTCACCTTTTTGAGTTGCTAAATGCTGGATTAGAAACACTTCTTCAACTATAGGGTTCTTAAGGCCAACATTCACATTGACATAAAATAATTAGGACCAGTTGTCCCATTGAGTATGTGTGAATTATTGTCATAAAATTGTGCACCCTAGGATACTCTATGAAGAAACTTCAATTTAATACAACATTTAATCATCTCTCAAGTTTATGGGAGCTTGTAAGAGAGATGAATATCTAGGATTGAAATGGATAACTCCCTAAATTCTTATTTAAGTGTTTATCACCTAATCTAATGATTATTAATGAAAAGAGTTAAGAGTTTGAATTAAATTAAAACTATACTATAGAGGTGATCCACCAAGATATATCCTAGATACTATCATACTTATACTAAGTAACAATGCTTTCCAATACCAATTTCATGCATTGAAGGATCCTAACATAGTGTTTCAATGTGAAGGTAGCATACTTGGGACAATCAAAAAGATACTTGACCTAGGGGAAGATTTCACACCATAGATAAAATTTCATACTTGAAAGAGATATTAGTAAATTAAACATACTTCACATGACCTGTTAATATCAAAACTCTTGATTGAGCATGAAGGATAAAGGGAGTAAGTATTATACTATCACTTAGATCCACTATACATCACTCACATACTTAGAAAAAATATTCATAACTTAGAATTATAATTTTATTAAATGTTTAAAAGCAAACTATCATGTCATTTTAGTAGGGCTTTTCCATACCAACTGTGATCTCCTTTACAATAGCCAAATTGGATCAATTTATAGAACTTTGAGGAAGAGAGAGGGAAGGGGAGTCCAAGAGGCACATGGAAAAGTGTCAAAAATATAAATTTATTTACATTTAATTTGGATGAGGATATGGGGTGAGCCATGAAACATTATGGGAAACAAATGTCATTTTCAATAATTTAGGACCTGCAAAATGTCAAGAAACTCCTTTTGCACAAAAAATTGCCTTCCATGATTAACCTTTTGAAACTACATTATAACTAAAAATGATGAGGTATGATGATGTATTTGAGTAATATGGGTTAAAAATAAGTCCTCACATGCATTTTTGAGGTCCTAAACCACTCATTATCATTTGTCCATGCATTATCAACTTTGGCAGTCCCAAAATAACACTTTTTTACACACCTCTCACACATTGCACTTGAAAACTCTTAAAAAATACAATATTATCCTTAAAATAAGAGGTATTACATGTGTCCCAATTTTATTTGGAATTATTTATAATAAAAAATCCTTAAAAGGGTTTCCAAATGAAGATTCACCATTTTCTCTAAGTCTTTCCTAGTTGGTTCACTAGACTGGCTAAAATGAGAGAACTAACATGCACACTTATGGGCTTAAAAAATTAATAAAATAACAATGAGGACTTATAAAAATTCCTAAAATTTACTCAAAATTTTATTTAGACTCTTGAAATATTACCATGCCTACAAAACATAAAAAATGGTAAAAATAAACCCTATTTTTCCCTATTTCATATAGGTCCTTACACCTAGGTCATATTTGAAGAATATATAGAGATTCCTCTACATAATACAATTGTTTTAATGTCACTTCTATACCTTTTGGATGCTCAAATTTCCTCATTAAGGAGGGTTTGCAGGGTTTTAAAGTGGTTTTCATTCTTAACATTCATTCATAGCCATGGCTCATTGGAATTATGATCAAATTCCACTTATTGCTCCTTAGTGACCTCATTCAACTTACTTGAGTGGCTCAAGGTCCCATGAAAATCTTGGTGGATGTTCTAAGCACTTGAAGTTGACATTCAAGCTCATTTTTTGCTTCTTGGTGGGGTCTGAATGCTTCCTAAGCCAAAAATGGCTTCTTGGAGACTTCATTTTCAAAAAAATGGTTGGAAAATCTCTTTATATACCATAAAAACTTCTTCCAACCATTATAATGTATTTACAAAGGATTTAAATTAAAATTGGCCTCTGTTTGGTTTTAGGCATAGACCTTGGCCAATAGGTCTGCCTACATCTTCGAGCTCCTATTGACCCTCCAATGGTTATATTTGAAATTTTGTTGATTTAAAACACCTAAAATACCTATTTAAACATTAATTTATCATTTTTAAATCATATAGTAGGTTAAAAATTCATATGACCTCCAATTTGGCTTTTAGCCCTAAGGCTTTCCTTCACACTTGACTATAACCCTTATTGTGTAGGGTACATTGTTTGATCTCAAGAATTATATTAAGGTTTATTAGGTTATTCCATATTTTCCATATCTATTCAAAACTTATTTACTAATCCAATTTGTCTCTAGTTCACCATTCTTCACTTTTCCCCAAAACTACCGTTCTTGTGCATGAAGGGACTACCCCTGCTCTGAGACAAAATAAAGAGTACTAGGCCTATTTATTTGGGAAAAGTGAGCATTTTAAAAGTTTAAAAAGGTAATTATTACCAGCTTTACCAAATTGTTTTTTTTTATTACATGATCATGGGGTCTAACCATCTCAATCTTCTCAAAAAAGGGGCAAAAAACCTTGTTTTTTACATATTTTGTTAAAACCTCCTTATGAATGTTCCTTCCACACTTATTTGATTCATCCAAGTTATTAATGAATTTTATTCACCCTAATTTCATGATTATTTACTCTAGAGATCCACCCAAAATCTCTCTCCTAAGTAAAATCCCATATTCACGTCTTGAACCAAGGGTTTCCTTACCCTACCTATATGGATTGAACCTATTTTTCTTGTGGGAAAAGGGCCTTGGATAGCTTTAGGATGACATATACATATTATTACCTTAATTTTATCATGATAAATACATATCACACTATTATAAACTCCCTCATCCTTCCTTGGGCATCAAACTCTCACCATGTTCCTCTCAAGCTTATGACCCTATCTAACTGTGACAATGAACAAGGTATCTCCTTTTAGGTGCCTTTCTTTGGAAATTGTAACCAAGGTTTCAAAAAATTATATAGTATTTTATACTCACCTTCATGCCAATTTTTACTCATCTCAAAACCTAGCATTTTGTCTATTTGGGGATTCTAATTGTTCACTATCCTTTTAGACTGAGATCATCCTATATCTCTACTTGTAGGTGTTTTGGGGTTGGTCATTAGTATGAAAACGACCTTGATTGATGTTATGGTAACTTCATTAGATTCCCAAATTGATTATGTTTGTTATTTACACCTCTTTTATCCTTAAATTTCTTTAACACTTCTCTAAATTCCATAACCTCACTCCACACCTGTTGTCCCAGCTGTAGGTGGCTATTCTTTCATTCATTTTAGCCATGTAGGTGTTTTCTAGATCAATATAAACTTGTTCATGGTGAAATTAATGGCACAGAGGTATTTTTTTCATTAAAAACATAAAATTTCCTCATCTCATTCATGGTCATGCCTATCTCACAAACTTTGACTTTTCTACTTGTAGGTGATTCCTCATAGTCTTGTGTACAGATAGAGAAAAATGTATTAGGGTTTACGACATTGGATTTCTCCTTATCTCATGCCCTATTAAATTAAAAGAATAATTTTATATATTAGAATAATTAAACTTGATATGATACTCCAAGATTATCAAAATTGGACGTAAAGTCAAATTTCGATCAATATCTTGTAGATAACACTGCCTTGCTTTAGTGGGTTTTATCCATTTTTAGGCTTTGCAAAATCCAATCTCCATTCATCCTTTACTTCTATAAATTGGCATAGGCATTTTAATATATGATTAATATAGGATTAAACCTTCAATATGACTTAGGTCACTTAAGTTACATACTCAAATAGGTCATACAAAACCTTATAGACCTATGTTTGGTTATTTTGGAACAAAAGGGCCTGATCACAGCCCAACTTCCCATTTGATGTTTTGACACCTTTCTTGTCAAAATATGATGATAAATAGGTCTATATAAGTATTCAAATACCAATTACCCTCAAATTAGATTGAAAAACTATTGAAACGCCTCTAAAAGGCATGTTTTCATATTATGACACCAATTGTATATGATCATTCCTTTTACATAAGCAGAATTGAGACCATTATCTAAATATGCAAGGTTGTAGTGCCTACATTCCTCAATCCAACATTTAAATTCAAATTAATAATATTAATAGGTTAAGGACCATGTCAAACCTTCAAACCTACATTTGTGACATCAACATGCTCTTGTAGGTGGAATTTTTTGACTGTGATATACAAGGAAATCATGAAATGACAAGAAACATGCAATGAACGATTTAAAAACACCTCAAGAGAAATTATAAACACTTTAATGCCTAACATACATTGGGATAATTTCCAAAAAAACATAAAAATATCATATTTAATGTGAAGGAAACATTTTCAAAGCAATTGAGATGACTGTGAATGCAAACTAGACATTTTGCAAGCCTAGAAGAGGCTTTCTCAAATAATTGAACTCTCCAAAATAATAATAATCATTGAAATTTTTTTAAAATAATGTATAGACATCTAAAAAACACAAATATATCAATCCAAAAAAAAACTCTGAGACAAGCTCAAATAATGACCCCCCAATGGTTGAACATACATAAAAAGCTGCATGGAATCAAACTAATTGTTCATAAATGAGGATGAAAAAAGTATCAAGTTATTTTTATGAAAATTAGGTGAACTTAGAGTAATATCCACCCCTAGAATCACTCCTCCCAATTCCACCTATACGTCGCATGCCAAGTGCATAAAATTGCTCTTTCTTCTCTTGCCAAGTGAAAATGGAGAAAAACAAGTTGTAGATGAAAATTTTATCATTATTCTTAAAAAAAAGTGTTTAAATCGATGATGGGAGGTGAAGAGTTACTCTTCCCACGTTTTTAGTTGATGATGGACTTGAGAAGTCTATACAAGTGCCCAAAAGCTCCTATTTTTGAGGGAAAACTACCATCCAATAAACATAACTAATTATTGTCTTATAAATAACTATTATTGATATAATCCTAACATTATCCAAATTTAAACTCACCTTGGTGTCAAATTTTCTTGCATTAAAATCTGTACAAGTCATTAAATGGGCTAAAATATGACCAAAAGGCCCCTTTTTCCACATGAGACATAACCTATAACCAATTTATGAATTTTAAACATCTTATAACTTATTAACTACCAAATTAAGACAATTTAAACATAATTTAACCCTTTAAATACCTTTGACTATGGTTGACCAATCTTTGACTTTAGTTGACTAGCTTAACACAAAGAGGTTGGACTTCAACAAGGACTTGGGAGAGGATGTGTATGATAACAGACAAACATGACACCCTATAAGACACATGGGAACCTTCTTAAAATTTAAAAATAGTATGTATTGAGACAAATTTGACTTGGGATCAAATTTGGTCAACAACAGCCATTGTGATGCAGCCTATGGGTTGTTGTGTCTCTATGTGTCTCCTAATCTTCTCTCTCACTTAGAACCTACTAAATTTTTGAATGAATTACAGATAATATTGAAAAATATTTTTTGGAATAAATATGTGATGAGAGGTCACACAATAAAAAATGAACTTATCAACCTAAATCCTAGTAACTTTGACACCATTCAAGATTTATTCACCAAGTTCAAGTCCTTGAGATTATAGTTAAAATAATGTGGAATAGAGAATAAAGATGAATACATTATTGTTTCTAGACTCTCTAAGCTAGGTCTTGATTACTCAATCCTTTTCTTTAATTTTCATGCCACCAAAATTACTTTAGGTATTACATGTAAAATTACCTCTTTATATGATTTCATTGCCAACTTGATGAGGGAACAAGAGAAGTTGATATAGATGGGCACATTGAAGTTATCAAAACATTAATCCTTGATTCTTGGGAATGGGAAAGTAAAAAATTCCAATAAAGAGATGAAGAAAAATAATAAGGATCAAGAGAATAATAAATAATGAACCTTTTCAAAAAACTATTGAAACTTCCTCTTCCAATGATAAACCTAACAAAGAAAAGGTTAAGTGTGCCTATAGAAATAAAAATGGGCATGATGAACACAAGTACATGAATAAAATAATTGCTCACCTAAACTACCTTATATAAATTAAAAACATAGGTATCCCTAAGTATATCAAGTATAATTCATCAACTAAATATTCTTCTAAAGGAAAAGGAAAAGAGAAGAATAAATAAAAGGGCAAGGCTCTTGTAGGAGTTCCATCTTCAACCTCTTCATGGGTTCTTCACAAGTTGAGTTTTCTTCCTTAGATACTTGTATGATGTCTTTAATCACTTTGGGTGATTATTGTTTATTAGAATTTTATGGGAGAGGGTCTATTATAATGGATAGAGGAACATTCAATAATGTTATAAGTATTTCACCACTTTCAAATAATCTCTTTTCAGTGTACCAAATCACTCACATAAGTAAGGTCATGAGGGTAGAATTTTCACCAAATTTAGTCATAATTAGAGAGTTGAACAATGATTCTATAGTGGTAGTGGGAAGGGAAAATCACCAAGATAGGTCATATACAATCTCACATTTTTTACCTTATTCTTCTCTAACTATATTGATGACTCATTTAGATGGAGTTATTAAAATTTGGCATGAGTAGTTTCATCAACCACCACTACCTATAATAAACTAGAAAGAATTACATGGTCATAATCTTACCTCATGTCTATTTATCTAATGGTATTTATGTGGATTACACACTTAGGAAACATGCCTAAGATAAAATCAATGAAGTCAAAGCTTGGAGGGCTTCACATGCATTATATTTAGTACATGGTGATGTATCTAGGCCTCTTCCCAATCGATATTTCATAAGGGATAAGTGTATCCTTAAATTCATTAATGATTTCCTGAGATACACATGGGATCACTTCCTTAGGTATAAATCTAATTTTTTTAACAATTTTTGAGACTTCAAAGTTCTTACAAAAAAAATAATGTGAGAAATGCATCAAGGTTATTTGAAATAATAATGGGTGTGAGTATGTCAACAATAGGTTTGAGTGGTTTTCACTACAAAGGGGATTGATTTATAGTAGATAGTTCCATATAGTCCTCAACAAAACAATGTTATAGAACATAAGAATAGGTCCTTAAAAGATATGTTTAAATTTATGATTAACTCTAAGTCACTTGATTTTGGGTTGATGTACTCAATTGTGCTTGATACATTCTAAATAGGTTTCCTTACAAAGTTTTAAAAGGCATAACTCACTATGAATCTTGGTACAGTAAGAAACTTATAGTTGAGAATTTTAGAGTCTTTGTATCTCTAGATATGGCACATATAACTAATAATAAATGCAATGTTATAGAGCCTCATATTAATCCTTGCATCTTCATAGGTTATCTAGATGATTTGAATGGATATTAACTTATACATATAAACACACATGATATTTTCATAAAGAGAAGCATTAACTTTTAGGAGAGTCTAAAATAATCAACACTTGACACTTATCCCACTTCATTAGACTCACTTAGATTCAAATAAGATGGTTTAGATCATGTTGAGCACATTATAGAGGTCAAGGACACCTCTTCTAGTTCTAAGAGTAAGAGTAGTGATAGGGAATCTTATTCATCCAAATATATCCACATTTCAAAGGATGATGTTTCTCTACCTATCTCATCGACTTAATATTTCATCTAAGGTTGTTATGTTGTGACATTGAGATGGTGATCAAAATTAACCTTAAACACTATTTACATAGTCATGTTCCATGTGGTCTCTTTGGTAGGATATATGGACATGTCGGCTTCTCTTCGAGTTGTCAGGGCCACTTTTGTCACCTTTTACTTCCAAGGCAACTTTGGGGAAAATTCCACGTGGTTAAAATTTTAAAATTCATTGCCCTACCACTGTACAAGGATAGTGTAGGTTTATAAGGGTTATCCATAGACTTTATATAATATACATACCTCTCTCAGATTATAAGTTACCTAGATGATGCCACTTGGAAACATCGTATAGCTTGTTAGCCTAGAGGATTTCCAAACTATACAGACTTCTCCAAGATTTTAGGTGACCAGGATGATGCCACATGGAAACATCCCACTAGACCAACACTAACTATATATCAATCCAATATGACATCACTCTTAGGTTAGTAGGATGATGTTATGTGGCTTCCTTTGAACTATTCACAAAAATTCATAAAATTAACTAAGTCAAAAGGCCATGAAAAGACCCATCTAAGATGCATCTAAGAAAAAGTATACGTATATGAATTTAATTGACAAGGACAATTTGACTAAGGCATAAATACAATAAAAATGACTAAGTTAAAGTCTAAAACATTTCAAAAATGACTAAGGCAAGTAGAATCTAATTGAGCCACTTATCTATGTGAGATAATTTAGCAAGGATAAAATTGAATGCCTAGGTTAAGTGAAAAAAATGTCTAATGTAAGAATATGAAGCCAATCAGTTGATATAACAAGTCTAAGTTTAAAATTAATAATAAAAACAAACCAATAATATAATTTAGTCTAAAAACATAGAAAAAATAGAGTTTTAGGGTCAAAAAATCAACATCAATAATTTACTCAACATTTAAAAGAACTGACCATCGCACTAATCTCTTAAATAGGTAATGAGGATAAAATGATCACATAAAATTAAACCAATATTATCATTATTTTATTCAAATAATAAATAATTCCCATGAAATCTTATCTTATCCAAAACACCCTATAAAATAATTCTCAATCTATGTGTCGTTTGGTCTATTCATTAGAATTTATAACTTCTAGTATTAGCACATAGACCTATTATGTTAAACCATGGAAAAGGGATTTAGTAAATGGATGTTTAGAATTGAAAATATAGACTCTAGGATCATCCTTCAAAATCCTTTTCAATCAATTAATGACTCTTACAAGGGTTCCAATAGTTAGATCCATTTGGTTGCCTTGTAATATTGTTATTACTCAAGCATAATATCCCCACTCTGTTATAATTTTTATTTTATATAAAAGTTGTTCAATATAAAATAAAATACTAAGGTATAAATATTAATTGAATATATACTAGGGACTCTTCCATGAGACATTTCTTTACCAAAATATAATCAAAATTCAAATCTTATAGTTAAGCTATCTTGTAATCCCTAATAAAAATCAACTCAACTAATTATTAACTTTCTTCAATGCATGGGTAGGCTTAAATACCTAAAGATAGACATAGATAGTATAGGGAAATAATTACATTACATAGATAATATAGGGAAAAGATTAAATTTTTATATCCATAAAATGTTGAAATCAAAAAGGTTAAACACAATCAAGGCATGCTTATAATTTTATCAAAAGAGCCATATAGACCTAAGAGTTAATCCTCATTTGGTAGATTCCTTCCAAGAAGATCTCCAGTCAAAATCCATTGATGCCCTTATTAACATAGCTCAATATTTTTTTAATATTTTATCTTATTTACGTTACATCTTATCATATAAGGTTTTTCTATAACAATATTCAAATAAGTAAAAAGACTAATTTATCCCTATCATCCATAACATAAGAAGTGTAACTCATTTTCCTTCAAGGTAATACATCTTTCATATAAAGGTCATTTAAAGTAACACCATTAAAATAAACTAAAGATGGAATGAAAAATCATTCATATAATATTTAACTAAATATTTATATATTAAGGCCCTTTACCTAGCCAAGATTAGATGAGTAAATACAACGTTCATGAGGATTCCATCCTTAATGTTGAGCCTAACATAAGGGGAACTAGAATCATAATAATAAAAAATAAAAAATTTAGATGATAAACTTTATAATATTATTGTCTTACTTCATGTCCCATAATATGTCAATAACATAAAAATACAATTGATTTAGTTGAGAATAATTAATCCTTGGCTTATATTTAGTTATAGAAAGTAGAAAAGAATGAGTAGTCAATAGGTGAAGATAAGAACGTATTCACTATAAATGTAAATTTGGCCAACATAAGGAGGTCTCACCTCTCATCCTTTATCATCATAAAAAAACTATTATAGGCAACCCCAAGAAGGACTCTTAGTTCCAAGCACGTTCACATCATGGTGCAGGTCAAATAAAGGCTGAAGTAGTTAGGATATATTAGGGTCAAGGAGATAAATAATCAAAAGTAACTATATAAACATATCATATTCAAGAGGTTACCAACCTAAGATCTATTTATATAAGCATAAAATCATAATAGATAACACACAAGGGTAGCAATCAATAGGCATACAAACAATAAGATAAGTTCTAAAGGCAATCATGAGAGGGCTTAGGAATCCTACCATCATGTCCAACATGAGAGACCTAACCCTTATTCAATTATGAATAGTGTAATATTTCAAGGCATAACAAGTTTTCCACATTACATCCTTACTAACTGAGTAAGCAAAAGTCTCAGCATCTATGACCATTATGAAGAATATTTTAAGTCCAAACTCCCACATAAGGGTAATAAATTATGGGAAAAATTAAGCATAGCCATATATAAAAAAGAAAAGATAATAAGTAATACAAGTAACCTTAATCATCTTGACACACTAATCAATCAAGAATAACAAAAATGTCATTTAGTAAATTATCAAAATAATTAAGTCATAAGACACATACCAAATGATCCAGTCCCTCCTTGGATCTTCTAAAAAAAAATCTACCAGTTGAGGCTCTTCCTCTCTAAGCTCTCTTCTTGTTTTTCTTTCTTCTCTTAGGTTGTTCCAAAATTTATTAGATAAAAATCTAGAAACTATAACACTTTCCAAAGAGATTTACCTTACTCAAATAGGCATTCTCTCCTTCTTACAACCCAATTAGAATGTGACAAGTGTTTGTTCCTTCTTTGGTTGACCAACCACTCTTTTAGCTAGCCCATACCTTCATAAATGGATGATCTTATATCAGTATATAGTGGATCATAGTGACTTATGTAAATTATTATGGTTGATTATATGATTAACCCACCAAATCTTATTGGGTCAAGGTATCCAACACTTAATAAACAAGCCTATAATTCTATCACACATCATTCTAGTTGTTAATCTAATTATTCTTATGCATTAAAGATGAATATTCTAAGGTGGTTCAATAAAATTTATAGGGATTAAAATCCATATATCATGTAAGTACCAAGAAACAGGATAAGTGACATACAATACATCCAAATATATCAAGCAAGGTTCAACAAAAGGTTTGGGTTAGAGGTAGGATCACACATGATGTGATAATGATTGGAGTAGTCCTTTTCCCTTTGTCAGTAATGACCTATTAATGCACACTTATTTCACACATGAAATTTTATATCCTAATAGCTAATACTTAAAATAATAAACATGATAGATAATTTAATTAAACCAATGTAATTATATTCCCATTATTTCATAAGGTCATGAAGTGGGATAAATATAACACCTAGTTAAAGCATAATCTCAATTACAACATAAGGCAATAGTTCAAGTATTTCTTATCCACCCTTACCATTTTCATGATCTACCCACATTACAATCAATATTACAAGGGTGTATTAGAATCAATCTAGTGTAGTCACCTTATCCATATTGTAAGCATGTCTCAATGGGTCATGAATAACATTATTTTCTAGAGTAAAATAAGAGTATCAATGGTCCCATATACATCATGTACCCATCAATGAGTTCCTTGTCATCCAATTGGCATAAGTCTTTATCTTATTTGATTATCATATGTTAGTTAGAAACTAGAGTCACTTCTTGTCTTATGGGGTTCATTATATAAGAATATTTTCTTAGACTTTTGGATAGTTTATCCATACTTGAAGGAACCTTTTATGACCTTGATATACTTACATTTATATTTTTAGGATTTAATCCCCTCATAGGACATACTCATTACCTTTAAAAAACCTTCATTTGTAATGGTCAAAGTAATGCCTCTCGTATTAACATACTTATCATCCTAGGCCATTGAAATGTCTATGGATAATCTTGGATAAAACCAAAAAATTTAATCCATGTAGGGATTAAAACTCCCTATTTTAGTATTCTCCATATAAATATATTATATTTGATATTTTTTCATGATATTAACTTATTTATGGTCTTTATCACCACACATTTCACCTAGCTAAATATTTGTAACCTTGTTTTAATCCACGCAATAACATTGAGAAGTCAATTATACACACATTTAAAAGGAATGATTAGATTGATACTCAAAATAAAACTCTCATTTCCTCAATCTTTTAACTCATATCGCACTTCACACTATAATTAAATGTGTAATCATTACTAATTTTTCAAATGTAAATGAATTTAAGCATAATGTTGCCTTACATAATTAACTTAATGACTATTCCCCCCTTTACGGGGTCTATATTTTATATTAAATTTCATATTCATCTTACTAATTGTATATTATATTTATGTATTATATACCACCTCAATCTTGTATACTTGGAAAACCTAAACCACGGTTGTTCCTCTTAGTTCTAGAGCTTTCCCACTTTTGGAAGTATCACGTCTACTTTATGTTGTGTCCCTTGGCTTATCTCTTAGTCTGAGTGGATTCATGTTGATGACTCAAACATTATATATTACCCATAATTCATAAAACATTTTTATCTTATACCCCTTCAAGTTTTGATCTTATACTTGCTTTCTAACTACAAGGACACAAGTGTCAAGCCTACACCCTTGTATTAACATTAGTTTCCTACCCTGACAAAGGTGTCAAGTATCCTAAAGTCATATAATTTTCAAATGAGACATATCCTAATGGTTTTCTTAAGTGATTTATTTCTCCAAAGGGATTGACATAAATACAATATCAAACCTCATTCATTCCTCACCTACAACCTATTATTCATACCAAGAAGCATTCAATTTATAAAAACTTACCTATTTATTATTATTTCCATATTAGTCATAGGGACTACACATATACATGTATGAAGTAGTGAAGGAGTATCCTAAGAGCCTAATTTCACAATTTACAATTTAGGTCATTGTTATACTTACTTTTCACATATTACGTGATTCACACACAATCGAACATGTAGAGAATAATAAATCAAGTTGAGGCCCTCTTTGTTTTATTATATATGTAGGTAGTGCTCAATTATAGAGGGTTATTTAGGGTTAGCTTGACACTATGTGCCCATTAACCCATTTTTCAAATGTTACTATGAAGATAAATAACTAGGGTTTTACAATTTCATGAGAGACAATCCATGGACCATATATCAATGAAGTCAAGTGAAATAAAAGACAAAACCAAAAGTATATAGGTGGTTACATCTTTTTTATTAAGTATTTTGTATAGGGATCCTACATCCAGTTCATACAATAGTGTCGATGAAACTATCCAAGGCTGATGCTAGTGTTTGTAGTTTTAGAGGTACTTAATATGGAATTAGGTGACTATTCCATTCTATTATGTTTACTACCTATTCTAGATCCATAACTATGTTAATTTCAAAACTAGTTAAGTACATTATTTATTTGTCATTTCCATATATAAAATAACTATACTTATTATCTTTACTGTATCTTTGTTTAATGAATTCAACATATGTTATATCTAAGTTTAGCATTTAATTGGCCTAGTATAGATTTGATTATCACCCTTGTGTGTTGTCATTTTTATAATCTTAACCCTATCTACCCAAGTATTATGTATATATAATTTATGTTTAAACATTTGGTGAACCTAATTCATGTGAATGAAAACATTTCTAATTCCTAAGGTTTTATAGTATCTTGGGTTTTGGATTACTATAGTTTTTCATTTCCAAATTATATTATTTTGCATTAAACTTAGGCATACCCATAACTTATAAGGTGTTCATATTAAACACATTTAGCTTGCCCTTACACCACCTAAGATGTCTTAAACCAATGAGGGACCTAATCTTATGGATCATAATGATACCAATACTGAGAATGAAAAACATATTGATGAGGTTATCATAGAATAATATTATAATAATGAAAACAATTAGTCCAATGAAACCAATGAACATGAAAAAATAGATTATGAGAAAGTATAAGCAATTACATTATTTTGTGAATGTGTTTGTCAAAACTATTAAAATATTTATGAAACCCTAAAAACCATTTTAGAAATGAAGAATGTAAAATACATAGATGATGATATAGGTCCATCTATTAATCATGTTATTGGAACCATGGTTCATACCCATATACTAACAACCCTCCCCCTAAACACATTACAACATAATAATTATAATGGGGGGCATGGGATACGTATTTAAAGTATTTTTTCCTAAAACTACTATTGTTACATCTACCATGGGGATAACAAATGTTTAAAGTCAAGTACCAACTTATATTCCTATTCAAACCATGATTACATACCCTTTGGCGACTATTCAGATTGCTAATATATATCCCAATAGGTCCATAGTTAAAAAAATCCTTCATGTTATAAATAACTTAGAGGAAAAGGTTAAAAACATTAAACAAAACTCTTTAAATTCTCCTCATGATAGTGATTCCCAAGATGTGTTACCTAATCTACTTGCACTTGAGATATCTTTGCACCCTTTTCCAACTAGTTTTGTTGCACCTAAGTTCACATTTTATGATGGAAAGGGTGATCTTGAATAACATATTCAAACCTTTTTTTTTTCATGCCTTGATGCCTTTAATGATAAAATTTTAACCAAATTATTCCCAAGAAGCCTTAAAGACTATGATTTGAGGTGATTATATGATTTTCCTATCCAATATGTAAAAGCCTTCAAACCTCTTGTAGATATGTTTTTGGCATAATTTTCCATTAATATTTTGGAAAAGGTTTCTTATGCTCAAATTACCAAATTTAAATAAGGAAAAAATGAACCTATCAATGAATATGTCTTTAGGTACAAGACAATGTTGGATAAAATGATTAACACTATGGAAGACAAAGAGTTGATAGACATATTCAAGTATAGTTTGATTTTCCATGTACATGAGTCCATTATTTTCAAGAGGTTCAAAATTTTTGATGACTAATGCCATGTTGTACAAGACCATGAAATAAATCTCATTTAATTAAATAAGCTCAAGTATGTATAAAACAAATTAACTGCATATACATCTAGTACCGAGTTTACTATTAATCCAAGTTATAAGGTAAATCCTATTGAGCCTAAAAAGAAAAACCACCATGGTTAATATAGTTACACAATAACCTAATCAAATTGTTTTATTCAATGCACCTAATAGATAATTTACATGCTTACATGAGTATCCCACTTAATTAATCCCATGAATAGTGGAGTGTCATCCTATATCTCTCCCTCATCTTATAAAGGTTGATATGAATAGACCTATACCCAAAGGATAAGATTAAAATGCTTATTGTGATTATGACAAAAGACTAGGACATTCTACAAATAAATTTTTTACCTTTTAGCATAAGATACAAGACTTATTGATGACCAAAATATTACATTTGATGATCCTCCCAAGTAATCAAGTTCACAACCTAGTGATCACTAGAAACATAAAATATTTAATAATTCTTTATGAGATCATTCTAAGAAAGAACCAGAGATGTAAATGGGATATATTACACAACATCCTTAATCACATTATGGGCATCCATTAGATGTGATTATTGGTACTTATACACGACATATACCTCCTATTACTCATTGACATTTTATTACTTTCAATCACACTAAGATTAAGAATGATGACTTTGATCTTCATTCTTTATTCATTCAAGCATTCCTTGATCACCAACCTATACTTAGTGTTATGATTGATAATGGTGAAAATAAAAATGTTTTCACCATGACATTACTTAAACATTTGGGTTATATTTATCATGATTTTCATCCTTCTACCATATCAGTTAGATCATTTGATGGGACCTCCCAAAAATTTCATGGTGAGATTGACCTACCTTTATAGGTTAGTCCCACACATGTGGTTTCTACCTTTTCAATTATACCTTCCACATGAATATTTGATATGTTCTTAAGAATACCTCAGATCCATATAATTTTAATAGTACCTTATATATTGCATGGTTTTGTTAAATACATTAACACCAATTAGGTAATTATAGTTTTTGAAAACCCATATGATTATCTTCTCAAACAAGAAAAACTTATACCCAAGTAGATAACTATCAAACCTAGTAAGTGTTGACCTTTTTTGGTCACCATGGAAGAGAAGCATTCAAATCTTAGTTCAAGGCTTAAAATTAAACAAAAATGGGTTTTAAAATTTATGTTATAATTCAACAAAAGTAGCTAGGTCAGGAAGGAATCAAAGGACTTAGTAGGTTTTAAGAAAAATGGTATTCACACTCAAGAATTTGTCTAGGTGTTTTACTCTTCAAATTTTATGTGTTGTGACTAGTTATAAATTTTTTTATAAATAAAGTTTATGAAGAATTAAAAAGGATAAATCAAGGATTTGGTAATCAAGAAAAAATTTGTATAGTATATCTAGTCAGAACTTTTTTTCTATACAAAAATTCCAAACACTTGGCTATGTCACACTTTCTACATAAAGACGAAACATTTTGACACTTAATCAATTCATTTAACTTTTATTTAAGTTGTGTCACATTTTTTATCTACAATACTTAGCCATTTTTATTCAAAAATTACCTAGTACGTCAAGAAATTTCTTTAACACTTATCTATTTCATGGTTTTGTTATCTCCCAGTGATGGCTTCAGGAGGTAATGAGATAAAATTTGATGGGCCCCTAGTGACATCTTGATAGCTTCCTAATTTGTAATTAATAATAGGAATATAGTCTAATTAATGATTCCATGTGATAATAATTCACATCTCCTAGTGGCTTGTGCCTCTTTAAAAAGACTTTCGGCACTTAGCTAATTTTTCAAAATTTTCCTAGTGTGACATGTTGATCTCCTGATTGTCTGAAAGATTTTTAAATCCATTTAAATATTTAGTTTATTTTCATGAAGTTTCCCAATAATATCCATGGCATCAAGGTATTATGCTAGTGGGTTTTTAATATGATGCCACATATCACAATGTTATTACTCCACTCTACCAGGGATTTATGTGTAACCTTGACATGATGCCAGAGCCCCAAGATAATGGGTGAGTGGGATGGTACCATGTATTTCAATACCATTGATACACATCCCTAGGGTAGTATTTATAAAACTAATATTGTGTTAGAACATTGGGTAATCAAGATTATTCCATGCAAAACAAATATTACTTCACCATAGGAAGAACATTTAACACTACATTTTAAGCCTCAACTGAGTAATGGAAGAGTGAGAAATATCTATGTGTATATGGTAGGCCAAGAGAAAAAAATGGTAGGAGTTCCTATTGAATATTATATAACCATATGGAACTAAATAAATCTTGAGGAAAGGGTAGGCAAATAATCATGTGACCTAGCTTACATATCTACAGTGTAGATCCCTACATAATCAGAGAAATGACATGTAGAGGCCATAGATTATGGGTAGAGATAAATGTTTTAAAGGGGTGACATGTTAAATTAATAAATTAGGTTGAAAATTAAATAACACCATGTCACCAATGTATCATCCTAAAATTGACATCCCTTCAAGCCATCAAGACCATCATAATCAAGATTTATATAATCAGATCATGGTGGCTCAAGGATTATAAGATTATGAGATAAATAATTTAGGAAGATGTTGATATTAGTAAAGTGAATTTAACTGATCCAACATTTATATAAATTAATGCTAATATGGTTAATAGAATTAAAACATGAGTGAGATAAACATGATGAGATCATGATAAGAGCATACAATACAAAGACGTGTCTTAACAAAAAACATTATGTGAAAGTCACCAAGGAGTATCACTGAAAGTAAAAGTAGTCAAATTAGGCCATAATATTACAAATAAATAATTCCATGAGATATACAACCATATTCATGCATAAAAAACATTTCAAATTGAATTATGAATGTTAAAGAATTAAATATTAGTTTCTATGAAACTAATAGGATAAGGGGTTGAGATGACAGATTTAAATTTAGGGCAATCATATCCATGCCTCAAGGATGTAGTTATATTATCGATTACCTTTGGCCATACTTGTTCAATTTATAGAGAGATTATGTGTCTCAATTTATAATTTTCAATTTAATTCTCTCAACTATATTTATTATTATAATCAATGACCCATGGACTTCCCATTGCCTATAAAATCCTACGTTTTAAATTGTAAAATGGTTGATATTTATAGGCACAATAATGCTACCAAAATTTTCCCTCCATAATCCATTTATCTCTTGAGACTAGAAACTAATGTGAATTAAGTTTTCTTTTATTCATGTTTCTTGTATTTTGTGTGTATTTTTAGTTTGTTGATCTTTGCCTATGGGTGATTCTTGCCCCTCTCATTATTTTCCATCCCTTCACACCTATATTTATATCTTGGATCTATCTCATAGTTATGTTGTGCATATTTAATTCTATACATACACTATTTGTGGATCATTTGTCATCCTTATTAGTGTTATATTATGTCCTACATCTTCATATGAATCACTTATACAAGTAAAGTGTCCAATGTGGAGATTGTGTACTATTTTATCATTTTATAAAGTTATAATGTGTTATTCAAAGCCTAAAAATGTGTTTTTTCTAGTCCTAAAGCATTACCTTTTAAATTTAAATAAACTTATCTCTCCCTTTTCCCCTCAACAAATTTTAATTTTAGAATTATTACTAGATTCCATTTTAGCTCTTGTTGGCTTGCATGTTGATCCTAAATCATATGCATTTAGATTATAAGGAAGTTGGCCTTTTCTAGAGGTTTGTCCTAAGGATTGCAAGAGTCCCACACCTTGGGAGATGATACCATTTTCTCATTGAACCATCTTCCAATTTATCAAGTGTAAATTTTGAGTGATAACAGATTATGGTACATCCAGTGGGACCTTCAATTCATCTACTAGAGAACTTTTGGTGTGTTCTTTAGTAAATCATCCTTTAGAGGTAATTTATATAAACACCAATGGAAACTCTGAGTTCACTTCAGTTGGTTTTAATATCCCTAACATCATTTTTAGGTAAAAACTTAAGTGGTTTCAATATAATTTTTATTCTAAGAAATTTATAGTGTAGGAACTCCATGAAATACCTCTTATATGGCTGGATTTAGGGTTGATTTAAACTAATTTACACCTCCCTATAATGAGTGTTATCCTCCCCTTCATCATCAATATTCCTATTGAGAATTGTAACTTATTTATCAGCCATTTAATGAGTCAAATTAGTTGTATGTCATCCCTCCTAATCCAAGTCATCCTCCTCATGCTCTTAACTTGTCTCATCTTATTGATATTCTCTCAAAATTTAAATGTTGTTCCCTTGTGGGTAACCCCATGAATAATTAAAATGTTCACATGAAAGGAGATACATGGCTACTAAGATAAATGATTCACACATTAAAACCAAACTTTCAGTAGATTTCCACCTAAGTAAACTAATATCTAAAAATCTACCTCCTCATGAACCTCAAGCTTTTCAACTATGACAGCCTTCCTAGACTAGACATCCTGATTTCAAGATGTTGAATATATGTAAATAAACTCTTAATCAAGAAAACATAATGATTGCATAAGCTAAACAAACTATAATTACAATTTTGAAAGGTTATCATTCTTTAAAATAGTCTATTGGTACAAACTCCATCCTTTATTCCTCAAGTCCCTTGAACTTCTCAACCAAGGATGTTTCCAAATTTTTTACCACTCCTCATATGCCAATCCAAAATAAAGAGATGGATAAAGTTATATAAATAAAATAAAGTAATTTTTAAAGTTTTAAGAGTGATTATTCAACCCCAAATCTAATCAAGAGTAGTCCATAATTCCCTATACACTTGTTTCACCAGTTGAACCTTCTTGCTTGCCCACCTTTTCCCCTTTTAAAGGAAGACCTATTATATGAAGAGAAAATGAAGATTATATGGGGAAAGATGAGAGTGTTTTAAATGAGTATGATGAGAAAATAATTATTGGAGTCCATCTTTGTGCCACTCAATCAAAAAAATTAGACCTACTGCAAGAGGAAGATAAATATGATCAGCTAGAGCAATAGAACAATGAGTAAATGGACAAGTATAGAGAGGTGAAAGATAATCTTGATAAATAAATGCTAGGATTATCTATTCAAGGTTACTTTAGGGGAAATATGATGAATTACCTTCTTGGAAGATGAGCTTCCATTTAATATGGAATAAGAAGAAGATCAATTTAGTTGGCATGGGTCTGATCTTGATGAAGAAGAAATATAACTTGAGGCCAAGAGCATCACTCTTCATAGTCAATAAGAGTTAGAAGAATGTATTTAATTATTCCAATGTATTAGAATCAAAGATGTGGGAGACATTCCAATCCTTACTAATGAAAATATAATGTAAATTAAAATCCAAGATAGCCCAATTTAGTCTCTTGAGGAAGACTTACTTTCTAATTCATATTGGAGGTAAGATATCAGTTTCAAAAATAGCAAAGAAGATCTATAATAATACTAATTTTAGGATGAACTAGAAGAATTATACTCAAGAATTGACATTAGTCCAACATCCTTTCAATAATAAATCCATAATCAATATGAACAACAAGTGGAAGTGGATGTGCTTCTAAGTTAGTCACATGTGCTTCAAGAAGAGCATCCTAATTAGTAAAGCAGTTAGATGTAACTATGAGATAAACCCTAATTTCATAATATTTATATTGACAAGAGGAATCGCTTTCAATTACTTGGCCTAGTTGGAGTTTGATAAGGAGAAGCCATCAGAAGTTGTGCTCGATCCAAAGCAAAATATTGAGCATTAAGAAGGCCAAAAACAACCTGTCTATCCACTCCAAGATAGTTGCATTTCTAGTCAACTCAAGGGGTAAGTGAGTTTTTAATTGTTGATAGATAACTATATCACTACTACATTGAGAATCCAATCCTTATCCACATTTGGTTCACTTTCATTAAACATGAAAAACATTTTAAGTTGATAAGAAAGGGTAGCTATTTTGTAAACCAATCAATGGCTTTCTTTAGATAGCCTTCTAGTTGGTTAATTTAGGGTAGGTCAAATGTTTTCTTTTGCCTAAGTGCCTACATGCACATAATAAATAGTTTTAAGTTATTTTTATCTTCCACTAAGTGCCTAAGGCACACTTTTTTGTGTTTACTTCTCTCTTTTATTGGAGTCATTTTCAATTTCATAATTGGCTCAAGGAGCAAGTCTAAAATTAGGGTATAATTAGATCTTTAAGGCATATGGAATGGTGTCTAAAGGAGATCATGAATCTTTGATAAATTTAGGGAGTATATCAAAGACAAACCTTGAGAATCTTTTTGAATGCTTTGTATGGAATTATCAAAGTAAGCCAATAAGGTTGTGTTTTTAGAATAAATAGGTTCAAAATCTCATATGACTCCATTCCTAATAGATTACTTCAAATTATACTAGATTCTTGCTATGTAGGAAAACATCCCAATGAGGTTACCAAGAATGTTGACTATTTTCTATTACCATGGAAGAGTAAAATCAAAATCTCATTTCAAGGCTTTATATTCAATAGAAAAGTGTTTTTAAAGTTCTATTGGAATTCAGTAGAAGTGGCTAGGTCAAGAAGGAACCAAAGGACTTTCTAGGTTTTCATAAAAATGATCTTAGCACTTAAGAATTTGTATAAGTGTTTTACTCTTCTAATTATGTGTGTTGAGACTAGTCATAAATTTTATTTTGAATACTGTAGAAGGATTTATCAAGGCTTTGGTCTTTTGGAAAAATGTTGTGATTCATAACTAGTCAAAACTTATTTTGACACAAAAGTTACAAATGCTAGGATATGTCACACTTTGTGTGAAAAGAGGAAAATTTTTAAAACTTATTTGATTTTTTGAACTTTACCCAAAGCCATGTGTAACATTTTTTATCTATATGACATAGCTATTTTTATTGAAAAGTTGCTCAGTGGGTCAAGAAATCACTCGGATACTTAGCCATTTCAGAGTTATTTTATCTTTTGATGATGGCTTTAAGAGGTGATGAGATCAAATTTTATGGTCTCCTAATGACATCTTGATGAATTCTAGTTTTTAAATCATAGCATTACTTTGGTCCAATCAAATGGTGCCATGTGACAATCATTTGCATCTCCCAGTGACTTGTGCCTCTTTAAAAATAATTTAAACACTTAAATAAGTTTTCAAAAGTTCATGGTGATACGTGTCGATCTCCTAATAGTCCCTATCCATTTTTAAATGTCTTTCGACTCTTAGTCAATTTTGATGAAGTTTCCTAGAAATGTCCATATCAGTAAGGTAGAGAGATAACAGGTTATTGGGATGATTCCATGTATCATAATCCCACTAATCTATTCTCTTGGATATTTATGTGTAACCTAGACATGATGTCAAATACCTAGACAAGTAGGTAGTCAATATGTCACCATGTATGTAATATTGTTGCTCTATAGACCTAGAGTGGTCCATGCAAGTATAGTAGTGTGTTAGAGTAGCAAGAAATCAAGATGATGCCACTTGAAAAAATATCACTTTAGCATAGGAGGAATAGTTAGCACTAAATTTGAAGCCTCAATTGAGTAATTGAAGAGTGAGAAAAAACCATGTGGAGATGGTAGGACTTGAGCACATAATGGAAAGAGTTCCCAACTGTAGTCATATAAAAGCAAAGATTAGTAACTTGGGCATGCCTAATGACACCCAATCCTTAGGTCCCTCTTGCTTGCTCTCATGACCCTCTTAGGATTATTTTCACTAGTTCCCAGTCATTTATGGCCTTACAAACTTGATCCCATCTAAGTTAGGACCCTATCTTCATGACTAATCCATCCCCCTAGGCCTTGTCATCTTAGGACAATAATGCCCAACTTGGACACTAATGCTAGAGCCTAGGGTATCCAAATTTTAGTGATATTGTCCAAGTGCATCTTAGGCCCCAAAGGTCATTTCCTTCTAGATCCTTATCTTTAATAATGTTGGCATAATGTGAATTAATCTAACCCATGACAAATAGATCCATATAAAATTCCATTCAAAAATCATTTGGAAAGGGTTGGTAAATATCATTCAAGAAAAAAAGAATACAATCAAGACCACTCAATCAATCTTCCCTATTATATGCATATAGCTAGTCTATACACTTTTAAGCCAATTTAAGTCCTTACACTAGTCCCTAGTCATCTCAAGCATACTCAATTTTAACATTTCTTACATTTCATTCACTATTGCACAAGCACTCTTAAATGGAAAAATATATATGGATTAATCCCTCCTCAAAGTATTGGTATGTAGGGATCATGCCCACACATGGGGTGTGAAGTACATCTAGTGCATATTACACACACTAAACCCTTTTACCCATTTGCCAAAGTTTATTCAATTGCATAAAAGATACAATTACATGAAGAATCAACTCTACATGGGGATCTATTCATATAAATTACCTAAAAATTGGTACACAAGCTCACACAGTGTAGGAAAACAAAACCCAAAAATCTTAAAACCTCAAGACTACAGTACTAGAGAAGGACTACAGGACCAGAGCCTAGGGTATCTAGTTTTGGTGCTCCTATCCAATAAGAAAAAGAATTTGAGGATTTTGTTTATGATAGTGTCCTAGTCATACAAACAAATTTATAGACCCTATCTTAGTCAGAACAATCCAAAATAAGCTAAGTTTAATTTTCTCTCTCACTACTATTTTTAAGAAATGTCTAATTACAATTTAATTTCAAAAATTAGTAGATTTAGTTAGGAAAATTATATATTTATTTCTCCTACTCATAACCACTTATTCAATAGGAATAAAACTCCATTATTCCCAAAAATAAAAAATCATTTGGTGAACCTGAATTACTTCAAATTTCTCATTAAAACCCTAGAAACCCTGGGATAGATTCTTAGCTAATTTTTCCCATTAATTTCTAGATTTTTTATTGAATATTAAAATAAAAAATTCCTCTCAAATTTTAAAATATTGTAGTAAATTTTAAAATAAATTTATTTCAAACCCTAGCTACATACACTAGGTCCCAATAATTTTCTAGCATTAATCCAATAATTTCCTAATTTTTTGCTTACACATATAAATTGAAAAATTATCTCAAATTTTAAAAAATTTTAGTAAATTTTAAAATAATTTTATTTCAAACCCTAGTTGCATACACTAGGTCCCAATAATTTTCCAATATTAATCCAATCATTTCCTGATTTTTTGCTTGCATATCTAAATCTAAAATTTGATTCCAATTCTCAAATTCAATAGTAATTTCAAAAATAATTTTATTTCAAACCTTGGTTGCATCAAATATCTCCCAATAATTTTCCAATCATTTTTTGAATTTTTAGTTGCATATTAAAATCAAAAAATCACTTCAATTTTTAAAAATTCATCGTAATTTAGAAAAAAAATATCTTCCTCAAAACCCTCGTTACATCTACTAGGTCCTCTTCAATCAAAAATTTTTACACTAGTTTTCTAAAATTTTAGTATCATATTAAAATCATAAAATCACTTTAAATTTCAAAAATTCATAATAAATTTCAAAAATTTATTTTTCTCAAAACCCTAATTGCTTCTACTAGGTCCCATTAAATCAAGCACTTTCCCATAAATTTCTAATTTTTTTCTTGAATAATTAACTCAAAAATTCAATTTTTATTTTAGAAATTCATAGTATTTTGAAAAATCCCTAGTTGCATGTACTATCTCCTATTTTGATTCTTGACATATCACCTTACATGTTTGGGAGCTCCATATCATTTCTATGAATATTTTAGTTCCTAATTTAGATTATATCAATTCAATCTTTTCTACTATTATTCAAGTTGTTTTCCTTATGCCACCTAAGTTCCTTGTATCTCTTCCTTCAAGAAGAAGTGTAAGCCTTAATGGAAATCCTATTAAAAACCCATATTTCTTCAATTTGACCATACACCATGGACAAACAACTAGCTTAGGTTCTTATTATAAATCCTACACATCTAGATTACACAAATTTTCATGAAGATAACTATGATAATGAGCAGAAAGAAAATAAAAATGATGATGTACACATTGATGCTCATGCTCCACCACATTGGAGTACTAATCCACTTTCACCTATTGTGTATAATGAAGTTTTCTTTAAAAAAGATTTGATTTTACAAAGTTTTAGAGAAGGACTTAGGGAATAGCCCTAAGATCATACTCTTATCTTATAATCTATCATGGAAATTAAAAAGGCTAAGCAAGTTGAGTCTTCCATTCTTTCAAAGCCACCAATTTCAAATGACACTATGGGGGAAACTATGTCTCAACAACCCCTTATAGTAGCCCAACCTTCTTCTATGCCACCAACTATGACTAGTACATCTTTGTCTACTCATGTGGAAGCCCTTGTGCAAGAGATAATATCTCTTCAATCCAAGGTGAAACATCTTGAGCAAGGTGCCTCTAGACCTACATGGGATTTAGATTCCTTTGATTTACTACATACACCATTGGCACATCACATTTCTTCTACACACTTGCCATAAGGTTTTATTCAACCCAATCTTACTCTTTATGATGGCAAGGGTGATCCAGAGACACATTTGAGAGAATTTCATGTAGCATGCTTAGACTATGTATGAAATGACTAGCTACTTACCAAGCTATTTCCATGGAGCCTAAAGGATTATGTTTTACAATGGTTCTATATTCTATCAAATTAGTCGGTCAATGTATTCAATCCTTTATCTGACATATTCGTAACACACTTCAGTATTGACATTGGTGATAAGGTTTTTTATACTCAAATTACTCATAAAAAAAATGACTAAATATGCATCTCATAGACTATGTTCTTCAGTATAAGACCATCTTGACTAAGATGACTATCCCCATGGTAGATTAAGAGTTGTAGGAAATTTTCAAACAAAGTCTTCTACCAATGCTTCATGAATCAATCATGTTAAATTTATTCTCTTTCTTCACTGAATTATGTCACACATTGAAGGAAAGAGAAGTCAAACTAATTTTAATGGGAAAACTAAAGTAAAATAATACATCAAACACAAATAATAAGAGTAACAACAAAGTCCCATATAAGGTCAATTTCAATGATCCTAAAGGGAAGAATCAACCTATAGTCAATGTGGCTTCAGAGCCTCCTTATAAAATAGTTTTATTATCACCCCCTCACAGTACTTTTTCACATCTTCAAGTTTCTCTAGCCAAGGTTTTACAATACCTTTTGGATTGTAATATCATATCTCTACCTCTTATTAGAAAAACTGATCCAATAAAGCCTCTTCTATAGGGATATGATCAATATGCATTTTATGACTACCATAGGGAACTAGGCCATATGAAAAATAGATGCATTAGTTTAGAGAACAATATACATGAGTTAATATATTCAAATGCTATTGATATTGGCACTTCAGTTGAGCCTACACCAACAAAGAAAACACAAGATAAAGCATTAACAATATTCTCATATCCATTTCCAAAACATTCAAAATAAGATATAGGGGACACATCAAGGGTTCATCATGCATATCATGTATATCCACCACTAGATACATACAGGGCACCTTCAGTTGAGTTACATCCTTTGAGAAACATGATCAGTTTATATAGTTCTAGAGTTATATCTAGACCTTATATCTCCTTCTTAGAGTAGGAGATCATTGAATATGATTAAGATTATCATGCACTCTTTATCAAAGCTCACATTCATAATCAACCTATTTGCAGTGTGCTTATTGACAATGGTTCTAGTATTAATATGTGGACCTTAACACTACTATAGCATTTGGGTTATTCAGAGTAAGATATCACTCTGACATACATAATTATCAATGGTTTTAATGGGCATATATAGAGTTCATTAGGTGAGATAGTACATCTAATATAGGTTGGTCCTACACATGTGGCCATACCATTCACTATAATTCCCAATGTAAGAGTTTTTGATATGTTACTTCGTCGAACATGGATTCAAAAACTTAGAGTAGTACCTTCTATATTTAAAAAATGAATCAAATTAATTCACACTAATCAAGTTGTTATAGTTAGTATAATTTCATATGACTTACCACTCCCCACTTTAGAGCCATCTACCAGTTTGTAGTCACCAGTTTTAGTTTTGCCACCAGTTTTAGTTTCACCACCATTTTCAATTTTGCCACCAATTTCAGCTTTTCCTCCAATTTTAGTTCCTCTTCCAATTCTGATTCGAACACAATTGAAGGATCCATCACTAGTATATAGGGTTCATATTCCTCTATAGCTTTAGTATTCTAGATAGCTTCTAGTTATAGTATTCACACCCAAAGTAGTTTCATTGAGATCTCATGTTTCTACACATAGAACACATATTTAGAGAATTTATCCTACTTCCAAATGGGTCCCTAAGATCCCTAAAGTTACATATACTTCTCAAAGTTATAGAGGGACCCCACAATTAGTTTCTTCTTTAGATATTTTAGAACATCTTTCAAATATACATCTTTTATAGCCATAGTCTTAGCATTTCCATCATGCTTCATGATCTTGCACAATTATACTCCTTGATATAGGACACCATGATAGGGAGTATCACATGAGACTCATTAGTTAGTATCATCTATTTACAAATTTTCTTGTATATAATCTCTTTTTCTTGATTATAAATAGTTCAAAATTTTCAAAATACAAAAACAATATAACATTTCAAAATCTAAAAACATTCAAAAATGTCAAAACACCAAAAATATTTAGATTATATGCATCACCCTTATTTTACATTGATAATATCATTCTAGGACTTACATTTTCTATTTCATGCTATTGTATGTACCTTTATCTACATTACCATGCTTTACTTGATATTATTTAAGTGTGTGTAGTGACATCCAACTACTTGACTACTTTACTCTACCCACTGAGGGGACATCCTACTTCTACATTTGATACACAAATCGATATATCTTCCCCTTATGGGCATATTCTACATGACTACACCATCCAGGTTATGTCATTCCTACACTACACACTCCAAGTTATCATCCTGATGTACATTACTTAATAGATTACATAGATTCCTATATTAACATTTCACTAGTATCTAGCACTTGTGTATCTCTTGACATATACCTAGTCTTGTACTAAACATGTATTTCATACTTTTACTATTGCTTTGATTAGTTAGATGTGATTCTATCTCTCTAGTTATTACATGTTTTCTCTTCTTGCTTATTATAGCTTGTTGGATTGTATTTTTAGTTCTTGCTTGTCTCTTGTATATGCCTTAGGAGATTTTACAATGTCCTTTACTTGTACTCTTCTATGAGCTTGTGGCCCTTGTGCCAACATTTCTTGTTTCACTTGTATGTGTATGTGTAATTTGAACATGACTTGTATACTTGATTTTTGGTTTGAGTGACATGTGCACATGTCCTTGTTTATGTGTCCCCTTGGCCACCCTTGTATGCTTCTTGCTTCTTAATTTGTGTGCTTGTTGCTTTTTGATTTTCAATTTTTGCAATGTCATGATCCATATCATGTATTTTCCTATTCTCTTGGATGCCATAATGGACATCATGTTCCATCCCTCCAACTAATAACTAACAAACTAACAACTAACACTTTCAGTTCTATCTCAGTACATTACACATGCTATTACATTATTACATCTATATAGGCATACCCATATTGATTTAACAATCTCTCAAATCAAACCATGCTATATCTTGAGATATATTGTTAATTATCATTGCTATATCATGTATATATCTAGTTTAACACACTTGAAGGGCTTCTTCTTTTGAGGGGAGTCACTACATGGTACCTATTCCTACCCTCAGAAGAGGGGGGGAAATAGGGGTTTTGATATAGATATTAGAGCTCCTAATCAATCAAAAAATCTAGTTTTAGAACAACTAGAATAACATCTAGTCATCAAACCACTCAGAATAGACTAGAAAAATAGTCAAGATTATAGAATAGTGATCAATTTCAACCTAAGATAACATCAATGAGGATAGACTATAGTGTTAGACACCATATCCAAATATCATAAAAATTGGGGTTTTTAGAGGTAGTTAGAAAGGTAGGTTCAACTACACTTTTACACAATCAGACCAGTTTAGATCAGTAGTTTTTAATATAATATTTTTATAGAATCCAAACATAAGGGGAATCATGCATGGCATGATTACTTCTCACTTCTAGTTATATATGTGACATTTGGTATAAATTTTAGATCAAAATACATGTTTTAGACAACAATGATTGGGGGTAGATTGCATAGCACTTTTGCTTCTTTTCTTTTAGTTTAGCATTTCCTAGGCATTATCAGTAGTTGCATGACTTCTTCTATCTGTAGGTGGTTGTCATCATTTGGAGTGGCTTTCATACAATTATAACCTCCATATTATTGAGTACCCAAGTTATTTAGTGTCTTTCACATAAGACAAATTATTTATTTTAGAGTGGCTTTCATACAATCTTGATCTCCATATTTTCTGAGTTGGCCAACATTTGACTAGTTTCTAGCATACATTCAGCTATCCATGCCACATTTTCATATTTATATAACATTCAAGGGCTTCAAAATATATCTCATAACATGTTCATACATAACATTGTTAGTTTTTATCTTCACTTCATGGGGCAATGATGAAGCCAAAGGGCCAGCCTTTGTATTCTTGAGCCACCTATTCATAGGGATTGGACACATAGTCTAAAAACCAATCAACACACGTATGACCACCTAGCTTCACTTATTGGGTGATGATGGAGATAAAGGTTCAAAATTTGAATTTTTGAGCCACTTTTTAGGAAATTTAGCATTCAACTCCATTCATGATATAACTTTTGATACATCATTCAACACATACCCAACACACTCATCCTTACTCAACATCACAATAGGTTTTGTATTAGTTCACATACCTGATGAGGTGTATTGATTACTTTCTCTTCCTCTCTCTTACCCAACTTTGTAAATTATTTTTTTATATTATATATAATAATAATTAATCTACTCTTTATTTTCCTTTCATAGATTCACACTTACACAACATGCTCTCTATGCACTATCCAACATTACTCAACATCACACAAGCTTCATGGGTTTCACCTTTGTCGGTAATTTTAGGTATGATTTCTATTTTAATTTATCCTATTATTTTTCTTTAATGCATCATTATAATAAAGGGGGGGGTGTAAATGTAGTCATATAAAATTCAAAAATTGGTAACTTGAGCATGGCTAATGGTACCCAATCTTTAGGTCCCTCTTGATTTCTCTCATGCCCCTCTTAGGCTTACTTTCACTAATTCCTAGTCATATGTGGCCATCCAAACTTTATAATAGCTAAGATAGGACCCTCTCTTCATAACTAATCCATCCATAGGCCTAATTAACTCAAGACAATAGTGCCCAACTTGGACACTAGTGTCAGACCCTCAGGTGTCTAACTTTTAGTGCTATTGTCCAAGTGCATCTTAAGACCCAACGATCATTTCCTTTTGGATCCTTATCTTCAATCATGTTATCCTAACATTAATTCATCTAACCCATGACCAATCAATCTATATAAAATCCCATTCAAATATCATTTGGAAAGGGTTGGTAAATATCATTTAAGCAAGTAAGAATACAAGCAAGAACACTTAATAAATCTTCCCTATTCTCTGCATATAGATAGCCTATACACTTTCAAGACAATTCAAGCCTTACACTAAGCCCTATTCATCTCAATCATACTCAATTTTAGCATTTTTTGCATTTCATTCACTATTGCACCAAGCACTCTTAAAGAGAGAACTATATATGGCTTGATCCCTTCTCAAAGCATTGGTATGTAGGTAGCATGCCCACACATGGGATGTGAATCACATCTGGTTTATATTACACACACTAACCCCTTTCCCCATTTTCCAAAGTTTCTTTCAATTTCATAGAAGATATAAGTACATGAAGAATTAGCTCTAAAGGGGGCTCTATTGATAGTGAGGACCTAAAAATTGGTACACATGCTCACACTCAGCAAGTAAACAAAATATAGAAAGCTTAAATCCTTAGGAAAACAACACCAGAGAAGGAATATAGTATTATATCCTAGGGTGTCCAATTTAATTTCTTCAATCTAATAAAAAAAAATTAGGATTCTATTTACGACATTGTCCTAGTCTTACACACAAATTTTTAGACCCTGTCTTAATTGGAATAGTTTAGAATAAGCTAAGTTTAATTTTGTCTCTCTCTCACTATTATTTTTAGAAAAGGTCTAATTATAATTTAATTTCAAAAAATAGTAGCTTTAATTAGGAATATTATTTACTAATTTCTCCTACTCAAACCCATTTATTAAGTAGGAATAAAACTCCATTATTCCCAAATAATAAATCACTAATAAATAGAATATCACCAGTTGTCACTTGATAGAGATGAGGGTAAGGTTAGGAAAATAAGGAGCTATCATGTGACCTAGTTGAAAAATATACATTACAGGGCCTAAATTAATTATGAAAATGACACATGGACATAATATACTATGGTTGGAGCTCAATGGATTAAAGGGTGACATAGTTAAGTAATAAAGGAGGTGGTGAGAAAAATAACACCATGCCATCACTGCACTAACCTAAAATTGATGCCCTATCTAATTGTCAACACCCTCAAAAGAAATATTTGTAGAATTAGAGCATGGTGGTTCAATGATTTTAGGATTGTAAGATGATTAACTTGTGAGAACATTCTAGTTTTCATAGTGAATTAAACTAGGCATGAGTCTTTAGAATTTTATACTAACATAGTTAATAACATTAAAGCATGAGTGAGGCAAACATGATGATATCATGACTAGAGCATATATGACAAAGAAGTGTCTTAATAACAATCATGTCATGAAAGTCTCTAGGGAGTAGCACTGAAATTAGAAGTGATAGAATTAGATCAAAATCTTCAAAGGTAGTAATTTTATGAGATATACAAGTGCATTACTACACACAAAACCTTTCAAATTGAACTAAGACTATTGAGTGATTAAATATTGGTTGCTACACAACCAATAGGAGAAGGGGTGGAGATGAAAAATTAAAATTTTAGGTAATCATTACCATGAATTGAGGATGAATTCAGATTCTCAATTACCTTTGGCCATCCCTTTCTAATTTGTAGAGAGACTACGTGTCTTAATTTTTGATATTTAATTTAATTCAACTCTATTTTTGATTGTAATCAATTACTTGTGGGATTCCTATTTCCTATAAAATCATGGGTTTTACATTATAAAATGGTTGACATATCTAGGAATAGTAATTCTATGAAAAATTTCCCTTCATGAACCTTGTAAATAATGAGAATTGATTTTGCCTTTCATCATGTTTTTGCATTCTATGTGTATTTTTGGTTTGCTAATCTTTACATATGGGTGATTCTCACCACTCTCATTGTTATCCATCCCTTTGTACCTCTATATAAATATTGTCTCTTTTTTTCAATTTATATGATGCATGCATTCAATTATATATAGGTAATATATTTATATCATTTTTCATCCTTCCTAGTGATATATTATGTCTTGTATATTCATACAAATCACTTATGCAAGTGAAGTGTCCATTTTAGAGATTGTGTAACATTTTTTCATTTTCTATAGTTGTAGTGTGTTCTTTAAATCTTGTAAAGGTGCTCTTTCTAGTATTGGTGAATCACCTTTTACATTTCAACAACCGACTCTCCCTTTTTCCTTTAATATATTTTAGATTTATAATTAGCAGTATATTTCCTTTCAAATATTTTAGGACTACATGTTGATGCTAAATCAGATTAATTTTAATCAGAAGGAAGTTATCTTTCTTTAGAGGTTCATCCTAAAGAGTGCAAGAGTCCCACAACTTGGGGGATGATCCCATTGTCTAACTGAACCATCTTTTAATTAAGTAGGTGCATGATAAAATTAAGGTTAATCCACCACGAAGAGGGTAAGCAATAGTAAATCCCCTTTACTAGGAAACCAATACTTGAGAGATCATTATATCAAAGACATACATTGGATTCCACATATTCTATCATGCACCATATTTAGAAATCCAAAGCACCTAAACATGTTTCTACTATTGTTATTCCAAAGAAGCCACAAAGCACACAGATATGGGTTATATGAACCCTTATTCCTTCTATTACTACTTCAAGACCATATTGTCCTATTATACATACACATAGCATGATAAATATTATAGTGATAGATATTGAACCTATACATGCTACTTGGTAGTAACACAAATTCCTTGCACCAAGTTTCAAGTGGGAGTATACCTATAACCATTCTTTGGATGGGATCATAGGATAATATTTCCTCTTCAAATATTCTAAAAATACCAAGAAAAATAAAAAAAACTTCAAAACTCTAAAAACATTTATGGGACCTACATATTCTATTGGATCCTTAAAATATATGTGTTAGTTACATATTGATGGATGTCGTATAAGTTATTTCTATATACATATGTGTGTCATGCTTGTATTTTAGTGTGATAAAGGCATACTTAGATACATGATTTATTACTATTTCATATGTTGGTATTTCCGGTTGCTCATGTCATGTGGATATTGGGGGAATCCATTTCTTTGATCTTGATACACACATGTTATATCATTTTATTATCTCTTCATTATCATGTTTGAGATCTTATGTATTTACACATGCCTTTATCATTGATTATAGATTACATAGGGTAGTTGATATGCTATGCACTTGAAATTTTTTGCTAACACATTTTATCCATGGGCTAATATGATATGTTTATGTTGGTTTTTTATGATTTCCTTTATGAACTTCCTTAAGTTTGTTTCCTTTCTATTATCTTTCTTATTCAATCATTTGAATATGATCATTTATTTGTAGCCCCCATGCCTATGTTTATTTTATTTGACATTTGAACATGTCATTATTTTTATATGGACATTTTAATAATTCATCCTTGCTTTCATGGAAATTTTATTAAGTCATGTTCCTTAGATTATGCGACATTTAAACATGCCCCTTTTTTGTGGTCTACTACAACAATTATATTTTGACTTACTTTTGAGTGCTCTTGTGTGTTTGATTATTCACTAGTTGAGATTGTATTGTTATTATCTATAATTTTACATGATATTTATCATGCATATTAGGCTTTCATCTGGTCACATTATTCTATACGCTTCAATCCTACATTTACATAGGCATGTTTCCTTATGCTACATGAATCCATTTATAGATTATACAATTGTCTTATCCTTTGAGGTGAGGTAAATACCATTTATATTATTCCCTCACCTCAAAAATGGGAATATTATTTGGCAAATTTCATAGATTTAGGTTCTTCACATTTGGTACAATTTTTAGATTTAGTGGGGACATGCTTTAGACACATGTTATCCAAACTTATTTAGTATTCAATACCTCTAGATTATAGTGGGGTAATGTTTTGGAAAAAATGTTATCCATATTGAAACTTATTTAATTCTTCATATTTCTCCATATATAGTGGGATAATTCTTTGGAATCATGTTCTCCACACTTACATAGTTTTTGAATTGGCTAAAGCACAAAGTTATACAATGAAAATTCATAGTTGTGGTATAATTCTATACATTTGTACTATTGTTATACATAGTTTTAGCATGAGACATATATAAGGTGCATATGGTATGAAATGTGTGCCTAATATTTAAAAATATAAACTAGTTTCATATTTCAAAACACTCTTAAGGACTATATTGAGCCAGTCTATGACACTAGTTGGTTATCTTATGGTATGGTTGACATGATTAAATCACTCAATCTTGTCAAATTTTTAGGTTGGAATTAACTTCATCATAAAAAAACACCATTTTTATTATGTGAGTTTACTTGGTTCACTCACACTCATTAGGTTATAATTATGATTGCTTTTCATGATTGAGTGAATCTCAACTATCAGGTGACAACTCACCATTTCTTCAAGGTTAGGGGCATGTGTCTTCAAATATTTATTTCTCTATATCACCTTAGATATATGAATTTTTCATATTTATTTATTTTTCCTAATCTTAGTTTTAGATAATTACAATGATATATATTTTTAAATCAAGTTACCAATAGGCAAGGTAGTTTCATCAATACACATGGGTAATCCTAACCTTTCTCTTTCAATTTCAATTCTTGTAAATACTTTCAATTTCAAATTATATGCACTAATTATATACTTTAACATGATCTTAGGTTTATTTCAGTCACCAAAAAATAACTCAAATTGGCCACAAATAAAGAAAAGGTGTGTTATATACACCCAGGTATGCATTTCTTCTACTTTAAAATAATAATTTCATTACTAGATTAAAGTGGGGGAATGTAGATGATATTTATGGATTATATATCACCTCCATGTTTAATACTTGTAAAACTTATACTTTGGTTTTTCCTCTTAGTTTTATACCTTTCCCACTTTTAAAAGTCTCTCATTTGCATTATCTTGTGCCTATTGGACTATCTCTTGGTCTGACTAATCTTATGTTAATGACACAAATCTTTTATTTTACCTATAATGTTTAAAACATGCTTCTCTTATGCCCATACAATTTTTAAGCTTGTACCTATTTTATAGTAGCCATGAAACAAGCATCATCCTTGGACCCCTATGTTGATGCTAGTGTCCTACCCTGACACATGTGTCTAGTGCCCTAAAGTCATATAATTTATAAATGAAATGTATCATAATTGTTGGAATAAGTGATTTAATATTATTTATATCTCCAAAGGGATTTGTGTAAATACAAGATCAACCTTCATTCATTTGTCACTATAACCTAACATTCATACCAAATTTCATTTAAATAACATTCAATTGAGCAAATATTACCTATTTATATCTATTTTCATATTAGCCATAGGGATTGCACATATACAAGTATGAATTATTTAAGGAGCATCTTAAGAGATTGATTTTCTGAGTTACAATCTAGGTCACTATTGTACTTTATTTCCACATATTGGATTATTCACACACAAGATAACATGTAGGAGAGAACTAAATCAATCTAAGGTCCTCTTTGGAGTATTGTATATGTAGGAAGTGCTCATTAAAAAAGCTATCTTTGGTGTCAAATTCAAACCATGTGACCACTAACCTATTTTACCAAGGTCACTATGAAGATCAATAACTAGGGTTTTACAAGTTTATGAAGGGTGACAATCCATGACCCAAATTTGAATACACTAGAATGAAGGCAAAACCAAACCTAGAAGTATACATGTGGTCACATCCTTTTGTAGTAGGTTTTCCATAAAAATCACCTATATTTAGCTCAAATAATATTATCAACATAACCATTTGAGATCAATGCTAGTGTCAATGGCTTCAGTGGCACTTAATCCTTAATTTGGTTATTGTTCTAAAATCATCTTTTAGTCTGATTCCTACATGCTCTAGATATATAACCGTGTTAGCATCTAAACCATTTAGCATACCTATACTTACTATATTTATCCTATCCTATTTTAATGAATTTATTATATGTTATATCTAAGTTTAGCATTTAATTATCCAATTTTAGATCTAATTACCACCCTTATGTATTGTCATTTCTATATTCTTAACCCTAGCTACCCAAGTAGGATCCATATCCAATTTAGGGTTAAACAATAATGAAGTATGAAGGTAGATTGATCAAAAACTCCTTAGTTGGCCATCCAGTCCATGTGGTTACTACCTTATATGTAAATATGGTTGATACCTAGTTCCATGACTTAAAATAAGTGGTTATTTGCATCACTAATATTTTAACTATTATCTAGCACGAGTTGGACTTCTCATTGAGGAAATTGATGATATTCATAGAGTTTCCCTCAATATTAAGATTATCCATATTTATTTTTTAATCCACTTGGGTTACCCATAAATCTACTCTAGATCCAAAAACATGGTTATTCTACATCCCTATGGGACCAACATACACAACCATAACACCTCCCTTGTTGTCTCTTATGACCCCAACACCTCACACTTCCCTAGGATTAAATTTAGCCACCTCACTAAAGATTAGTTTATGCCAATTATCTATTAGTTTAGTTCACTTAAATTGAAAATTATTAGCCTTATTATACAAATCCATAGGGTCTTTCATATTTTAATAGGAGACTATCATAGTATCTATCTTTGGCAGTGCCAGGTGAATACTACCACAACTTAGGATAACAACTAAGGGAGAAGACCATGTATATTTTATTCCACATGCTCACCTCACCCAATTAATAATGTCAATGGGGAAGTAAATAGTTGTTGAACACCACCTAAACCTTTACCACTATTGGTTCTTTTTTACATTTTTATTTATTATTTAATATTATTTTCAAAAAAAACTTTATGAATTCCTAAGTTATGTGATGTGTAGAACCAAAAATATTTTCTAAATAATTAATTTTTTTCAATTATTTAAAAATATTAGGAGGCTAAGGGTGAATGAAGTAAAAGGGACCCACAATAAATTTTTATCCTCTTCAACATGGAATGGTATGATGTCTTGAAATGTTATATTTTTCAATTTATGATTTATTTCTCATGGAGAGACATTTTAAACATATTTTTGATTTTGTAGGCCCGTGGAAGCTCTATAATAGGTTGAAAAAATTCAAACCTCCTTATTTTCCTATATTATACCATATTAAATGAAAACTAAAGTCTTAAAATTAAAACAAAAAGTAATTTTTTCTTAAACTATCTTAGGGACCATTAATGGTTTTAGAGAAGCTTGAATCTCCTAAACACCCTTTCAATAACTTTACAAGTAAAAAATTCTAGAGACATTATTATAAGATGGGTATCTATAAAAAAACCCAAACATCTTTGTATTGAGGTATAATATTAAAATCAAATAATAATATAAAATTTAAAAAGCTTGGAGACCACATTAATTTTAATCATCTAATGATGATGAACGTGGATAAGGATGATTATGGAAATGTCTTCCAAGACACCTTCTCCTCCCTTCACCAAATATGAAATAAAAAATTATAAAGTGTTTGGAACCCTTTATTTCTTTCCTTAATGATTTATAGGGTTTCTTCATCTTGATCAAATCTAATGGTATAAATAGAAGGGATCCAAAGAATGAGAAGTAGTGTTCCATCCTCAAGGAAATAATCATGGAAATTTCAAACCAACTTTTGGGGTCATATGAGGATAATGAGTCCTCTTTGATAATAATTTAATTTAAAAATTAATTCAACTTGAAAATGGATTTATGTTGTGACTTTACATGTGAACCAAACATTGTGATTGACTAGAATCACTCGAGATCCACCTTGAAACTTGTTAAGAGTTGTTTTTCCCTAAAACACACACATAAACCATTTTTAAAAAATAAATGAGGACCCACTATTGTTCTAATATCTTTATTCAAGGTCATTTAATCCTTATATGTCTATGGCACTGGTTTCAATTTGCATAAGTCTAAGGTTATCTCCAAAGTCTAAAGTTATAGAGTTCCAAAATTATTAAAACCAAAACTTGAAAGATATTTTTGATTTATTTTAAAACTTGGGATTTCATAATTATCTTTATGATTTTCTTGTATAAATATAACTAATATGTCTCATCCTAGTGTTCTTATGTTTTTTTTATAAATTTTCAATACTATTGGTGGAGATTTACAAATCATTCATAGTTGGGCCCTACCTTTATTTATATAACATTGGTATATGTGGAATTAATGCATTACCCATAGTTTTTAGCCTTCATAAAAGTTTCCAAGTCTTCAAAAACCATGAGATCTGAGACATTAACATGTGGCATTACTACATAACCCAAAGCTCTTAAACTTTAAATATAATTTTAAGTGTTCAAAGTCTCTAAGCTTTGAGAACATGCCACACATCACAAATACATGAACCTAGAACCATGGAAGTTCAAAATGAAGTTAATCATATAATGGTTTCAAGGTTCCAAGATCTGATAATTTAACAATTTATATAAATATGTTACCTCAAAAATGAAGAAGGATTAAACAATGCCTAATTTCCCCAAGTCCCAATAGTCTAATGGTCCTGAGTCTTTAAGCTAAGATAACTTGACATCTAGCACATTCTCATAAACCTAGATCTTTAGAGAAGAAATGTAAATTTAATTGTTTAATGGTCTAGTGGCTTTGAGTTTTTGAGTCTCTAAGGCGCTCAGATCATGAAAAAATTCAAACATCTCATTAACCTAAAGAATTCATAGGGATGTACATAGCTAAAAAGATTCAAACAACTAGGGCCCTAAGTCAATAAGTTATCATAGTCTCAATATTAATCCATCATGGAAAATCATGTTAACTCGTATCCCCTAAACATATAAATCAAGGTTATAAATATAAAGGCCCAAGTAAGTGAGAAATATACAAGTGTCATAATTTAGGGGATGCATGGACAAAGTACACATAAATAAGTTCAATAATAAAGTAAAGAATCTAGTAACCAATAAATTGATACCTTTATTACATATGATGACTGGATATACAAGATCAACAAAAATTTTCCATATGAAATAAAAACAAACCCACCAAAGCTGACTAACAAATCTAAATCCAAATAGGAATGAGATCAAAAGATATTATTCACATTGAAATCACACAAATTGAACATTAAAGGCACATACATTGGATGATATATACAAAATCCAAGTAAAATAAAAGTCACTTCACCATTAATATATGAGTAAAAATTACAATTTTGATCCTTCCTATGACCAAAAGCCCTAGCTTATTTAATGAACTTACAAGTGCATTTAGACCAATTTGTAAAGGATTTACATAGTTTAAGTTACCAAAATGGCTTCATTTCCAAAACCAACATGCATTCAAGATCCTTGTACATATTTTTCTACTATAAATATCAAATACATAGGCACCATATTCGAAAAAAGTGCCCTTAAATTCAAGTTTTCATATTACTAGACACTCTAGAATGTAGTGAAGTATGTGGCACCATAATATACACAAGACAAATTATCTAAGATGAAAATAAATGCATTGATGACTTGATACTAATCAAAACCATGGGGATTCATCAAGTAGTAGTGAAACTATAAGTAATGCCCTATGTTACTTACTCTATGATTTATTATTTAATGATACTTGCTCCAAAGACTATATACACCTTTAAAAGGGGAATAATATACTCACATAAATTTCTATTATAGCATTCAAAAGGTACCTCAAGCTCTATATTCCTGAGGTAGCCTATAGCCAGGTTTTGGCCAATGCATGGCTCGATCAAAACACCGTAGAGGGAAAATTAAAAAAATGGCTAGTGAAAGCCTACATATTGAACCCTAAGGGGGTTATTTCTTCTAGATGCATCATAAAATTCATGTATGGGACTAGGATAGTGATGGAATTTTTAGATAGATTATATTTTTTTCTCAACATTACTTATGTAAAAGTGGAATGCATCTCATTGCTAGACATTCTCTTAAATTCACACAAGATTATTTCCTTGGGTGATATTATAAGTATTATATTAAAGGTTTATATGTTTAAAATTGAATAAAGGTTAGATGATGTAAATTTATATATGATGTCATATTTCTTAGATGTATTCATTTGCATAATTCACATAACACATGGATAACTATGGTAAATGTCAATAGAGTATGTGGGTAACATGATCTATAAAGACTATTCTTTCATGTTTGTCTATAGATTCAGAACTAAGATCAAAAGGATTTATGAGGAAGTATATCCTCAAGTATACTATACCATTCATGTCACTTAGATTCATAGGATATCTGAGCACTTAAGAAGAATTATAGGCAAAATGAGGGATTAATGTATTAGCCTGATCACACAATTATTAGGAATGAAAGAAATAGGGCACCTCCTCTATTTTTACCATGGCATGTCTTAGAAAACTTATAGAATAAGAGGTGGCCCGTCAATTTTGTAACAACATATATGAGGAGATCAACATTAAACATTGAGCCTATTACTTTAAGTCTTATATAAGTATTGGGTAGATCCATTTTGTGTTAAAAACCCATTTCAACCATGTTGGAAAGGTAATATCGCATTATAATTAAGATTTATCCTAATTCATGGAATGGGACCATAAAAAATAATTATAAACTATCTTAAAATCCTAAAAGAGAAGAAAGGGGTGGACATTAAATATAGTCACTAATAGTGTGAGCATGATGATATTTACATGAATGCATCAAATGACTCATAAGTGTGGATACAAATGACTAACAATCAAATGTCCATGATAGTTGCACAAACTATTTAGCATGAATTAGATTTCATTAAGGAATAATAAAATGGAATGGTTGAGTAGAAATAGAGTGCTTAGACTCATTAGTGGCCTCTAACTCAGCCTCATGAATAAAAAATACAAGACCTACTTCCCTCTCTTGTAGGAGAAGAAATAAATCTATGAGAGAGAGATTCTAATAATAAAAGGGAGGAAACCCCACAAATAAGAAAATAAATTCTTAGAGTTATCCCTAGTCTCCAACTAGCCTCCACACATCCATAAATTTCTACTACAATTTTTGGCATAACCACTACAATGGAAAATACTACACCTCATTCTTATATGCAAAATATCACATGCTTTGTGTCACCTCTACCTCCACTCATAATGGTCACACAAGTAAGTCTCCCAAAGTTACTACAATCTTCTTTATTGGTCTATTTCATCTACTACTCCTTCTCAACATCTCAAGTAAGTGAACCTCTATCCATTATAACCAATAAGAGGACTTCCTCTCAAAAAAATCTTACCACACCAGTTTCATTTCCATCCAAACTTCCTTCCACTACTATTCTTCCACTACCCATTCCTTCAGCACCATTTACATTAGTATTTCTTACTAATTTGGCTCTTTTATTTATTTCATTTTCCCTTTCACCTCATGTTTCCATCATATCCACTTACCAAAGGAGAGATAAATTTCTTACAACATCCTTCAAAGCTAAAAAATGAGAGGAAATACCAACATTTGGTCTATCTACTATATAATAATCCTTTTATGACAAGAAAATAAAAGAAGAGGATCATGTCCATGTGATGTCCCTATTGGAGTATTCAACAAATGAAGAGGAAGAAGATGTAGATTTTATGAAGGTATCAGATCATAAATTAGGTGAGAGAGTTACACATGATGAAGATGTAGAATTGGAAAAGGCCAAATCATTGAGCCTTGGAAGCCTGTAAGAGGGAGACTCTAACTAGAGCCCTAGACCGAAAATTCCTCATTGAAGAAAAAATTTAAAATATAAATGAAGTAGTCTCTTATCTTGTTTCTTTTATCTCTATTGTAGATACTTAAGTTATAGATTTTCCTCCAGCCATTTTGGTGCCATCATTGTCTAATTTAGTTGTTTATTCCATTATTTTAACACTAAAGTAAGTAAAGAATCCAAATAAAATGGTATATTTTTAGAATTGGTTTCAATCTCCATTTTTAATCCTATAAATTTTCTAGTCACATGGAAACCTTCAACTCAATTGGAGATGCCCATGAAACAAACATCACCTATACTATCAGGCACCATAATAGTTCAAAAAACACTTGGTTTGAGTAAATATGTGACTAAGGACAACCCATATAGAGAAGCATCACTGTGGGAGAGAATTTTTTATCCATCACTATAATCTCCAATTTAAATAAGTGATTCACTATAAAATCCAATAATAGCTCCTCATCCAATAAATCCTCCATCCTCTACATTTGAATACACAAGTCTTACAAAATAATAAAGGTAACATACTATTCCCTAATGGTTTAAAGAGATGCAAGGGAAAAGGGATGAGAGATAAAATATTGTCATAATTGAATTACCTATAGTCTCTACTTAGTTTGACAAATAGAGTGGCACCATTCATAGGGTAAAGAAGAGGAAGACAATGAATATAGATATAAGGGAAAAAATTGAGTTTTAATAAAGGGACAACCTATTTCCCTTGGCTAAGAAATCCAAAAGGAATCCCAATTCAAATTTATTATGCAAAATATTTTTAAGATTTTGTGGATCTAGCTATATAAATAATGAAATAAATTTATAAAATTAAGGAAGAGGCACAATAGAGATTACTATAGAGACAAATTATTCATTCCCTTCATAAAATTGTTCACAATGTACAAAGACACTAGGTTGTACAAATATTTTGAATTTTATTTAAGTTTCAAGAGGGGAGATCCAATATAGAAGGAAAAAGGTGCCCCCACTATGGAAACACTTAAAATAATATGAAAAAAGTCTTACATTTTTAGTCTAGTGTTCTAGGAGTGGTGCACTCAGTCCACTAAACCTAATGTCTAGCCAAGATGTATCATGGGCCCTAATTTATGTAATTACCAAAAGGGATGGTACCTTTAATTGGAATTCATATATGAAGGAATTAATGGGAAATTTTTTGAATCATGAAAATCAGTCTTTGGACATTTTAAAGGATATGAGAGTAATAGTTGTGATAACCTCTGTTAGAGAGTTATCAATAAGCCAAATTTTGAGACACTCCTTAAGACAAATCTAAATAAATTTAAGGATAAAATTAAAGGAACATTTTACAAAACTAATGATGAGATTTTGTAGCTAATAATTTTTTCCAAGGATATAATGACAAAGGTAGAGGCCCTTGGAATTGAGTTTAAGAGATTAGAATCAAAACATATAAGGTTGATGGATGAAGCCATCAAAATATTTAAACCTTCCTTGATCAATTTTTACATTATTAAAAAAGAGTTCAAAGTAGCACTTGTATTATTCTATAAACATAAAGCTAAATAATTCTCTTTAAGGTCATCACTAAGAACTTAGTCAATTTCAAGTGTTGTCACATATACACAGGCTTCTCAAATTTCTATATATGTAGTCATGCATACTCTAAGTGGGCTAATTTTGATTCCTCAAGGAACTAAATAGCCACTTGAATTTCAACAATTGTCGCCCAACCATTTTATTTTATTATCATTATTACATTATAACCCTTATAAATACAAATATGTATTTATAGGTTTTATTTAAGTTTTAATGTTGGTTCCTAATTTATTTTGCATATATATTGTATTTTTAGGGAAAGAATTTTATTTTGGGAAAACACTATGTACATGCATTCTTGTATGTTTTATCACATAGTGATATTTCTCAAAATATAGATTTAAATTTTAGTTGGAGGATGAGGAATTCCCCTCCCCAATCTTATATATATATGTATCCTCCTTATCCCAAAGGGAAGATGATTTTGGATATTAAGATTAATAGAAAATTCTATGGATTATTATGCAATTATTCTTGATGTGCAAATCTAATATTATCCAAACCTATTAATATTTTAAAAAATATTCATTATGGTATATTAGTCTTTTGGTTATGTAAGAGATGTATTTTCAATATACTTATTCATATTATGCTATTGTTGCTTTGAATAACTTTTGTGTATTAATCATAATCTTTCCTTGTATATGTGCTAACACAATATTGTAAACAAAGAAACCTTTGATTAGATATGATTAAGTTTATTATATTCCTATTTCCTTAGAATCTTAGCTATGATTGATTTTTGGTGTGATTATAACAGCTTACAATAAACATTGGTGCTTGATTAAGTATCCAACCCCTAGTTCAATAGCTGGATTAAAATGATTTCATCTTATTTGGTCTATAGGACTTATTTTATACCCTACCTTTTCATATTTTTGACTTTATTTTTGCTAAACCCACCTTAGGTTAGATCCATCATCAATACACCCATCTCAAGTAGGTTTAAATTCATGCATAGTTGAACCCATCAATGGTAATCAAACTACTTCACTCACTATTATTCTAATAACATGTTTATAAAACCCAATACCCCAAAACTTGTGCCTTAGATAAAATTTATTTTGATAATTTTAAAAAATTAGCATCTACCTCATAAGTTTCCATGGTGTGCATATAACCCACATCAATAAGAATTTATCTGGTGTTAAAAGGAGGGAAATGCCTATATCTCTATTTATTTAAAAATAATCACTTGAGATACATTGGATATAATTTGTGGATTAGAAAGGTCTACCTCAAACACTAACTTGTTATACCCACCTTTAGAAATCCATAAAAAAATTAAATTTGATAAAGGTGTCAAGAGAAGACCTCGAGCTCAATCATATTCTCCAAATAGACAACCCCATTTTCCTATATGTCTAATGGCCCAAACTTGGCTAACTAATTCTTATATCAATATCACTAGAGACTTTGATGATCTACATAGAAACCTTGAGAAGTATCTTTCTTATTATTCTCCCTCAGGAGTTACGAATTCTGAAGATCATATCAAAGTTTTTAAAACTAATTTTAGAATATTGAATGTAACCCATGAGGATGTGACATGTAGACTCTTTCCCTTTACATTATGAGATGTTTCCTATAACTAGTTTATTAATATCCTAGTAATCTCAATTACATCTTGGGATGAATGTCAAAATAAAATTTTGGCACATTTTAGACATGTCACTAGTGCAAAGTGTTGTATACCAACACTTTCAAAACATGAAAGAGAAATGAATAAATAATCTAGGCCTTCAATGTCAAATTTCAAAAGATGTACACTAGACTTGAAACTACCCATCAACATGAATTGGCCCTCAAAATGTATAATAACACCCTCAACCCCATGACTATTGTCTTTCTTTGTGGAGCTATCGGTGTTGATAAGTTACCTTTGGTTTATGCTAAAGTTATCAATGTTGATAAAAATTTGAATCCTAGTTGTAATAATTGAACCCACATAATCTTGGTCTTGTATTTTTTACCTTTAGCCCAATTCTAAATGCAAATCATAATATTATGGCCCAAAACTAGAACCAAATATACAACCAATTGCATTAATCCCATGCTCTACCTAACTATCACCTTAGTTTCATAAACAATTCTACACCTACATCTAATCACCAAATACATATTCATTCTTTAATAGTAGTTAATTTTACTAATACATAGGGTAATACTTATAAATCCATAAAAATATAATTGGAATATATCTAGTGGATGCTATAAAAATTAATAAACAATCTTTTAAACATGTAAAAACTAATAGAACAAGCAATATGATTGCATACGAACACCATATATAGATGTGAGATCAATAGAAAAGACATTCACCATGAAACAATGAGAGAAAAGTTGAACACACCATAACATAGATATACATGGGAAAACCTCAAAGAGGTAAAAAACCCACAAATATTATTCATATAATGAGAACCTAACAAGTACCTAATATAGTCTTTCTTCCTCTCACTTCTTTTTTCATTACATCTTACAATAAAAACTCTTTATTATATAGGCAAGGTAATCTACCCATTATAAATGACCTTTTCTAACCACCACATTAATGGGTCTAACCTCTCCAAATTTCATTTAATATATTTTATTATTTATTTACATGAAGATAAACTCATGATAAATAATAAAATATATTATTATTTAGCCAATGTAATTTAATGCATTAAGGGTACAAAAATAAAAACACTTAACCATTAATTGCTCCAATACTCTCCCTTAATGTTAAGTGGGGACACATGGTGATTTTTAGGAGGTGAAAACATAATGAACTTTCACTCCATGAACCATCTACATGATTTTTAGGAGGTAATAATTGAAGGAAACACCCTTCATCATGACATAGTCACCTTTAAAGGAATTATGATATGTAAAAATAGTTACCCAAAGGTATTAATCTATTTAGCTATAGACACCCAAAGGTATTAAAATATGTAACCACAATCACATAGTCACTTTTACTGGAATTACACTATACAACTATAGATACCCAAAGGTATTACACTATGTAACCATAATTACATAGTCACTTTTAAATGAATTACACTATACACCCATATATACCTAAAGGTTTTGCACTATGTCCACATATGCATATCTAAAATAATTACACAATGTTATCCTAAACCACTTATAATGAATTTAGGCTAGCATGATCGTGAGACTACATAATATTGGAGTCTTTTATAACATAAAGACCTCCATGCTACTATTTGTTGGGTACAATGTAGAACTCCATATGAATTTTATCAAAATCACATAAAGTGATTTATTACAATTCTTTACAATGAGAAAAAGTATAAAGAGATAGAAGGAAACACATGACCCACACAACTATTAAGAAGTGACATTGTCATGCACACTCCTCCTCAATGGCAACTTTGATAAGTCCAATATTGAATGAACTTCCATAGGCTTTAATTTATTGGTACTGCATTTCATTTTTCACCAAATTTATAAAAAAATATTATCACCAAGAATTTTGGTATAATGAGGAACTTCCACATGATGTTCTTCTATCATCCTTCATAGTCACAAGGCTTCTTTAAAAACTTCCACATGAAGTGCTCCAAGTGATATCACATATACCAAACATAATACATATCCATAAGTAGACTCATCATAACATGGTTAGCATCACAATAACCAAATAAATTAGAATAATAAAAAATAATAATGTAAACCATAATTTATAGTTCTTTTTATATATCAAAGTATTCACTTTGTTAATTTCCAATGATCCAAGTCTGGATCTTACGTGAATATGGAAGAAACACCCACATATTATGAAATATATGTCCTAGTAATTGTTATAAAAATCAAAATACTAAAAAGAAATTTATAAATAGGGGTTATCTATATTGCACATAGTTTTTGGATCAAGCTTTAACACAACCTTCAATATAAGCTTGCAATCAAACATGTTAAATTTAACAAGAAGATTATGTGATGCACATACAATAAATTCACAAATAATTTGATACTAAATTAACCAAAAATTACATATTTTGTTAATAATAATTCATATTATAATTTGAGTGATGAATATTTTTTCTTCCTTTTAAAGTTGATCGTATAAGTTTGTATTTTATACTAAACCAAAAAAAAAGTTTTAATTTTTTTTTAATGTGATTTATACTTTATTTTATAATAAATACACATATTCTAGTGTGTAAACAACAATTTAAATTTTATTTTTTTGCAAAATAATTAAAAAACACAAATAATTATAACAAAGGTGAAAGTTGCAAGTGTCGCAAGTATCATAAATAGTGTCACAAATTACACTATTTGAATAAATTATTATAAAATTAATAGTAGAAAGTTTCAAATTAAATAAAATGTTATCCCAATATGTATGAGAGCTAAAAAAACTTAAATATTGACTGGTCACATGAACATCTTTGATAAAGAATATGACTAGTCAAGGGTGTCTAAAGTGTCGAAAACATTGCAAGCTTCACACGTGGGATTTTGAATGACTAATAACCAGAAATTTAAACTAAATATTTTTAAAAAAATTAATTAATTTTGATAAAAAAATATATTAGGATTGATATTTGATTTAAGGACCTTGGATTTATAAATATTTTCTAAAAAATACTAGTAAACTTCCCTTTGTCCAATACAAGACTTCACATGCAAGCTACATGATTTAAGTAATTTTGATTTTTTTAATCAAATATTAAATGTATGTAAAATAAATATCTCATTATTATATTAAAAAAAATTAAATATTTTTTAATCTTTTTGAAAAATACAAGTCAACACACATGGGCCCACCATGTGCTTGCATAAAAATTTGGTTAATTACATCTCACCAAGTATGTTAACATAATAAATGCACTAACTTATATTTAACCCTTTTATGGTCTAATTTTTATTTTTATTATTTTTTAAAAAAATTTATAAACCATAATTAAATACTTTCATTAAAATAATAAAATAAAAATATTTATTTAAAATTTTAAAAAAATATATTTTAAAAAGCTTAAGTGGGGTCCACTACTTGGGTGGAATAAAGTCAATTAAATAAATGTTTTGTTTTTAAAATAATTGAATTAAAAGTTTAACATAATCATTCATTCCTTTTTGTATCATGCTTTATACAAAATCATGACACATGTGGAGAGTCGAGGAGGATTGTAGTAGCTCTAGACATCCATTTTCAGTGATCCAAATCTTGAAAACACTTGTAAATTGCCATCCAAAGCTATTGATAGACCCAGATCTATATTTTCTTTACTATAAAATTATATTTTAATGCTCCTACTATTATTATGGCATACTATGGCACCCAAGTTGAAGTAAAATTATATATAAATTTCCTTTTGATGTTCTTTAGGGTCTAAAAATGGCTCCAACAGGGTTAAATATTATAGAAAACATAAAATCAACCTTTAAATCTCAAAAAATGTTTGAGAATACATGATTTATATTTTTTTTTCTTCTTCCATGGCTATACAAGCTTAAGCATGATGCTTGGAAGGAGATAAAAAAATTAAAAAAAGTTATAGGAGACCAAATCAAACAATGTAAATATCAAAATTGCTTGAAAATGGCCAAAATAAGCAAATGGAAAAAAAAAAACTGAGATTTGCTACCCAAAATCTGATCTTTCACTAATTTTTATCTCACACATGATAAAAAATGACATTTTAGAGGAGAGATAAAAATTTGAAATGGGCTACAAGAGTCCAAATCAAGTGAAATAAAGGTCAAAAATGCTTGAAAATGGTCAAACTAAGCCAATGGAGTGACCAGAATGGATATTTACTATACAAAATATTTAAAAAATTAATAAATCCATACAAAGGCCATAAAAAAAAATTCCAAGTACTGATTCACTCACTTGTTGGCTCTCTTAATGTTTGCAACTCCTTGTAAGTGTTATATCTATAACTAAAGATCTTTAACCACCTTCATACAAATTATTAGTCCAAAATAAATGAGAATATTAAATTTTTTAATGCTTAAAAAAATATTTTTAGCCCATTTTAAGATTCTCAGTTAGATATATGACATGAAAATAGGCTTAAAATATGAAAAATTACATAGATCTGAGAATTCTAGGCTTTTAAGAGAGGAAAAAGTAGAATAACTTACTTCCTACAAAAAGAGAAGCTTGAAAATTTTGATGATCATACCATGGCTTGAAAAATGGATGAATCTAGGCTTGAAAATAAGCTAAAAAACTTTGATTTATGATCTTTCCACTTGATCATGCATCAAATAGCTCTAACACCATGACAGAACAAGTAATACATTTGCATAAAAACACCAGATCTAGATGTGAGATCAATAGAAAAGACATTCACCATGAAATAATGAGAGCAAATTTGAACAAACCATAACATAGATATACATGAGAAAACCTTCAAGAGGTAAACAACCCAGAAATATTATTCATATAATGAGAAACTAACAAGTACCCAATATAGTATTTCTTCCTCTCACTTCTTTTTTCATTACATCTTACAATATAAATTATTTATTATATAATCAAGGTAATATGTCCATTATAAATGAACTTTTCTAACCATCACATTAATGGGTCTAACCTCTCCAAAGGTCATTTAATATATTTTATTATTTATTTACATGAGGATCAACTCATGATAAATAATAAAATATATTATTATTTAACCAATGTAATTTAATGTATTAAGGGTACATAAATAACACCACTTAACCATCAATTGTTCTAATAGAAACACATAGGGAATACTAGTGGATATAATAATATCCATAACTTTAGATTTTATAGGTAAAACATGCCTTTCAATAGGTCTATAAATAATCTAGAGAATAAAACACCTAATAGGCCATAGATAAATATCATGGAAGTAAAAATTCTTAATTGGTGTTAGGTCCATACACAACATAACACATTAAGTTAGACTACATGGAATTTTAAACTACCTTTGAGATATTTTAGAATGAGATGGATAGATACAAATGTTTTATATATCCAAAAAAACCATCTTCCTTTTCTTCTCTAGGACATCCAAATACAATAATGGTTTTTGAGATCTACGACTTCCCATTCCCAGTGGAGGATGAGAGTGAACCAGATGATAATACTGATGAGATCCACACTTTATAGAAGTTATATAGAAATAATTATAATTTTAAGAAAAAGAATATTTTTATCATTTCAACAACATTAGATAATAGTGCTACCATTTCTCCATATTCTAAGGCCAATAGTGATTCCCATCCTCCCAAAAGGGATGATCATTTATAGACTATAGAGTGACATAACATAGGTGGGTAAAATATTATTGAAGACATGAAGAATATCAAATCTAACATTAGTATTATTGAGCTATCCTAGATCACTGAGTAAATATCATTGTTTCTTAAAGCCTTAACTAGAAGGTCATATATTGACAAGTCAAAAATTTGTGAATGTAAATGTGATGGTATATAAGGACAATCCCAAGGTATCACCTTTTATGTTTATTGTCAATTTTTTTATTAAAAAAAAACCTAATTATTTGGTTGAATTAGGTGCCTCAGTTAATGTGATGCTTACAACTATCTATAACAAATTGAGGTTTCCCTTAGATAATTCAAAACAAGTGGTCCTATATTTGGATAAGTATTATATCCCATGTGTTGGAGAGTTAATTAATGTGAACATACAACTTGCATCTAATCCATGTGTATAACAATACATACATACATACATACATATATATATATATATATATATATATATATATATATATATATATATATTGGTTGTTGAAATTATATAATCTTATGGTTTCTGCTAAGTCATGACTAGTCAAAAACACTTAATGGGTACATGGTCACATATTTCTCACACATGTGGCTTCTAAAGAAAGGAATAGCTAACCAGATCCAAGTAGATATATAACCAAAGATGAAGTACCTAATCACAAAGTATAACACCAAGAATGATAAGGTTGAATTTAAATCTCTACATGCATGTGTTTACACATTCAATACCAAAAAATAACTTCATCAATAATAATTTTAAGGTCCTTCTTAGTTATGGACTCCTTATTTCAACGTAACTAGGTCAAAACAAGATTTAGGTGTTAGAATAGCCCTGATCGATCTATATGTTAAAAAATATCTCATTTATTATAAAATAAAATTCTCTTTCACTAATAATACATATAATTATGAATATATAATCCTTAGTTTATAAATCATGCTAAAGCTTAACATCAATTAGTTTCAAAATTTTAGCGATTTAGAGCTAGTTATTAACCAAATTAGAAAGATCAATGAAAGGTTACCTAATTAAATAATTCCAAACACCAAGAATGAGACCTAATCAATTAATTTTAATAATTTAACATCAAATCAATACCATGGGAATAAAACTAGATTTTAAATTCACTAGAAGCTTTAGTTACCAATCTAGCACCACTCTAGGAATCCAAGATGCAAAAATTCTATGTGGAGAAAGTTCCTTGACCCTCTATCCTAGAGAATGTGGAAAAATTCCAAGTATTTTAGGATGATAAGCACATTTTCCAATTTATGATTAGTTTTTTAACCTTTGAATCTCATAAGATATATGAGAAAGATGTTGAGCCCATGTATATTAAAGATTTGGGGGAAGATTGTGTCCTACAGCTCAAGGAAAACCACATCCCTCTAGGCATGATTTCCCTAGAGAGAAATTTTGATGTAGAGATACAATATTATAAGTAGAATTATCCTAAAGAAACTAAATCTAATTTCATCAAGGATAAACTAGGCACTAACAAACATCCTCAGTATGTGAATATTGATCCGAGTTGCACTAAAAGTAAGAAATGAAAGTTGAAAAACCTTATGAAAGAATACAATAATGTGATCACCTAGACTTATGAACATTTTAAATTCTTTAACCCTAGATTCATCACACATACCCTTACATTTAAGATAAATCATAGTCCTTTCAAGCAAATATAGAGGTCATTTAACCAAATACTAGAACCTCTCATTTAAATATAAGTACATAATCTACCAAATGCTAACATTATCTTTCTAATCATGTATTCCACCTAGGTAGCCAACTTGGTACCTATAAAGAAGAATAAAGGATAAATAATGCTCTTTGTTGACTTTAGTAACCTAATCCAAGCATAAAAAAAGGATAACTATTCTTTTCCTCTATACATGAGATAATTTAGATGGTTAGTGGATCTAAAATGAAGTCCTTCTTAGATGGATTCTTGGGCTACAATCAAGTGCTAGTTGAATCAAAAGATAGAATGAAAAATAACTTCACTACTAAATGGAAAAAATTGACATATGAAAGGATGCCTTTTAGCCTAATTAGTGTAGGAGCAACCTTATAGTGAGATATGGACTTTGATTTTCAAGGATATGTTTTAAAATACATCATCATCAACATGGATGAATTGATAATGTATTCTAAAGACATAAATGATCATGTAGATCAACTACAAAGAGTATTTGATAGATATAAAAGATACATTTTCTATCATAATCCAAAGAAAAGCATTTTTAAAGTTACTAAAGGGAAATTTTAGGCCATCTCATCGCTAAAGATGGGATCTCAGTTGATTCAAAATGAGTCTGAGCCATTTCCAAGTTGATGCCTCCCAACAACAAGAAATAATTGATGTCTTTATTTAGCAAAATAATCTTTCTCAAGAAATTAATTTCTATATTTACAGATATTTTCAAACCATTGAATGCTATGTTGAAATAAGATTCCAAGATATAGTGGAAAATAAAGGCTAATAAGGTTGTTCGAGACATTAGGACTGACATTGCTCAAGCTCTAGTCCTAATCAACCTAGACGTCAACAAGGACTTCTACCTTTAGTAATTTTTATCAGAGCACAATATAGTAGTTTTAGTCACATAAAATGTAGATGATAATGTACATTTAATTGACTTTGTGAGCACCAATCTGAAGGATGCATAGTTGAAATACTCAATTATTGAGAAGTAGATATATACACTAATCAAAGATATGAAAATGTTTAGGCATTATATTCTAAGAAAAAATACATACACCATCCTTATATACCAAGATATCAAGCTCACACTTGGCTAGAATAAGTTGAATGAAAAAAGAAGAAAGTGGATAATAAATTTAAAAGAGTTCAATCTTGAAATCAAACCAACCAAGATGGTGAGAGGTTAGGGAATCATTCACCTCATGATTTAAACTAATCCATGCATTTATATTGAAAAATAAATGAAACTCAAGTAGTCTATGGTGAATGACATGCTTATATCATCCATTATTTACTCGTAGGCACATGCCCTCAGAGTTAAATATAGAGCAAAGATGAGACCTTAGGCTCAAATCAGATCATTATATGATAAAGAAAAGAATCGTATACAGAAAGAACTATGAGGATATCTACTTAAGGTGTGTCTCAAAATAAGAAGTTATGAAATAATAAATAATATAAATTATAAGATGGGTAGAGGACATCCCTCAACCAAAGATAGAGCTCACAAATATTGAGGATGAGAAACTATTGGTTGACAATATTTAAGTATGCCCACAACTATGTTAGAACCTGGTATGAATGCCAGGTATTTGGGAAAAGAGAAGTGAATGTTTTTATGACACTAAAAAAAATCATTGATGGATGCCTATTTACTTAATGGTGTCTTAGATTCATTGGAGTGATAAAACCAAAATATTTAACATGACATAAATTTTTTCTAACATCTACTGATTATTACACTATATGGACATAAGTTGTGGCCACAAAGAATTATAGATCACTGGATGTCATAAAATTTATAGAAGAGAACATACTGACCACGTTTAGTACTCTAATATCTTTAGTTTTTTATAATGGTATAGATTTCTATTCAATTAAATTTATAGAGTGGGTTACAACAACCAAATCACCATCATATTCTATTTAAACTACTATCCACGAGGGATTGGGGTAGTTAAATATATAAATAATAATATGAAGGATGCCATTAAGAATGTAGTCCAAGCTAAACCAATAGAATGGAATTTGATAATAAATTATGCACTAAGGGTGGATCTAAAAAGACAAAATCAAGCACTTAAAGCTTCACCTTTTATTCTAGTGTATAGGCAACAACTAGTTTTCCCCATAAGTCTCAAAATACCAATGTAAAAATTCATGCAATAGTACATAAGAGAAGATAAAATAATACAATCTATAATAGTTGACCTAGTGCATACATAATATGCACAAACTAAAGCACTGCATAACTTGAGCAAACACCAAGATATAGTCAAGAGGTGGTTTGATAAGAGATCGAAGATCAAAGCCTTCAGCATTTTAGACCTAGTTCTCCTATGGGATAAGGTACATCATAAGAAATGAAAACATGAATAAGTTCACTCTTTTATGAATTGTACCATGTCAAATATATAAGATTTTATGTAACAATGCCTTTTGATTAAAGAACATTCAAGGTAATGACCTTGCCTTTCTAGTTAATAGATATTTTTTGAAACATTATTCATGGATAATCCAACTAGATATTTTTTTAGTGATGATAGGTGGAAATGTAGATTTAGGACTAGAATGGATTTCTTTTGTACTAGAAAATATTTCCTACTTTCTAGAATAAATTTCTTACTTTATAGATTAGTGTTTATCACTTTCTGTATTTGATTTTATTATATTAGTTATTATGCATTATAGATTAGTTTTCTAAAATTTCATAACAAACAAACTAATTTCCCATGTTGAAGTTACAAAATACTTTCCAAAAATAATGGGATGATATAAAAGGATGCATGATTGGTTTTATCAAGGATTGATTCTGACAGTACTTGATTTACTTTTATATACTCATGCAAATTTTAGAAAGACTTTCCAATTCCAAATATCATATACACTATTACATGATAAAACTTGGATAAGAGATAATAAACATAGAAATGGATGGTCACAGATAGGGATGTAGTGATTAATACAATTTAAATTATACATATACCCAGTGAGTGGTGGTTCATAACCCTAATTATATTTGTGTTTCAAAAATAAAGCCATACAAACTAATAGATAATGGGTGATTCATGCAATCTCTACTAAAGATATAGATGCATGCCTAATAGTAAAACAAGGTTTATAGTGGAATATAAGTATATATAGCATAGATATAGACATCTATATGTTATCAAATCAATGCCTAACCACCCCTTACTATTTGGTTATAAAATCTAAAGTCAAAACCAAAACTACAGTGTCTATCTATGACTTTGTCAAAACTCTCATAACAAAGGGAAATAAATTTCACAAAACCAAGGAATGTAAAGGATTAGTATGTTTCATGAGGAATTAAGAGTCTTTTTTAAGGAAAAGGTTTAGTTATTGTTTTCTTATTAGGACTAAAATTATATTATGGTGCATTTCTGAGATTTTGGGTTCTCAAATAGTCATGAATATTTTCCCCACTGAGTCACCATTTGTTGTGCCCTCACACACACACACACACACACACACACACACACACACACACACACACACACACACCATTTTCAAAATTTTAATGGTAACCCACTATTGTTTAAATGTCTTTATTTAAATTCCTCTAATCCTTAGAAATATATAACACTCATTTCAATTTGCATAAGTCTAAGGTTATCTACATAGTCTAAAGTTATAGATTTTTAGAATTATGAAAAAGAAATCTTGAATGATCATTTTGATTTATTTTAAAACTTGGGTTTTAATAATTGAGTTTATGATTTGTTTGAAATAACATAACTAATATGTCTAATCTTAGTGTTCCTATGTTTTTTCATGTTTTTAAGACTATTGGTGAATATTTTAAAATCATTCTATGTTAGGATATACCTTTATTTATCTAAGATCAGGTCAGGTGGCATTACTACATTACCTAGATCTTTTAGCCTTCACAAAAGCTTATAAGTATTCAAAATTCTCATGTTATGAGACAATGATAGGTGTCATTACTACATTACCTAGAGAAATTTAGATTTAAATAAAATTATAAATGTTTGAATATTATGACCTTTGATAACACATGATGTAATGTAAATACATGAACCCAAAACCATAGAAGTTCATAATGAGGTTAATCATATAATGGTTCTAAGGTTTTGAGCTTTGTGAAATTGAAAAGTGGTATAATTTCATTAACTTATAACCCTAGAAGGATTAAATAGATTGTAATGACCCTAAGGCCCTATAATTTTATGGTCTCAAGGCTCTAAGATTTGAGAACTTGATAGCTAGCACATTCTTATTAAACTAGCTATTTAGTGAAGAAATATCACTTTAATGGCTTAATGGTCACATAGCTCCAAGTCTCTAAGGCTTTGATATCATGACAAGTGTTAAACAACTTGTTAACCTAGAGAATTCATAGGGAGTACATAGTTTAAAAGTTTCAAACAACTAGGGCACCAAGTCTATGAGTTCCTAAAATCTAGAGATCACTTCACATGGAAAAATCACATTAACTTACATCCCTAAAACATACAAATCAAGGCTATAACTAAAGTACCACATAAGTGAGAGACAAGTATCATGATTTAATATATGCATGACCAAAACATGTATAAATAAGTTCAAAAACAAAGAAAAGTGTTAATAAAAAACATATTACATGTGAAAGTAAATCAAATTTATAATTAAAACAAACTAAAAAAACATAAACAAAGGAAATAAAACATTACAAAAGATATACATGAAAACCCTACTAAACTAGCTATAGAAAAACCACAAGGTGGAGGCAGCATTCAGATTTCATATTCGTCAACAAAACTCTTTATAAAATATCAAATCCTGTCAACAACTTCTTTCCATTGATTAAAATCACTCAGGTGAACCAAACTTGCAACCAAGCCTTATAGGATCCAACCTCCAAGATAAAACATGCAACTCCACCATGACGCTAACACTATAGCATCCAAGGTGAGATCCAAAGCATCAAACTTCATCTCTATGAGCTGAGCTAACAAGACTTGAAGCTCCAACTAGGTGATCCAAGTTAACATACACTTCTAGGCTCTAACCTCTAACCTCAAGGATATCCATGCTTCAACAAATTAGGTGAGTTATGCTCTCATCTAAGCCTTATAAGCTCTAATCACCTAAGCATGAATGATGATTACAACCCAAGCATCTAGGTGAGCTAATATTAAAAACATTATAATCTCTAACATTCTTAAAACATGTAATCCCAAGGCTTACATGGATCCTCAAAGGGAATCCATAATTATCACAATCAATTAAAATATGGATTACAAATTATAAAGGAGAAAATAATACTCTATATCATTGTACAACAACAAGAGAGAGCAGAAAGAGAGGGAGAGATAAATTCGTAGGTAATCCAAAAATTCACCACATTTGAGTGGGTGTAATGTGATATTAGTGGTGGTTATTCCCATGTACCAGAAGTCATAAAAATGACCCTCCACTAAATAAGATCTAAATCCACCTTCATATGGCTCCAAAAATTGATCCCCACTTCCACAAGTGAGTCTAAACACTCAATGGTGTTCATATTATCTTCATCTTCACATGTGATCACAAGAGTCCAAAAGGTGTTGTAATCACCTTTTCACCTTTCCTAGACATGTGAATCATGGAGCCTCTTGAAAATTTGAGCCCATACTATGAACCTTGTCTTTTACACCATGTGATAACCCACATGACAACTAAGGATAAAACATGTATATAGTGGAGTGTTATGCCCCACACCATGTCACATCAACTTGATCACATATTGGGACCCATCATGGCACCTTCTACCACATCACCTTATTGTTATATAACCTTCTTTCCATATCACTTTCATGCGAAGTCACTTGCATGCCACATCATCTACATAACTTTATGCTACATCACAAATATGCCATCTCAGCATGCCACATCACCATGAATAGTGAATATGAATAGTTCTAATGAATAATGACCTATGAATAGTTTCTTCACACCCTAACAATCTCCCACTTAAATTCATATAAAAAGGACATTACCACACTTATGTCTTCTACCAACTAGCTGCCATCCATCTATAATATATGTTTTCATCAATGCCCACTTATACTCACACAATCCAAATAAAAGTCTTTTGTGCTACTATAACTTCTCTTCCCTAATCGGATTTGTCATCATCTACTCCTCCATAGTATATTTATAGTAACGAAAGTGACTCCTATTTCACTAAGGACCCATCCTTATTCAAGATTCCACCATGAACAAATCACAAATCCCACTACTTGAAAGTATCTAGTCTAGTGCACACCATGGCTTTCTTGAGGCTTTCCTACTCTTGATGAATATAATACATAGGAAAACCATCTTCTAATCCTTATTCTAAGACACTCTAGAAGATAGATCATAACCATAAGAAGTGGGATACTTGAATTTATTTCTTTATTCCACTATGCATCTCCATTCTTGGTTTTCTCCTTCATCTCATAACTTGATCCATCTCACCATTGATCATGTTAGGGCTTGCAACCAACATTCCATCTACACATAAAAATAACCTCTACTAAACTTTGGCTCTCCATGAAGTCATGCCTGTACCACATCAGCATGCCTATTGGAACCCGTACATTATTTAATTCTATAAACCAAAAATTATTTTCCTTAATATAATAGCCTCATGGCTATTCCATCTCATCATAATACCACCATGTGGTACTGATGCTTTCACATCTCACTACTCTAACTATGAACAATAATAAGTGCACACTACACTCTTATCGTAGTTATCAATAAGAGATAAAAACCCATATAAGTCAATAAAATGACTCCTCCATATGTATCATAACACTACCCACCATGATCAACATGGTACCCATCCATAGTTCTTTGGAATTCATCATGTTACTTAGTTAGTCACTACACCTACCTAGTTTTCATCTCCCAAAGATACAATCAAGTTGCATCCTACTCTACTATATGTCCAACACATATCCTTATCCTTCCATAGAACCTTAGGTCTCTTTTTTATCTCCATACATCCTAAACTAATTCAAATAATAGGAGAGAAAAATCCACATAATTCAAAACCCAAATTCTAAATGTAGAAAACCACTACCCACCATGCTCAACATGGTACCCATTCATATTTCTTGGGAATTCCTTATGTTACTTAATGCATCATTGTACCTATTGATTCTTTGATCCCCAAAGATATATTAAATATTCATACTTATCTATCTCATGTCAAACACATGGCCTTCTTATTCTATGGAACCTCAGGTCATATTTATCCTTCTCCATCCTATATATATAGATTCAAGTTTCTTGTATCTCCTCCTCTACATGGAATTTTAGCATCATCTCAGCTCAAATATTTTTATATTAGGCTACCAAAAATTATATCCCTTCACCATATAAGAACATAATATGATACATTCCTTTTCATCACCCTCCATCTACACTAATGGAGACTAGCTTGATTCTCAAGCAGTGTAGTTGTTTTTCATCAAGAACAATGTGATAGTGTTGATCCATCCAATAAATAGTTTTTATATTATCCTCCATTCTCCATATTCCAATAAGAGAGAATACCTACCATTCAAACTTTTTTTTATATATTGGACTCTCTACATGTATATCGCACTTTCACAAACCATCTAACAACCATAGATCTGATACCACTTGTTAGGAAATAAACATCCTACATGCAAGTAAATCAAATGAGGAATTAAAATAATCTACAAAAACATAAACATAAGAGATAACACATTACAAAAGACATACATTGAAACCATACTAAACAATTTAGGGAAAAAGCATGGGGCAAATGTCTAACCTTACAAGCATTATAGGCTCTAACCTTATTCCAACATGCCAACCCAAGTATTACATAGATCCTCAAATGGAATCCATAATGAACTCAATGGATTGAAAATTATAAAGGAGAACATAATGATTTATATAATTTTACAAAAATGAGAGATATAAGAGAGAGGGAGATATAAATTCATCGCTAATGCAAAAATTCACCATATTTGTGTGGGTGTCATGTTATCTTAGTGGTGGTTGTCCTCATGTGCCAAAAGTCATAAAAAATGACCCTCTACTAGATAATATACAAGGCAAAATTCATGTGGCTCCAAAACTTGCTCCCCACTTCCACAAGTGTGTCCAAACATTTAATATTTTTTATCTTATATTCATATTCACATATGATCATAAGAGTCTAAAAGTTATTACAATCACCTTTTGTCCATTCCTAGACATGTGAATCATGGAACTTCTTGTAAATTTGACTCCATATCATGAACCTTGTATTTTACACCATGTGACAACCCACATGTTAAAACTAAGGAAAAATGTGTCCATAGTGGATTGATATGCCCCACACCATGTCACCTCAACTTGATGGCATCCTAAGACCCACCATGGGCCCTCCTACCACATCACCTTTCTACCACTTCACCTACATACCATATAATCTATACATTTTCATGCCACGTCACCATGAATAGTTATTGTGAATAGTTACTTACCATCCTAACATAAATAATCTAGTAAATGATAAATTGACACTTGTCTCAAACACAATGATTAGACAAACATGATCGATCAAAACTTAGCACATGGAAGATAAACAAACTCACCAATGCTGACTGGTGAATTTAAATCCAAATGGGAATGAAATAAAGAGTCATTATTCTCATTGAATTCACATGAATTTATCATTCAAGGTGTATAATTTGGATAGTAAATTAAAAATCCAAGCAAAGGCAAGTCACTTCACCATTAATTTATGAGTAAACATTATGATTGTGAGCCTTTCTCTAACCAAAAGTCCTAGCTTATTTAGTGAACCTAAAAGCAAATTTAAACCATTTTATGAATAAATTACATAGTATAGATTACTAAAATGGATTATTATTAAAAAAATAAATGAATTCAATCTCATCCATATTCTTGTGTTGGAAATATCGAGTACATAGATGACATATTTGATAAAATCACACTCAATTTCAAGTTTCCATATTAATCAATACTCTGGATTATAGTGGAGTCTATGGAACCATATTATACACAATACCAACTATCCTAGGATGAGTAAAAATGAATTGATGACCTGTTAACAATCAAAACCATTGGGATTCATCAAGAAATAATGAAACTAGAGGTAATGCCCTATATCAACTTGCTATGTGATGTATTTTTTAATGGTTTTTGCTTCATATATTATCTACACATTATAAAATGGAGTAATTTAATTTCATACATTTTTATAAATGCATTGAAATGGTACCTTAGGATCCCAATTCATCAAGTAGCCTGTAACCAAGTCTCAGCTAATGTATGGATCGAACACATCATCGTAGAGGGAAAACTGAAAAAAATGGCTAGTGAAAGTCCAAAGATTAAATCCTAAGGGGGGTATTTATTTAAACTTCATCATCAAATTCAGTTTTGGGATTAGGATATCCATGACCCTTTTAAAAAAAATATATTATTTTCCCAACATTACTTATGGACAAGTGGAATGGGTCTCACTAATGGACATTCTCTTGACTTTAGACAAGATTGTTGCCTTACGAGAGATTATAAATGTTAGACTAAAGGTTTAGATGTTTATTAATGGATACGGTCCAACTTATATAAATTTATATATGATATCATATTTATTAGATGTATTTATTGGCATAATTCACATAACACATAGATAACTGTGGCAACCATCAGTAAAGTATGTGGATAACATAATCTATGAATACTATTCTTTCATGTTTATATATAGATTCACATATAAAATCAAAAGGATTTGTGAGGAAGTATATCTTAAACTATACTTGGCCATTCATTTCACTCATATGCCCAAGATATATGAAAAATTAATAATATACATTGGAAAAATGTGGGATTATTGGTATTTCCCCAATTACACAATTATCAATATTGAAGGAACTAGGGCACATCTTGTGTTCTTACCATAACATGTCCTAGAAAAAGATATGGAACAATATGTGTCCCATCAATTATATAATAACATAGATGGGGATATAAACCTTAAACATAGATCCTATTACTTCTAGACTCCTCTATGTATTGGGAATCTCTACTTTATGGTAAGGGCCCATTTTATCTATGTTGGGAAGGTAAGATCACATTATAATTCAGATGTAACCCAATTCAGGAAATGAGACCCCAAAAAAATAATCAATAACTATTTAAAAATCCTCAAAGAAAGTAAGGGGGTGACTATTACATATTTTCACCAAGAGTATGATCATGATGATATCTTCATGAATGAATCTAATGACTAAGAAGTGAACACATGAATGAACAACAATTAGATGTCCATGATAGTTACATAAGCTATTATATATGACATAGACATCACCATGTAATAACTAAATGAAATGGTGGATTAGGCATAGAGATATTGGAGTCATTAGTGGCCTCCAATTCAGCCTTAAGACTCAATAGTATAGGACCAACCTTCTTCTCATACAAGAGAAGGATAAATATATAAGAGGGAGAGTGTAGTAATAAAAGGGAGGAAGACCCCTAAATAATAAAATAAATTATTAAATATATCCCTAGTCCCTATATTATCTACATACATCCATTAGGTACTACTATAATTTTGGACATATCCACTATAATGGAAAAGACTACACCTTCAGATGATAATAATAGCACATTCTTTGTGAAACCTCTACCACCACTCATAACGGTCACAAAAGTAAGTCTCTTAGATTTTGTATAATCATATTTTTATATTTATTTCATCTACTCCTCCTCCTTTGACATCTCAATTATGTGCACCTCCATAGATTACCACCAATTAGGGGACCTCCTTTCAAACACTTCTTACCACACCAATTTCTTTCCCATCCACACTTCCTTCTACTACTATTATTCTACTCCACATTACTTCACCACCACTTTCAATAGTGGTTCTTAATATTGTGGTTCCTTCATTTGTTTCATTATCTATTTCACCTCCTATTCTCCCCATAAACACTTACCAAAGGAGATCCAAAGTCCTTCTAACCTCCTCTAAAGCTCAATAATTAGAGGAAAGACCAAAATTGGGTCTATATACTATATAAGAATCTATTAATGAGGAGAAATTAGAAGAATATGATCATGCACATGTCATATCCCTAATGGAGTATTCTATAGATGAAGAGAAAGAAGATGCAAAAATGATGTAGGGATTAGAGCATGGATTGGGTGAGGAGAGAGTTCTAGATGATGAAGAGATAAAATTGGAAAAGGCTAAATCATTAAGACTAATAATCCTAAAAGAGGGAGAAACTCTAGTTGGATCCTTAGACAACCAAATAATAATAAGAGAATAAAGGAAAAATACAAATTAGATAGTTTCTTCTCTTGTTTCATATGTTACTATTTTAGATACTCAAGTTATAAATTTTCCTTTGGCCATTTTGAGGCCATCATTGTCTAGTTTAGTTATTTCTTCCATTATTTCAACTCCAACACAAATAAAGACTAAATAAAAGGGTTTATTTTGAGAATGTAGTTAAATATCCAATTTTAATTATAGAAATCCCCTAGTCCCCTAAAAACTTTAGCTAAATTAGATCTAACCATGTCAAAACCATCACCTCTATATTTAGTGACCATAATAGTTGAAATAACACTAGGCTTGACTAAATATGTGGCTGAGGTCACCCCATAGAGATAATCCTCACAATGGGAGATAATTATTTATTGAACACTACAATTTTTGATTCAAATAAATGCTTCACTATCACCTCAAAAATAACTCCTCCACCCTCTACCTTTAAATACCCAAGTCTTGCAAAATAAGAAGGGGGACTTATTATTCCCCAATGGATTAAATAGATGCAATAAAAAAGGGATGAGAGATAGAATCTAGTTATCACTAAATTACCTACAATATCCACCTAGTTTGACAAAAAAAGTGGCACCATTCATAGTGTGAGGAAGATGAAGTCAATGGATATATATACAAGGGATGACATTGAGTTTGAAAAAATGGAAAACCTTTTTCCCTCAGCTAATAAAGATAAAAAGAATCCCAATGTTCCAACTAAGTATATAGAATATTTTTTGATTTTGTGGATTTATCTAGAGAAGTAATGAAATAAATTTACAAAATCAAGGAGGAGGAACTACACACAGTAATGTAGATATAGATTTTTATTACTTCTTAAAATTGTTAATAATGTACAAAGTGCACCCACGAAGATGTACAATATTTAGAATAGTATTCAAGTTTATAGAGGAAAGAACCAATATAAAAGGGTAAAGGTGCTCAAAATATGGCACTATTTAAAATAATATGAGAAAAGTCTCACATTTTTGATCTACTATTATAAGTGTAGTGAATTAAATCATTTCAACCTAATGTATTGACAATATGTAACATGGGCCCTAAGCTGTAATTACAAAAAGGTATGTTTCCCTTAATTGGCATGTATAAATGAAGGTGTTAATGGGAAATTTTATGAATCATCAGAATGAGGCCATATAAATTTCAAAGTATATAAGGGTCATTGATCTGATAACCTCTAATAGATAGTTAGTCAATTGGATAAAATTTGAGACACTCCTTAATGTAGATACAAATATCTTTAAGGATGAAGTTGAAGGAATAGTGTACAAAAGTAGTGATGAGATTTTGTATTTGATAATTTTTTCCAAGCACAGAGTGACAAAGGAAAAGGCCCTTGGAACATAGTTAATGAGCTCAAAAAAAAAATACAATTATGATGATTAAATCCATCAGAATATTTAAACCTTCCTTGCTCAATTCTAACATTATTATTAAAGAGCTCAAAGAAACACACACATTATTCAATAAACTCAAAGATAAAGAGGGAGCTTCAAGGTTAGCACCAAGAACACAATCAACTACAATTGTTACCACATCTAACCAAGCTTCCTAATTTTTTTTATATATAGTCATTTAAACTCTAGGTGGTCTAATTTTGATTCCTCAAGTAACTACAATGGCCACTTCAATTTCAACAACTATCACCCAATTTTTTTCTAGTATTGGTACCACATCAACACCCCTATAAATATAAATATGTATTTTCATGCTTTGGTTAAGTTGGAATGTTGGTTCCTAATTTATTTTTCATATATATGTGTGTGTGTGTGTGTGTGTGTGTGTGTGTGTGTGTGTGTGTGTGTGTGTGTGTGTGTGTGTGTGTGTGTGTGTGTGTGTGTGTGTGTGTGTGTGTGTGTGTGTGTGTGTGTGTGTGTGTGTGTGTGTGTGTGTGTGTGTGTGTGTGTGTGTGTGCGTGCGTGTGCGTGTGTGCGCGTGCATGTATGTATGTATATGTATATCTGTATATGTGTGTGTATATATATACACATATACATATATACATACATGTATATATATATATACATATATACATGTATATATATATACATATATACATGTATATATATATATACATGTATACATGTATATATATATATGTGTGTGTATATACATATATATACATACATGTATATATATGTATATATGTGTGTATATATATACATACACACATATATACATGTATGTATGTGTGTGTGTGTGTATATATATGTATATATATATATATGTATATATGTATATAAATGTATATATACATATATAAACACACACACACACACACACACACACACACACACACACACACACACACACACACACACACACACACACACACACACACACACACACACACACACACACATTTTATTTTTAGTCAAGGACTTATATTTTGGGTAAACACATTGTACGTGCATACTTCACATGGTTTTGGTACATGATTTTATTTCTCAAAATGTAAATTTAGACATCTCTTTGTGGATGAGGCCTTCCCTTCCCCAATACTAAATATTTTTGTATCCTCCCTATCCCAAAGTGAGGAGGATTTTAGCAATTAAGATTAATAATAAATTTTATGTATTGTTATGCAATTATTATTGATGTGTATATATGATTATTCTCCAAACCTATGAATCTTGAATATTTTTTTTCATTTTGATATCTTATTCTCTTGGTTTTACATGAGATGTATTTTTAGTAGAATTATTCATATTGTGATATCACTAATTAAATGCATTTTCTATATTAATCATAATGTCCCCATGTATATTTGCTTACATATTATTGAAAATATATCAACATTTGATTATATATTCTTAAGATTATTTTTTTCATGTTTCTTTATACTCTTAATTGATCTCTATTCTTGGTTTAATTACAATAACTTGCAACAAACATTTGTTATTTATTGTTTTCCAACCCCTATTTCAAGAGTTGTCTTAGAAAGGTTTCATCTTGTTTGGTCCACAAGACTTCTTTTCTTCTTTACCTTTCCTTCTTTTAAATTTTATTTTTATTAGACCCAACTTCTATTATATCCCTCATCAATCCACCCATATAAAATAGGTTTAAATTCATCCATAACTGAACACATATGAAGTAAACAAACTACTTCACTCACCACTATTTCACCAACATTTTGTTTATAAAAACCAATACCGTATAAATCATGCCTTCAAGTTCATTTATTTTACTAATCTTAAAAAATTAGAGGATACCTCATAATGTTACCTGGAGTGCATAAAAAACACATCAACAATAGTTAATATAAATCATTTGGGCCAGTGGTTTTTTGAACACCCTTATTTTTTTGGACATCAATTATTGAACTTAAGTTTATGGGGCAAAATATATTTGGTTAGAAAGTTTAATGTTGGTTTGAGATCTTGTAGGATGAATAGATAAATTGGTATGACATGGTTTCACAGTTATCATGTAACCACTTATGTTTTTGACACCTAAATTTTTTAACCTTAGTGTCATAACCAATCTAATTTCATCAAAATTTGACATTAATCAATCATCCTAACTAACCCATCCATCCTCAAAAATATGGATCAATATTATCCTAATTTTGGCATGACCCCCATCTTATTCTATATAAACCCCATAAACACTTCACTTTGATTAGTTAACTAAATAATCTATATTGGCTAGTGTAATCACCTAAAAGTGGAAATTAGATACTAAGAGTGTTGCTTGAGTTAACCCATCCCTACCTTAGCCTAGACCTATCCTAAAGCCTTCAAAATAAAATTCATCAATTGTGCAAACCATATACATCTACAATCAAACAAAACACATTCCTAGGACAAATTTCTCAAATATAAACCCAAATTGCTTAATAGTCTTCTACATAGACATTAGTGCCACATTTGAGACACTACAACCACATGGTGCTACTATCCCCAACTGGGTACTACTATATTTATCCCTAACTATTTTGAATAGATATGTTTTCAAATGTGTGCCCCTCTAAGGTTAGCCTTAATACATTATCTTATCTACATAAGCTTTATATATCTATAAATATAAGTCTAATTGACCTCTATTCACTAGATGGAAAATAAATGTAAAGGCAAGTTTAAACCAAAGATAAGTTGAGAAAAATTAAGGTATTTGATCCCTATTATACTCTACTTATGAATATTACCATACACAATAACCATAGGCCCATGTTTCAAAGATTTCAAAACTCAAGAAGGCATCTAATTCCACTCTCATTATATCATTCACTTGCACTCACATCAAACACTAAGTGGGAGACCTACATCAGGATTGATCCCTCTTTAAAGTATTGGTATGTAGGCAACTCTCTTCATAGTTGGGTATTGAGGATGCCAATCCTATCCTACTAAAAACACACAATTATTTCTCATTACATATTTGTAATGAGGATTAGGGTTTACACACTAAATCATGTTTTTAGACATAACATAGAGTTTTAGGTTTTGTGTGCATAGGAACATGACCTAAAAACACTAGTGTAAGTGCTCCCATAAAATAAGAACAATATTACAAAGGGGACACTACCACCACTTTGAGGAAACTATAACAACATGGTGATAATATCTGTATGGGGAACTACTATCCAGGGATCAAATATACTCCATAATCTTATTGACAACACTCAAAACTATCTAAAACCTAGATCATCCATGACAGTCACTTTCTAGATAAGTCTATATTTATGCCTATTTATTACTATTTTTATAAATTCAAATAAGGTCAAAATATATAAATAACTAATACTTAATTATTTCATATTTTTTGGCTGATTTATACATCTTATCCTTTTAATCTAAACATAGGATTTACATAGTTAAAAACTAAAAAGGTTAAAACATTTGGTGAACCTATCTTACTTCAAATTTTTTTTTAAACCCTAGATAACATTAATCTAAATTTTTGTGCAATAACTTGTATATTCATACTTTAGATTTTTTGCTCTTTTTTAGACAACCTAGCTAATTGAAATCAATATCACATTAGGGTTTCAATTTATTTTACATATAGTTTAAATTGGTGCAAAGAAACCCTAGGTTCAAAAACCTAACCCTATACCCACTTAGGGTTTGAATCCTTTTATATATATACTCTACTTTTACTTCTAAAATATCATATTTGTTGAAATATTTAAATTTCGTAATATTTTATAGATTATTATTCTTAAAAGGTTCAAAATATACAAAACTTGTTTTCCTATGTTAGCTAATATAATGACAAAATTTAACAATATATTTGATTAAAATAATAAGAAATAGCTACAAAACTTTTTGTCTAAACATATAGATATACAAGATGATTTTATAAATATTCTTAAAGAATATCTCTAAAAGATAAATACTAGTTAATATTCAACCCTTTGAGTTAATAATGTTATTACACCTCTAGTGGGGCTAACTCAACCAACTTACCTAGCATAACCCAAGATTGTTATTCAACCATCAGTGATAGCTACTCCACTTGTGGCTAGTTACTCAACTCCAAATGCAAAATAACTTATGCATCATATTCATACTCTATATTTTAAGGTGTTACACCTCAATAAGGGAGAAACTAGGCCATCTCATGCCTTAGATTCTAACATTTTCTTGCATATACCTTTGGCACATTACATAGTGGTAACTCTTTTTCCACCTAGTTTCATGGCACCCAAGCTCACATTATATGATGGTAAGGGTGACCCATATCATAACATATGATATTTTTATGCAACATGCTTAGAATATTTTTGAATGATTAGATTCTAACAAAGTTATTTCCACATAATCTCAAGGATTATGCCCTATAGTGGTTCTATGATTTGATAAATCAATATATCACACCATTCAATCCTTTAGCCAAGTTCCTAACACACTTATCTATCAACACAAGTGATAAAATATCATCTTCACAAGTGGCATGGTTAAATCAAAATCCAAATGAGCTTGTCACTAATTATGTCTTATACTAAAAGAAAATATTATCCAAATTGACTAGCCCCATAGCAGACAAAGAGCTTTAGGATATATTTAAACAAATTCTATTAGTAACACTACAAAAATCTATCTTGTTTAATAAGTTTCCTACATTTATCGATATGTAACACATAGTCAAAGAAAGAGAGGTTAAGCTCTTGTCAATGGTAAAACTCAAGTACATAAATGGAAAAGAATAAACTATTAATATTTCAAAAAAAACCTCCATACAATGTAAGGGACACAAAAAAAAAAAAGTGATCAAAATGACATAGTAAATGTAGCTTTGGATCCATCTCCCATATTGATTTTATCTGCTCTTTAGCGTATATTATTTAGTAATATTATAGAGTCATCAACATAGGTTATATATCAACTATTTTAATGTAATGTCATATCTCTCCCTCTCATTAAAGAGTTTTATATGACAAAACCTCTTCCAAAAATTTATGATTCAAATTCTACAAGTATCATAGGGCACCAGGCCACACAACAAATATATGTATTAGCCTAAAGCACAAGATATAAGATCTCATTGAGGTTAACATTTTTGATGTGGGCACACCTGTAGAGGAACCAAACTAAAAATAGATAGAGTCTAAGTCAATAACGATTCTTTTAAATCCTTTCCTAAAGCATACAACAAATGAGGTAGGGGAACATTAGGTGTTTACTATATATACTAGGTGCATCTACCACCAAATTACTATCACAAATTTAAAGAGGAGACACATCCATTACATAACATTATTGGAATGTATCAACTATAGTTCCAGCTAGACCACTTATCACATTTTTAGAGCAAGATATTATGTAGATGACACCAATTTACATGCACTCTTCATATAATCATACATAGGCCACCATCCCATTCATAGTGTTATGGTCGATAATGAGTCAAGCATAAGCATGTGTACCATGACACTCTTAAAATTATTGGGATACATAAAGTGGGATATATTCCCCATAAATATGGCCATTAATGGTTTTAATGGCCATATTCAGAGCTCCATTAGGGATATCGGTCCTTCATTGCAAGTTATACCAACACACATAGCCACTTGATTCCTAATATTTCCTAGTATAGGGGTATTTGATATATTATTAGGGATTCCATGGTTATAATATATCTAATACATCCCATATATAATGCATTAATACCATTATATACATGCTAATTAGGTGGTTATAGTTGAGGGTGTCCCATATGAGTATCCTTTACCCATCGTATAATAAGTTCCAACATAGTTACCAACTATAGTTCTAGCACAGACACTAGTTATAGTTATAGTACCATTACAAAATATTGCATGGTTATTAGTTATAGTAGAGAGTAAAAATCCTATTCATACATCATAGTGTTCAATAGAGTCATCAATTTAGGCCATGTATATTACAATGTTATCTACAAATACACATACTCTCCCATAGAGACCATTACTATAAAGACCCTTGCATCAATAATATGTCACATATTATGTTATATATGTTATTAACACATGGCACTTACATCACCTATATATTATTCTTCTACTAGATAGGTCCCTAATACCCCTACAATTCATAGGGCATCACAATTAGTGCCACAACATCAACATCACTACATAGGTACCTTCTAACTCAAATTATACAACACTAGATCATGGGTTCACAATCACACTTTCACACCACATGCATGATCATAGTTCCCATATTTAAAATAGCTCATGATGATAATGAGTCTCCCATGAGATTCATTGGTTAATATGGTCCATGCCATTCTATATACTTCATTCTCTCTCTCGTTCCTTGTATATAGTTTTTTTTATTTGCTTATACATAGCTTATAATTAGAAAACACAAAAATAATATAACATGTAAAAATTAAAAAAACATTCAAATATTTCAAAAACATAAAGTTTATAGATTGTATGATTTGTTTATGTGTACATTTATACTAATCTCCATATATTGCATATACATAGTTATCCTAGTATAGTCATTTTTATCATACACATATGCTTCACTTATTCTTTTCAATTACACAAATCTACACCAACTATAATATACCCATTGGGGGCATACACTAATCCAAGTTTATACATTTGATATATCCACCCACTTAGGGGTATCTAATACATATTTTATACAACCATGTTCTATCTTTGCATACTATACATTCTTATTTACACATTGATTTATCTTGATATTAATAATTAATACTCATTACTTAGATTTTTTTTGACTATCACTAGTCAGACTCAGTATATATGCATCCTAGAATCTACATAGTTATACATTATTTCATTTATAGTTTTCCTATATTAGACTTGATTATATTTCTTATACTTCTTCCATCTTTGATGGAATTTAAATATTCAATTATTATTTATATCTATGCCACTTCTCTATTTGTATGCCTTTGGCATGTGCTCATGTCCTTGTGTGTTCATTCTTTCATCTATATGTGAAAATTTGAACATGTCCTTCTATGTGTCTCTAAGCCAAATTTATTGTTGATTATTTATGTGGACATTTGAACACATCCTTGATTGTCTTCATTCACAGATTTAGTGACATGTACCCATGTCCCTTGTATTATGGCCCCTTGGGCCTACCTTTGCATGCCTCATGTGTTTTCATGTATTATTATACACCATAACACTTGTATTTATTGATCACACACACGTACACCAGATTTTGATGTCATGAGGGACCTCATGCATCTACCCTTCCTAATTGGGAGCCATGATGGACGTTATGCCCCATCTCCTAGTTAGTTAATTAGATTTGCTATTATACATAGTGATTACATCTATCTTAACACCCTTGTGTAATGTTATATTATAACATAAATATTAAATTACTTAATTATGCTCAAATACATTTACATTATGATGAGATGTTTGTACATTGTATTGGAATATCATACACATGCTCTGGTTAACACATTTTTCAAAGATACTTATTTAGATGGTAGTTCTTACATAGATTTAAAAACTACCCTCAAAAGATGGGGAATTAAAAATGGTTTATCATATATATCAAGCTCTTACTTTGATATCCATATAAAAATTTAAGCACACATGCTCAGTTTCAAAAATTCAACACAAGGTAGATATAGGAAAAAATAGAGACTTAGACAATAGTTCAGAAAAAAAGGACTTTAGACCAGGCAAACATTAGTTCCATATTGGGAGACTAGCACCATAAGTCACCACTATCTATTATAGGGCACTACTATCCAATAGCCCCAACTTTAGGGTAGTCCAAATTATTTAGACTAGTATACCATGTACAATACATATTTACATAGTTATAGTCATAGATTTGACAATTATGTTCATATTTTTATTAGATACATTCATTTAAGCTCATATTCATACCATTTTCTAAAAATTGGGGACATAATGAATGGAATGGTCAATCACACATTTAGTTCAATTATAAAAATTTAATTATTACATACTTAGTTCAAATTCAATATACTTAGATACCAAATTGGGTGCATGTGTGCAGCACATAGTTTCCATATACTCATCTACACATAGTTTGATCATATGGAATGTAAAACTCCATGTAATTCTCTACATTATATACACTTGCTATCACATTATAGGTTATCAAAATATTCATGTCTTACTCCATCTATAATGGTTAGCATTCCCAAGTGGATTAGAGCCACCTAATAAACCTAAGTGGTTATGGATTTGACATACACAATTAGATTTCCTTAGATATTTTTAGTACTTTGCATAGTTTATTTACAGATGAATCTACTTCATAGGGTGGGCAATAATGGAGTCATAGATTACTTGAGTTCTTGAACCACGCACATGATAGGGTTAGATACACTTGTAGTCTTATCTAATGTACTCATAGATCAAGATCCACTGAGCAGGTAAGGCAATGATGGAATCAAAATAGGATTGATTTCTTGAGCCACCCATATGAGGATTGAGAAATCCATAATCTCATTCTAAGTTATTCAATGATATGATCACTATATACACTCACACAAATATTTTATCTCTAGGTTCATGCATTGGTTTATGTACCCAACAAGGTGTATTCATTATTTTACTATCTCTTTACTCAAATTTACTTAGTTACTTTATTTCATAATAGTATTTTTATTTTGATCATCTCTTAAGTGAGGAATGATTTTTGCATGTTTCATTGTAGGACATTGATTTGGATCATGTTTTACATATGTAGACCCAAATTTGAATACTCAGACTTAGCTATGCATGCTTAAATTCCAAGGCAAGTCCACGTATGTTTATTTTTCCTTTATACTAGTCATTTTTATTTATTGCATTACTAGTTTAAAGTGGGGGGATGTAATCACCTAAAAGTGTAACTTGAGTTAACTTATCCATATATTATCCCTACACCTATCCTAGAGCCCTATACACACTTTGATATTAATTATTTAGACCACATACATATATAGTTAGATAAAACATAGACCTAGGATAACTTTTTTAGATCATAACATAACTTGCTCAACAATCTACCAGGTGGGCATTAGCACCATATTTTGGACACTACAGCCACATGGTGCTAGTGTTATCAAATGGGTGCTACTATCATTAGCCTTAACTCTCCTAAATAGATAATTTTAAAATGTGTAACCCTCATAAGGTTGACCTAATCAAAGTATATTATCCACACAACCTAAAATTATCTATAAATATAATTCTAATTGACCTCTATTCACTATATGGACAATAAATGAAAAAACACATTTAAACCAAAGATAAATTGAGTAAAATTAAGGTATTTTATCCTTATACTTCCCTAATTTTGTGTAAAACCATCTACAACATCCCTAAGCTTAGTTTTCAATGATTTTAAAGATCAAACACATTCAAGCCATCCAACTTCACTCTCATTCTATAATTCACTTGCACTTGCATCAAGCATTAGGTGGGAGAACTAAATTGGGTTTGATCCCTCTTTGGAGTATTTGTATTTAGGAAACTCTTCACACTAGGGTCTTGAGGATGTCTAGCCCATCCTAATAAAAAATACATAAATTTTTTTCATTCCATAATTGTAAAGAGGATTAGGTTTTTCACACTAAATTAGGTTTTCTAGGCACAACATAGAGTTATATGTTTTGTGCGCACAAGAATATAACCTAAAAACACTAGAACATGTGATCCAAAAATAGGAATGGTCCTATAAAAAAGACACTAGAATCACTTTGAAGACATTACAACAACATGGCACTAGTATCCATATGGGGATCTACTATCCAGTGAGCAAATAGACTCTAAAATCTTGTTGATGACACTCATAACTATCCAAAACCTAGTTTTTAGAACCCAGATCATTTACAACAGTCACTTTCCAAACAAGTCTATATTTAAGACTATTTATTACTATTTTTATAAAGTCAAATAAGTTCAAAATATATAAAAAATCATTAATTAATTATTGCATATTATTTAACTAATTTAGACATCTCTGTTAGGCTTTAATGTAAACATAAGATTTACATGTTAAACCCTAAAAAGGTTAAAATAGTTAGTTACTTAATCTCTAATTAACCCATCCACACATAATTATAAATAATAAATATTAAATAATTCACTATCCACATCATCAACCCATCATAAAAAAATTATTTAATTCATTTAACCACCTCATTGTCCTTTTTATCCCCACTCTTTACTAATTCAACACCTCATTTAAGCCATTCGACCAAGTAGACTAAGTCATCAACCAAATTCCTTATACACCAAATAACTCCCTTAACTTTCTTAACCAATTCATAAATTCCCAAATTCCTCATTGAATGTGTTGACTTATAAACCAAATATCTACCATCCAAAATCAAATATTTGAAATAAATCCATATTTATCCTGTTCTTTCATTCTCCATTCAATAAATTTATAAATTAACCATTCCTCTTCCATTCCCATGACATTTTTTGAAGCTAAAAAGATCATGCAAATTTGAGATCATGAGAATAATCACATTAGAATTTTAAAAATCTAGATAATATGGTCATCAAAAAATAAATCAATCAAAGTTATACATTACTAAAATTATTTTATATAAGTTCATGACATCAACCAAAATCCATAAAACACAAGAAAACATATGTTTATAAAGGAAAATTTTGAATTTGGCAAGGGAAGATAAATTTTTATTTATTCTCTTTCATTGTTTAATCATTTATTTATGTGAGATTTGAAATAGGAAATTAGATTTATTATTTGTTTCTAGTTAAGATTTAAATTTTAGCATTTACATTTTTGCAGGCTCAGTGGGACCTTCCCCTTTGTCTCGAGACTTTTTTACTTGTATTATGATTGTACATTCTCTCTTTTTTTGGGTTCATATTTGATTCATAAAATTTATATTTTGAAAATATAAAATATTTTTGTTATTTATATGAATAATCAGTTACCTTTTTTGAAAAAATATTCCAAAAATTTCCTATAATTTATAGTTTACTATTTTGAGTAAATTTATCATAAGAGGCAAGAGGCATCTTGTTTTTCAAATAAATTTCTAGGTTTTGTGATTTTTATAATTTTATGTAAAAATATATTTTATATTTAAAAATAATGAATATGTATGTCATAAGTGAAAAATTTTAGAGTATTTTTGAATTAATCATTTTTAATGCTACCAATTCTCTTGGAGGGAAACAAACATCATGTGAAGAAGATAAAATAAAAAATTACTAATCTATGTTTTTTCAGCACTAATTGTCAAAGATTTTGATTCACAATACTTAATCATTAAAAATCATTATATATACTTGCATTTGTCTTTGTTTGTGTATATCAAGTTGTGTATTCCCTTCTCTTACATTGACAGGTGATCTTGAGAATTAGAAACAACTTGGTTGTCTATTTCTCCCAAATCAACAACCATGTATTCTCTTTTTACAAAATAAAATGTAATCTTGGAGATCATAAATGGGGTTTAATTTTTTTTCTTTTTATTAGGGGTTTTAGTGACCCTAGATTTCATCACCAATCACTAAACCAAAAATTGTGTACCAACAAGCTATATAAATTTTAAGGATTTTTTGTGTTTATTTGCTAAGTGGTGACTTATTTTAATGACACTATGAGTTGAGGTGGTTTCACCCACTAATACCCATACATCCTATATCACCCTTATCTCTTGGAATCAAGATGCATTGTATCATAAGGTATATATAATATTTCCCTTGATAACTTTGTTTAATCTTAGATAAAGATACAACTGTAATCATGTAGTGAAGTAAAATAACATTCCCCAAGATCACACACAACATACCCTTCAAGGTATTATCTATGGGAAACTATTTGGTTACACTCCTTGAATAACATAGGTTTGTCCTTGTGTGTGTACTTGATTACTTGTGTGGACCAATACTAAAATTGAGTCAATTTAAACTAAACCTACCTACAAAATACCTCAAATCAAATGAATGGCATACCAAACAATAATCAAAGTAAATTTATCTATGAAATTAAAAATATTTTTATGAGGATCCAATGTATCCTAATAGCATTAAAAACCAATCCAATCTCACATACACTAATTAAAATACATATACATGTGTCTCTTTTGTTAATATCGGCAAAGGTAAATATGTTTTAGATAAACAAGTCCATCATGACTATAATGAATTTTTACTTGAACAAATCCAATATATCAATGAAAATTTGGTATCCCTAACATTCAAATCCAACAAGACATTCATTTACTAGTCAATCCAACAACCTATCCAATCCAAAATCCAAAATTATAAAATGCCATACCAAGAAGGCCCATGAGGCATACAAACCCTACCTTATCCTACTAAATCAAAAATATGTAAATTCACTATCAAATTATCCAAAATTTGATACCAATTAAAAAACTAAAATTTCATCTACACCCATTTAAAATCTCATCATAATACTTATCCACTAGTCTATCAATGATGATTGTAGAAAACATTTATTCTTAATAATGTAGTCACCAAGCATCTCTTATCAATATGGACCTAAGAAAAAAAATCTAATTATGTTCTACCATCACCACTTCAAGGAATGTCACTTACTCAAGAACCAAGTGTATACACATTTACAAATTATAAACTATGGATATACAAAGATCCATTTTCAAATCCTAATTAATATCATCCACAAAAAAATCAAGGTCAACCCATTCTTCGCAAACCTAACTTTGACAAACCCATATTTGATGAGGTAGTCATTAATGAACCCATTTTCTACCAACCCATACTTGACTAACCTATCTTTTATGAACCTATATTTGATGACCAATCCATCTTTGATGAACCAATATGATTAACCCATTTTTTATCAACAAATCATCTTTGACTAAAAACCCATCTTTGGCCTATCACACAATCTCCTCCTACACATCAAGGTATCCAATACAAAAAATAAGGTACTTATAGACCAAAATATACATAATTATTTTTATATGGATACACTCCCTATCTCTTTCAAAATTCATGACATTAATAAAATAAACATAAAAATAGAACCAATAATTTATCATTTTATCTCAACATAATATGTCAAATCTGGCCTTCTTATAGATATGAAGATTTAAATCTCACATGAAATAATGGTATACAATGATTGCATATTCTCATTGTTTCAAAACATGGATTATCCTATAGAAATTAAGATGGGAAAAATCATGAATTATAAAGGTAAAGGATTTGGCAAACATAAATAGGGAATCATAGAACCTATCTAAATTATTGTAAACAAGGATATCATGTCATTGGTTACAAACCTCCAAGTGGTGATCCATACAAGGAAGTTAGTTATATGATTTATAAGGAAGCATATTCAAATATTAAAATAGGTTCCATAAATAGCCTCTATGGATATATTTTTTTCACCAATCCTTTTAATAACACCAATATTTCCAATAAATATCTTTTTTTCACCAGCTCTTCCATTGACACCAAAATCCTTACCACCAACCTCAACATACAATACCCTCAACTATTTGGTTAGGAGTAATAAAATAACATGTCTAATGACCTCTTTCAAATTGGTGTAGATATTAAAAAATTAATAGAACTCCAAGACGAAATCTTGAAATGAAATTACAAACATGGATTTATAATCAACATAGATGCATAAACATAATTTGGGAAGTGAAAACATCTCCTTTATCAAATTACATCCAAAAATCATAAAAATCAAAAATCAAATTCCCTTAGTGAAAACCTCTTTGAGGTACTCTCGAACCTAATATATCAAAATAAAGAGAACAAAAATTTCTAAGTCCCCTATTGAAAACCTCTTAGAGGTTCCATTAGACATAAAAAATCAAAATCAATGCAAGTCCACACCCATGAAGCATTAGAAATCTAAATGGTATGTGAGATTGTTGGTCTCAATCCCCCTTATCATCATGCCATCTATACCTAATCCATAATAATAGTATCCCTCCATATATTTGACATAATCAAAAGAAATATTTAATTCAATAGGTATCACACTTTTTCCTCTTTGGAGGAACCCTCTCTCATAGGGGATATGATGGAACCTTGTTAATATATTCATAAGAAGACAAATCAAAAATCACAAAAGTCTGTGATAGAACAAGTGAATCACATACGAGTGGCATGATATTGGTAAAGAAACTACTCAAAATATAAGTTAGTTTATGTAGTCAATGTTTCTATAAAAATATAAAAAATTAACAAAAAAGGTTAAAAATCCCAAAAAATAAGAAATAAAAAATAATAATCCAAAGGTGAAAGCCATTCTTAAATCACCTTGGGAAAATACCATGATAAAAACCAATTTCTAGCATCATGTGTAATTTTATTATTTACAAAACACCTACACTTTGGGGAAACCTAATTTCATTCAATCCTAAATCATCCTTATCATCTTTATCCTTTCAATCCTAACCATCCCTACCATCCTTATGCATTCAATCCTAGATATCCTAAAACATCCCCTTAACTGAGCCATCTCATTTTTTCCATCATGACCATCCTTCTCTCTATTTTTAACCTTGATAATGAAGTTGAAAACATATTGAAATAGGTTTTGGAATAATCTTGTTATATCCATAATTCTTTGGAACACAATGTATCATGATTCTATCATGACATGAAGACACATGGGCATATGGTTCCTACATTACATAATATTTGGTAGTACTATAATAAAATCCTTGAACAATCTATAATTAATCCCTTAAACATCCCATCTTGAATCATTATACCATTCCATCAACTATTACCACCATCCCCAATGCTATATCTGGGTTTCCCTATACTGGTATCCTTTTCATTAAGACAAAAATCCAAAATTCCAACATTTTAAATCTAAAAAATATAAAATCCAAAATCTAAAAAAATCTAAAAATCATAAAATCTAAATCCCAAAACCCCAAAATCCCCAAATCCAAATCCAAAAATCTAAAAATAATTATAAATTAAAAAATCCAAAAAATTACCCTACCCAACCCCCCACAAAAAAAGGAAAAAATGTCCAAAACGATAAACAAGTACAACACTCCCAAATTACAACTTATCTTGTCCTTAGTCTAGTTGAAATTTGTGTTCATTTTTAAACAAATAATTATAGCTTCATCAATATATATTATTATTAATCCTATTCATATAATCAATAGATAAATATTAATGGTTTTAAATTGATAAAGGATAAAATAAAACTTGATTTTATCTTTTTTTGTTCCTTGTTATTATTATTTTTTGTTCATTATTTATATGTTTTCTTAATTATTTTGTAGGTGTTCCACATTTAGAAATATTTTCATCATAGTTTTTCCATATCATGGTGTATCCTATTATATGATATAATAAAAATAAGGTTTCTTAAATATTCATAAATACATCCAATATTATAAACAATCCATTCATATACATCTGTATTTATTCTAATTAAGCATTCATTCTCACTAATTAAGTATATATAATAAATAATATAATAAGAGAATTAATCCATACATCACATTATCACATGTCTAAAAAACATATAAAATCCATGATATATCTAAACATGATCCTTCATCATCAAATCATAAATCCATACAATCAATTAGCTCCCTAATTTATGCTTACACATCCAAATAGTCAATCAAGTCCAAGCTCATAACTTTATCATGATATATTATTTCATCCAACCCCATCACATATATCATTATTTGGAAAAAAATATAAACAAATCAAAGCATGCAATCATTTTATCAAGTGTGTTAATATCATCCATCCATGACATCCACCAAAACATCATCAAATCCTCACCTAACTCATATTTATTAACCCCCACCCATATGTTTTACCACTAATTTATCCATGCCAACATTCATTCTCATTTATATATACCATATCTATATTTCATCCTTGAATATATCTTAGATGGTACATCATACCTAACCATCCCAAAAAATATCCATAACTATCATTCTGCTAGTGGCATGTTCATATGCTCATCTTTATTTTTCTACATTACTTGAAACACTGTCACTTCTTCTAGTCATAATTACCTTTAAAAGAGTGGAAAATTTCAACACCAATCTAATTTATTAGCCATTGAGCATTCATCAATTATCCTAACTAACTCATCCATCATTGAATATATAAATCACTATTATCCTAATTATGACATGACCCCCATCTTATTCTATATAAGCCTCACCAATATTGTACTTTGATTAATTAAGTAATTAATTAATATTAGTTAGTTAATTTGTCACTAATTTACCCATTCACACATAACTCCAAATAATAAATAAATCACTATCGACATGATCAACCCACTTTAACTAACTCAGTTAATTCATTTAGCCACCTCATTTACCTATTTAACCCCACTCTTTACTAATTGAACACCTTAGTTAAGCCATTCAAGCTATTCAACCAAGTCATCAACCAAATTAATTAACTTCCTTACCCACCTCATAAATTCCCTAAACTTCCTCAACCAATTCACAAATTTCCAACTTCCTCATTGTATGTGTTGACATGTAAACCAAATCTCCACCATTCAAAATCAAATATTTAAGATAAATCTAGATTTATAGTATTCATTCATTATCCATTTGATAAATATACAAATTTACCATTCATATTCTACTCCATGACATTCTTTTAAGCTAAAGAGATCATATGAATTTGAGATCATGAGAATAAATACTTTGGAAATTCAAAAAAATCATATACTATTCTCATCAAATAGTCAATCAATTGAATGTATACTCTACCAAAATTATTGAATAGATGTTATTAATATCAACCAAAATCCAAAAATAAATATAAAATATAGGTTTACAAAGTAAATATTCCATTTGTTAAGTGAATTTAAATCTCTCTTTTTCCTCTTTCATTGATTGATCAGAGGTCTATGTGAGTTTTGAAGTAGGAACTTAGATTTGTTCTTGGTTTATAGTTAATATTTAAGTTTCAACATTTACATGCACATTTCCATCAATATAATTTAGAAATGTGATTCTTTTTAACTCATTTCACATCTTGTGACATGAATATGGCTAGCCAATTGTAAATGAATTTATGTAGTATTTGTTTTGTACATTATCAGAATAAAATTAACTAACTTTTGTAGGGTTTTTCATCATGATTTTTTTTTATCATGACATATAGATACTCTCAAAAAGTGAATTTATTTCACCCCTCTAAATATTTTTTATAATTATCCATGATATGAGGCAAAGAGAATTTTTACATTTTCCATAACATGGATGATAATATCCCAAGTGTTCCATCTATATCCTCATGTGTGTGTCTGATTATAAGGAAGATTACATACACAATGTTAAAAAATCATCGTGATGTCAAAATGGATTTAGATGTAAATAAGTTAATATTTTTTTGCTTGATGAATTATCCAACTGAAATTAAATGACCGTTGGATATATTTTTAATGAAGTACCTATATTATCAAAATTATTTCATTATGAACACAATATTTTTTCCTTTTACCCATTATAATTTTCATATAAATAATTTTATAACAAGGCGTCAAGCAATGCATATTTGGAGGATCCATTATTATTTTATAAAAATAACCATACACATCAATAATTTTTTATTCAAGCTTCATGAGACACAAAGTTAATGATACTATAAAATTAGCCCCATGTTCAACAAAATGAAGTTTGAAGTGGTCAAAACCACCAATACTGTGTTCATGTTTTAGTATTGACTTTAAATAATTATAAATTACAAAATCTTATTTATTGTATTATTTAATTACCCTCCTTGGTATGTAAATTTTCATCTTGTCAATTTTATAATGCACAATGCTCAATAAATTTCATAGGTGTTCCTTTGATTGTAGCTTGTGGACATAATATTTTAAATAACAACTTGTAATGAATTCATTGTGATAATTATGATACTCTATCAATTATTTTATTATATTTGGAAATGAGTCATTCTACATAAATTAATAATATTTGTACTGTAGTCATACTTTGAAAATAAGCTATTATTTACAATTGAAAAATATTTATAATATTTTTTTCCATATTTTGTTGAAGTTAGATTGTGATATTGGGGGTAGATTAAAAATACAAAATTTTTGTTACACTTATTTATTGTTTAATATTTAGTATAGTTATGAGGAAGGCTTCTCATAGGTATTTCCATCCTATCCTAACAATGTGTCAAATGTGGAGATATATCTAAATTTTTATATCTTATTTTTCGAAGGCTTGCCGTTTTTGTGATAATTTTTATTTTAGTTCTCCACAATATTATATTACCATTAACTGACACATCCCATTATGTTGAGTTTAATTTTTATACTTAAATAAATTTAATATTATATTACCTTTAACTGACACATTCCACTATTTACAGTTTAATTTTTATACTTAAATAAAGTTATTCTCTTGATGTCATATGCCATGTACTATGTAATTTGACAAAAATAAATTACATACAATTTTATTTTACCATGATTTTTATTTTGTTATTGGACCCATATTTTAATGATAGCATTTTCTTGAAATTTATTTAGCTCAAATTCCATTTCTTAATTTTCATCCATGCATAATATTTATTACCTACAAGTTTTAGTGATACTAATGGAATTATTGATATACAATTATTTTTCCAATAGGATTAATTAGGTAGGCCCTAAAAAAATTGAGTCATTTTTATTTCCATTAAAATCTATATTATATGTATTGTCTAGAGTTACATTCAATCTCTAGTGTTTGTTAAAGTTGCAAGATCTCATTATCATTGTTAAATAATTTTTGTAGTCATAATCATTAAAATATATTGGATAGACAAATCATTTTTTTTAAATTATAATACTTTCCACATATTAACATAAGATTTATTTTGAGACTTGTTTGATCTTCACATCCATAGGAGAATAACTAAGGTGATAGAATTAGATAATAGTCCATTGTATGAGGGATCCTTCTAATAGGTAATTGCCTTTAAAAGGATGTTTTAATACTTTTTTATATGAACACCATAGGTATTTCATCCAAGGATTTAAATTTCACCATGTCACTTTTATGTACATTTGTAATTTTTCAATATTAAAAATAATTAATTAGATATGGACATAAATGGATCAACCTAGAACCAACACCACTGAACTTCAAATTGTAGTCGCCAGTCTGTAGTAAGGGTGAACCTTTTGGATATCACTCACTCCTATTAATCCATAGGGAACTTATTTTTGAATAACTAAATATTTTACTATCCAAAATAATAATTTATTTATTTTTAGTGAGTTCAATAGATCATAATAAAATTGCATCGCCTTTTCAACCATTAAATTGAACTTTAGTAGTCCCAATATTTCTCCATAAATTTGATGATATTTTTAACACATGAGATATATAAGAATGGAAAATGTCACCAACTCTAATAAAACATTTATGTTGTATAATTTTTTTATTTTAAACAAATATGATTCTATATTTAGGATCATTATTGATGATAATTTAATTTCTATTACTACAATATACCTCTTATATATCATTAAAATCCTCATACTCAATAGAAATGGATGGATCTGCATGTTTTGACAATTCCCTCTTTTGCTATACAATAAATTATCCCCTTTTCTAATTATTCAAAAAAGTTTCCATCAAATAACATGTTAAGACTAACAACTTATCCTCTTCACATATCTCTGCAATGTAGTATCAACATGTTGGGATACACTTTCCCTCTACAAACTTGGATTATTTTGAATTTAATTCAACATGCTTATGTTTTGAAAATGTAAGAGACATTGAAACTATTTCCAAAATAATAATCATGAGATTCAAGAAATATAAATGTATGGATTGATATTAACTATATTATTCTAATAACATATATAAATAATTCATATAAAAACCATCCATAGTAATTAATATATGTTATGTGTGAGATAATATATTATTGATATACAATGTATAAATAAATAAATAAATTATTACAATAAAATAATGTTATCTAATGATTGTTAATATTATGTGATTTGTACTAAACCAAACTTTTTATTTGAAAAAAATTAATTGAAATAATTTTTTCATTATAAATTTAAATAAGTTATATCATGGTATATTGATTTAACAAGGGCTCCCAAAAGTTCATTTATAAAATGTTTTTATTTGATTCAAGTATTTAATCTGCTACTAGTATTACTCTACTAGAGATTTAAATATGCCCATGAGACGCAACTTGAATATTTAATAAATTCTATGATACTAATAAATAAATATTTTGGTGGTCACAATTTTTTTCCTCCTTTGTTAAACAATAAAGATACAGGATATGTATCGCGTTAGTAAATATCAAGCTTAGGTATTATTTTATTCAACTTGGAATAATTCAATACTTTAAGGACTATAGTTCATTACAAGAATCCATTCTAATATTTCTCCTTTTTATTTAATACAATAATGGAAATACTAAAGTTAATACTAAGATTAAATATCATGATTATAGTTATTCTATAATACTCTAATTCTATCACCTTAGTTACATAATTATAACTAAGGTAATTATGTAACTAAGGTGATATAATTACCAAATTTAATTATAATAAAAATCAAGGATCTATAATCTATTTTTAGTATTTCAAACATATATTATAGTAAAAATTTCAAGTAATAAATATCACACCACCTTACTAAATTTCACATTATTTCTTTCCAAAAAAATATGGCACTAAATTCAATATAATATCAATAGTATTGATATGACATTGTATTTTAATGCAGGTAATATGTGATAGTTGTGTCATGTCTCCATACAAATTTTTGTGTATTTTATTATTCTAGGAGATTCTCATTTTTTTGGTTTCTTCATATTATTTTTAATATTAATAAAAAGTACATTAATTAGAGTATACTTCTTTATTTTTATTTACCCTTTACAGTTTGAAGCTTGATTCAAGGTTTTTTTATATGGTATTAATGTAATAGTGAACCCATGTCATTATTTTCTAGGTTTTTATCTATATTGAACAAGCCCTATAATATTTTTAGTCTATCATCGAATAAATTTACTAGTATGGTGGATTTGTAAATTTGTTTTGTTAGTTTTTTTATAAAACATAATTTTTTTTTTAAGGGGTGGGGGTGTTTCTCTTAAATTTTGCTCATTTATTAATTAAGGAATAAGGTAAGAAACTAGTAATAAGGGTGTGGTAGAAGAACCTAGTTGTTATGTGTGTGTGATCCAAGAAAATTTGGAGAGCTCCTTTTTGTCTTGGAAGGATGACTTGTAGATAAGAAAACACTAACAAAATGGGTTGTTAGATAGATAGTAAGGTGGACTTCCTAGTGTGAGCAAGATCTAAGAAGCATGAGCTTACTAAGAGACTATCAATCCACTATTTGATAATAATTAAGTTGAAAGAGATAAAATAAAATTACTTCCATCAAACAATAGAAAGTACTAAAATGAAATACAAGAACAAATAAATGATTGTTAGAGAAAATAACTAAATATAGAAATATCAGGTCAATATTAGTGATAAAATAGATCATGTCAAGGTCAAAAAATTAGGTAGGGGTTTGTGAATAGGTAGGGACATATAAATTCAAATTTGGTTGGGGGTATGGGGTTAGAAATAACTTATTATTATTTATTACCATAATGACCATTGACAGTTAGGGTGACCATCGATGGTTGGGTAGCCATCAAAAATTGGAGGTGATCATCAGTGGCTATGTAGACCATTGGTGGTTACCTTTGGATTTTGAAGGTAATCAAAAAAGATTTATAGAATGGGTTAATGATCAGTTAAGGTTTTATTAAAGGTTTGGTTAGGGGAAGGTAAGTTGAAAGATAGGTGTAGGAGATCTGATTCAGGTGTGGAAGTTAGAAACCATGCAAGTAAAGATAAAACACAAATTGTACCTATTGTTTTATAAATGGATGATGGATGAATGATGGAAAATTTTGGTAGAGTAACATTACATTACCTTAACTTAAATGTTAGAATGATTTGGAAAATTTTGGTTGGAAAATGTTAGAATTCTCTTATGATTGATTGATCCAACTCTTACTCCTCTCCTTTTACAGGCAAAAAAATATGGAGGATAGAAGGTTCCTTAGAGGGTCAAGCTACTAATTTTGATGCTTATAAGTTTCTTAGGAATAGGAAAGGTGGACATATTAAATTGTGCCATGTTAGCTTGCACACAGATGGTGTTTATGTAAGAATGAGGAATACTAGGCCATTGAAAGTTAGCCTAAACATCGGTAGTCATGATAACTATTAGTGGTTTAGGGTTTAGAAGAAAATTGGTTAAGATGAGTTAAAAAGGGGTAGGTAATGGTGAAGTTAGTGAATTATTTAATTTAGTTAGCTAAGTAGATAACTAAACCCAAGGTCTAATGGGTAAGTCAGTGGTTTAAGAAGGGTTAGGTGGTCCCTAAGGGAACTTGAGGAATTTTTTATAACTAGAGCCATCATGTGTAGTTTTATAGTGTCTACATTCTATCCCTTTTTATTATTTATCTTTGAATAAACAAGTTACAAAACAAAAATGGATTATTGGTCAAAGGTCTGGTTTCCTCAAATATGGGAGGAGGTGTTCCCCCTCAAACTAAGAGTCGATGAGGTGAAACCAAAATCAATTCAAGGTTTAACAAGTAGTTTATGGTGAGTCACAAGGTTTGTGACAAGGGTGGTTGGTCATTTGAAATAAAAAAATGTGAAAAAAATGAGATGAAGTGTGATAGCCAAGATCACATAAAGACTAAGGTTGCCATAGTTGGTAAAAATAAGGTTGGTTCTAGAAGGACTGGTGATAGGGTAATCAGGCCATAGCATTAGTCATAGCTAATCAGGTCAGTGTTTTCATAGGTATTTGAGGTAGGAAGTGCTCCTTTGAAAAACACAAATGGTCTGGTGTGCACTAGGTGGTGCAAATTCAAATGTTCAACATGGAAAGGCTAGTTGGTGCAGTAAAAAAGGACCAAGTTAAGGTTGTCACAAAAATGTGTGATAGTTCATGCCAAAAATGGTTAGTGTCAAGGTAGATGTGGTTGGGTGGTTGGTTGGTTAGAGAAGGTATTATTCAAAGGTTGGTTTTGGTTTGGTGGAAAAGGTAATCTCAAAAAATGTGGCACTAAGGTGTTGATTCCTAAAAATTTGAAAGTTGTGGGTTTCCTGACCATTGACGGTTAGGGGTCCCAAACTCAATCATTGATGGTCACCCTGGCCATAAATGGTTGACTACTAAATAAAAAAGGTCACTTAACCATTAGTGATCATAGTGACCATTGGTGGTTGAGAGAATGATCAAGTGTTTAATAAATAATAAAGGAAATGGGTGGGTTTTTAAAATGTTTTTAGGATTTCAAATGTTAAGGGTTGGTTGGTCTAGGGTAGGTGTTCTTTGAAAAAAGAGTTAGGTGTTGGTTTGATGGGTTAGGGTAGGTGTTAAAATTTTTGTGGGTGAGGGTCACTTTCAAGTAATATAATTAATGTTATAGTATTGTAAGGGTAATATTGGAATAGGTTGATTTAGGTGGGTGTAGATTGATAAAAAGGTTGATTTAGGTAGAATAAATAAAGTGAATAAACATGAGTAATGGAAATGGAAAAATAAGTGTGTGTGCTAACTTTAAATTTTATAGACACAATATTAGATCTAGATGAGGGATCAAGTTTATCGAATCTTTATGGAGATCCATAGATGGATTACTAGGGACAACTGGACGCATATGGAGAGGTTAGCCTTGGATCTATGAGACACTATAATCACATGCCTTAAGATGAAGTGATGATCATGGCCCTCATTGAGAGATGGAATCTAGCTATGAAAACCTTCCTCTTGTTGATAGGAGACATGACCATCCTACTAGTTGGCATGCCAACAACTTTAGTTATATGCCATTATACTAGAGGGATTAAGATGAGAGGTATTTGATGATGATGGTAGTATCCTATTTTGCATTTCTTGATTTGAGAAGTGAGTGGTTTCCTTATCTTTTGCTAAGAGTGTTGGTGGAGATGTTGCTTGGTAGGACTATGTTTGGGTGGGCACTAATTTTTTTAGTTTAGATATACAAAGAGCTATGGGGATTATGATATCATCAGTGATATGGGATCAATGTGGGATTTGTGATCCATTATTAGAAATATGAACATATTAGGGTTCTGAGGTCAATGGGGATACTATGGGAGGGCTATGCCTAGATGGAATTTAGAGGGGCTTTTATGTGGTAGAGGGGTGACTACACATTTACAAGTTCTAGAGGAGGTGTGAGGGATATTGACTAGTTTAGGGATGCATTAGATGGCTTGGTTATGGGAGATATGGTTTGAAGGTTGTATGCAGCTTTCTTAGGTGGGCCCTCTATATTTATTATACATTATCATTATAGAGATATAAATGGATCTATAGGTGAAGAGAGGGTGAGACTAAGCTCATCCCATTTTATAGAGTTCATAGGTAGGTCAGCCTAGTGCATGGGATTCTAGGTCCATTCATGAGGTACAAGAGGGAGGATGTTGAGTTTTTGATACTCGAGCCATATCTAGAGGAGGTGATCCTAGATCATGAGGAGATACATGTTAGAGAGGGGTTGATGATGCTATTTTTGTTGATGGATATGTAACATGATACCAATACCTTTATGAAATGTCTTATTTTGGGTTCGATGATGGGGGTTGATAGGCCATATATGTGGATTTAGCTCATGGGGGTCCATAGGTATAGGTATAGATTGGTGTCTATGATTGATAGGTAGGAGTATCACTAGCTATTGCATATGAATAAATTACAAGGGTAGGTGGCCACATTACAAGGCCATATTATGTTTTATAGGGTTAGGTTGCCATGGTGATAGGTGAGAGTGATCAAGCTAGGACCTCACTAGGCTTGGTGACCTAAAAAAGGGACACCTTGAGATAGAGGGGAGGAGTAGTGGTAGCACCAACAAGACCACTAGGTACCATCCTTATAGCATGGTACTTGGCCACAGTGGAGGATTTGAGGTATTATGAGGCCATAGTTCTAACACAGTGTCTTTATTAGCTTTGATGAGGTGAGTATAGATCCAACTTAGTAGGTGAGGTAGTTATGGTGACTCTAGATTAGTGGGTCTCTTTGTTAGGTGGATAGGTAGGTATCTAGGAGGATTGACACCATATGGTAGGTGTAGTGTAGGTGGGTCCAATGGTAGTGGTGTCTCAGGGTAATGATATGATATGATAGGATGTATAGATATAAATGTACATGATTTTGATAATGTCATGCATGTCAAGGCAATGAGATGTACATGTTTTGAGAGATAGAGAGAGATAGAGAGAGAGAGAGAGAGAGAGAGAGAGAGAGAGAGAGAGAGAGAGAGAGAGAGATGTATTATTTATTTGGATGACATGATGTATATGATGTTTATGACGATATATAGATGTGACTTATGGTTCATGGTTAATGGTGTACATGTTTTGATGTTTTATGCTTATGTGGACTCAATCTCTTAGGCATGTGATGATTTTTATAAATGTTTATGTGAGTGGTTGTATGTGAACATGATGTTGATTATTATGGATGGTCTAATTATGGTTATTGATGTAGTTTATGTGATTTATGAGTAGGGATATATGATGTGGTTTATTTCATTGATTATGGATGTGATATTTTAAATATGGTTATGATGTTATGATTTATAGTGATTTTGTTTATGGTTATGATGTTTATTATTTATGATCATGGATATGTGATGTGTTACATATGATGCTAAAGTTAATGAAAATACATAAAGTAAGTTAGATAACAAACTAGATGTGGGGAAAGATATAAGAATCATGAGACATATATCTACATGAACCAATGATAACGATAATGAAAAAGCATAATTTTTTTCATTGGTAAGGACCAAAAAAACCAAATTTAGATTGGCTTAAAGAACATAATCCTTTCAAATGCTTTGCATTGGCATGATTTGGTTGATAAAAAGGTGTCTTGATCACATTATGTCAAGTAAGCTCATAATCCCTTGATTTGTAGATGGTATAAAGGGCAGGTAGATGGTAGGTTAAGGGTAAATGAGTGATAGGTAAGGTAACCTTAACTAGGTTGGTTTTCCCCTTCTATAGGTGACCTAAGAATCATATTAGACAATTCCATGTATTCATGATAGGTGTAGATTGATCAATGTGGAAAGTCTACTAATGCTAGTTATGAAAGTTGATTGCAACTTTCTTGGAATAGCTTGTCCTAATTTTGATAGGGGGTCTTTTGTTATTGTTGTTTTTTTTATAGTTTTGTGATTCTGATTGATGTAGGAAGCTTTAAATGGCTTATTTTGACAAATTTGACTTAGCCATCCTTCAAGGTAGTGGTCTAAGTTTAGGTTTGTTTATTTTGTAGATGTCCTTCAAGGGAAAAATCTATTTTTTAAAGTAATTTAGGTTTTGGGTAATAGTCCTTCAGGGGAAGAATCTACAATGCTAGAGACATGTGAGCCAAGTGATATTTTGGTATTCCAAGTTATTTTGATGCTAGGTTTAGACATGGAAAATTCTATATAGGCTTAGAGGTTTAGCTTTATGAGGGAAAAACCATAACACAAAAAGGTTAATAATAGGTAAAAGGGGTGGGTTTGAGAGATAATGACCATGGTATTCCATTTGATTAGAGATAAAAATTATCCATGAGAACCATGATATGGGTAGATCCATGGTACCCATATTTAGGTTTAGACTATGATTGTGATGGTTAATCACATGGTTCTATGTTATAATTCATTTTCCTCAAAGGGATAGGATCAAGGTATGATGAAAGTGAAAATATCATAAATCAAGGGATGAGATTAAGATAGACAAGAAGGTGAACTTGATCCTTGTTAAAAAAAATAAAGTATGAAAATGTGAATCATTGAGAGGCTCAGGTTCTGGTTTGCCTTCGAGGGAGGACAAAATTTAACCTCTTGATCCATACTTGTGGGTTATGATGTAGGGTCCAAGCCAATTGAAAGTGAACTTGCCTCTTTTTATTTTATCCATATTGGTTACATGTTGGTTTTCCTTTAATATGAGGTCTTAGATATTGAATTCTCATTCTTTCAAGTGCTTGTTATAGGCATGCTTGATTTGCTATTTGTAGACATGAAGATGGTTAAGGATGGCTAGGTGATGCTCATCAAGTATTTCAAGTTGTGCTAGATGTTATTGATGATAGTCACTCTTAGAAATGATGTCTTTCAAGTATATGTGAAGAAAATTAATCTAGACTATGAGAGGAAAGACTAACTCTACTATAAAGACTAGAGATAAAGGGGTAGCACCTATAGAGGTTTAAATTATAGTGTCATAGGAACATAAAGTGAAAGGGATGTGAAAGTGATAATATTGACGTGAAGTACTAACTAATTTGGTTAACATTTTTTTGAGGTTTTTGTTAGAGTCTTATCATTATCCATTTGCTTGTGAATGGTAAGGTGAGGAAAAAATTTACTTGATACCCAATGTGTTTCAAAGACCTTAGACTTGCTTATTTTTGAAATATTTATGATTATTAGTGATGATGTTATGGGGAAAACTAAAATGATAGATGATATAATGATTGATGAAGTTAACTATCTTATTATCTTTGGTCGAGATGAGAGGAATAGCTTCCACCCATTTGGTGAAATACTTAGTGGTAGTGATGATGGATTATTGCCACTATGAAGAATGAGGATTTATTTCCCCAATGAGATCGACTTCCCATTATGAGAATGGAAAATAATATTTGGATACTTGAAGGCCATGGTAAGGTGTGTGATGTAAATTGGAATGTTATTAAAATTTAACACGCTTCTTTACATAATCATATCAGTCCTAGTTGAGGATGGGCCGATAGTAGCCAAGGTGAAGGATATGTTTAGTGACAACTAAACCACTAAAGTGTCCCCCATAGATTCCATCATGCATTTCCTTGATAGCATGGGAAGCTTCATGACTATGTAGATAATGGAGAAGGAGGATGTTGAAGCCATGTTTGTAAAGGATCCCCCCTAGTATGGTATAATGAGAGGTACTCTAAACAAAAGCTCTTTGGGTGTTACTAGAGAGGTTTGGAGGAATGATGCTAAGGTTGAGGTAGTTGAAGGTTTACTCATACCATATGTCCAATGGAGATTCTTCCACACTAAAAATAGTAGGAAGGTCATAATGGATATTAGAGGGTATGGTAAAGTGGTGAATGGTGACAAAGAGTCTAGAATTGGCAAGTTGAGATGGGATTTGGGAAGTGAGGGAAGCCATTGTATCGATGAACTTATTGGTGAATCTTGGAATAGATAGGATAAGGTAATGATTGAATAATTCTAAGATTAAATCAACTAAATATTTATAATTTTTCAAGAAATCATTATTACATTGCTAGGATCCATTGACCTAGTTGACCACAAGTTGGGAATTGCCAAAGACTTTGATCATCTTAACTCTCAAGGCTAGAGTAGTTTAGAGACCTATCACTAGGGCTTCATACTCAACTAAATTTTTGGTGAACTCAAAATCAAGTTTAAAGGAAAGGGGAAGAGGTTCACCATCAAGAGGAATGAGAATAACTTTGGCACCACCACCGTAATAGCATTTGGATCCATTGAAGAACATGGTCATTTGGTAGTTGGGGTCCTCCTAAGAAAGAGTCATGATGGACTCATCTAGGAATTTAAGAGGGAGAGGTTGGTTTTCTATCAGAGGAGCCTAAACAATTCATTGATAATGGTTTGTCCTTTAATCAAATTCTAAGAGAGGAAATCAAGGTGAAACTCAACTAGGAGCATGAGCCACTTAGCCATATGCTAGTTCTGATATGGTTTAGAGTGCATGTACTTGAGTGGGTTAGTTTTAGTGATGATTAAAGTTTTGTGATTGAGAATGCAATGATGAATTTTAGAAGCCATAAATAGTAAGGCAACATAAATATTTTTAGAATGGGTATACTAAGTCTCATACTTTATAAGTGTTTGACTTATGTAGTAGATAACTTATTCTTTATTTTGTTCATCACGATGAGCAAGCATTGCCCCTAGGTAATGGTTAGTGGTAGAGATATAAAGGTAGAAGGGTTTATCCTATTTAGGTGGGATAAGAATGGGTGGAGAAAAGAGGTATTATTTGAGTGAATAAAAGGCTTTTTGGTAGTCCTTAGCCCACTTAAAAGATATATATTTCCTGAAAAGATGGTGAAAGGGTTGACATCTATCTGATAACTGAGAGATGAAGTGATGGATGGATTGGAGCCTCCTTTATAGGTTATGAATTTTCTTAAGGTTGGTTTGAGGTTACATCTCCAAAATTTATTTTACTTTCACAAGGTCTACCTTGATTCATTGAAGAGAGATAATAAAGCCAAGAAGCTTTCAAGATAGGACCCTAAAAACATATTTCTTGGGGTTGAGTCAGATGTGAAAATGGATCAGGTGCTCAAAGATGATTATGAGAATGGATAGATGATCCTTGTGATATTTATATTTCCCAAGGAGATCATCTACATAGTCCTCTATGATTTTATGGATGAAATCATGGAATATATAGGTCATCATACATTGGTAAGTTGTTCCATCATTTTTTAGACCAAATGGCATGACCTTGTAGTAAAATTTTACTCATATGGTGATGAAAGAAGTATTATGTTGATATTTGGGGGAAATTAAGATTTGATTATATCCATATAAACCATACATGAGAGATAACATCTTGTGGCTAGCTATAAGTTCAACAAGTTGGTCAAGCTAGGCAAAGGGAAGTCATCCTGTAGGCAAGCAAGGTTGAGGTCATGAAAGTCAATACAGAGGCAAAGTCCCCCTATGGGTTTGGTGATGGGAATAATGTTATAAACCCATTAGGGATAGTCAATGGGTTGGATTAAGTTGACAAACAAGATATGATAAATCTCTTATTTGACTAGAAGGGTGATGTGAGGGTACATCCTATGAAGCTTTAGTTTGATAGGTTTATAATTAGGATGAGTGATGATGTTTTGGAGGGATATGGAAGGGTAAATTTTTGGCATATCCTAATAGTACTAAGAAAATACTATGATTTAGTCATGAAGGAAAGAAGGGTAATCTTTTTTATCTATAGAATCTAGAGATTGGCCAATCTTTAAAATGTGAGGGTTATCTTGAGTACCCAAGTTGACATTGATAGTGAATTAATTTAACATGGTTTGGTTCCCAAGAAGAAGGGATTTATAAATATAATAATTCCCCACATCGAGTTAGGTGAGAATGGAATTATCATCTTGATGTTGGATGGTGTTGATGGTAAGATAATCATTTTATATCATTTCATGATGAATGATAGGAAGGGTTTTAGTTTGGCCATAATTTTGATAGGTCAGTGGTCATAAAATAAGAGTATTAACTAAAATAAAATTTAGGATTGATGATTTCAAAATCCTCTTCTTTGAAGGATACTGCGTTGGTGAGGAGGGGATGTTTTCCTCAATGGTGGCGATGGGTTTTAGTAAATCAGTGAGTTATTCTAGTGGTATGAACCTAAGGCCAAATAGCTCATGCGATTTCTATGTTTTGATGGAAGGTAACTCATGGGGTCCATGTTCATAACAACTAAGGTCAAATCCTTTCTAGGCAAAATTATGAAGGTACAATTTGATAAATGTTGGTTTATCAAGATAGGAGAAGTCAAAGGTAAATTGTTGGGTGGAAGAGGTAGTGGTGGAAGAAAGAAGTGGATGATGAAGTACCCCATAAATTAAGTTGGTTTGATGGTTAGGAGGCCCAAAAGTAATGATGGTTCCACTGTTGGGTTCATAACTAGGATCATGGTAAATTTTCCCATACTCTTGAGAAATACGGAAGGCATTTAAGGCTAAAATATTATGCTTCCCTAGTGAGAGACATTGGAACATGGGTTCAAAAGGGTCCTCTATGGGGATATGTGAAGAAGGGATAGATGAGCTAGTTGAACATTTATCGATGATAGGGGTCAAATTGTTATTTATTTTTGGTGAGTTAGATTAGGGAGGAATTAGAACATCATTGGTTTGATATGTCATGTTTCAAGATGTAAAAGGACTAAGGTCAGCTTTTATGGTAATGACTTGACCCTCATGTTCAAATTTTACACATCGATGTAAGGTGGATGGGACACAACTCATGATGTGGATCCAAGGGTGTCTAAGTAATAAATTGTAATATAACTCACCTTATATAATGTAAAAGACATATATAATTGTGTGAGGTCCCAAGCAAATGTGGAGGACAACTATCCCCAAGGTAGTGGCCATAGTATCATTAAAGGAGTGGAAGACCACTATATTTTTTGACATGATATTCTTAGGTAGTTGAAGTTGGTAATAATCATGAGAGGATATAATTTTAAAACTATTTCCTCCATCAATCATCACCCTTTTGATGTGAGTTTGATTAATGTATGTAATGATGAAGAGGGGAGGATCAAGATCTTCAAAATGAATAAAAGTTATTTATGTATCTTTGAAGGTGATGAAGGTAGAAATTTGAAGGGCTATAACAAAGGATGGAAGAGGTTATGGGTATTTTAGATGAACGTCTATTGATTATAGGCCCTCTATTAGTTCTTGGTGATTATGGGTTGATGTGTTGATTAGTTCCTAAAGGCTCACTTCACCGGTGTTTGGTGAAATTATGTTTACACTACTCATTAGATAGATTCAGAAGGGTCGGAGGGAGAGGCACCCAAAATGAATATTTTGGGTTTTGGTAAAGGTGATGGTAAAGGTGAGGGTTCTTGGGTTTTATTAGAAGTTTGAGGGGTGGAAGGGTATGTCCATGGTATGGACACTTTGGCTTCTCCCTTATCCTTTGTTTGGGCACTAGATTGGTTAGCCATATGAATAGTGTGGATGAGGAGAACTACTAGTCTAGAAGGCATATTTGATTCCTCCTCACTCTTGGGTGATAATGTGGGAGTAGGTATGTGTTGGGTAGGTTTTTTTGGTGGTTGGGTTGGTAATGGGCTCATAGGAGGTTCATCTAACAATATATCATCCTCATCCCACAAGGTATGGATAAGTTTATGGAGAGATTTTTAGTTCTTCATGTCATGTCCAAGTGTCCTATGGTATGAGTAGATTAGACAGTCATTGAACCAAGATGGCTTAGGGATTGAAGGTTTGAAGGGTTTGATATGTGGTATTGTTAAGGAATAAGTTTACAAAAATATTTTTAAAATGGTCGAATAAGATTCGAGCAAAGGTGTTGAAGGTGTTTGGTTTTTGGTTTTAGGAGTGGGAGCCTTCTTAGAAGTAGGATTCATTGTGAAAGTTGTAGGTGGCGGAATGGTTTTGAAGGTGGTTTTGGTTGGGATTTATTGGGTATGGTTGGTTTTGAGGTGGATGGTTTTGATTTAGATGATGAAGGTTTGGGGATAGGTGGGAAGGTAGAGGTGGATAGGTTAGTTAAAAATGATGGGGATTTTGATGATTTGGTGGGTTAGGTAAAGGTATAATGAAAGGAGAAGGTTTAATTTGGGTATTTTTTGGAGCATTCACTCTCTTGGTAGAAGAATGAGCTCCTAGGATAGTAGAAGGATGGGGTCCTAAGATATAAGGTAAGAGGGAAGGAGGTGGTATGGTTCTAGTTCAAGGTGGAAGTTTGGGTGGTTCCACCTTCTTAGTTTATTAGGTTAGGTTTTTCTTTGGTGGACTCAATGGGGTTAAGTCTAACTTCAAAGATAGGTGAGTAAGGATAGGAGTAGGAAGTATTCTTAGATTCTTGATGGGTTTGGTTAGAGAGGTGTAAGGTGATTTGATAATTTTATATGGAGGTGGTTTTTATGATTCCCCTGTGGTTGTGGAGGGACAAGTGTTTGATGAATGTATTGAGGTGATGATAGGTTTGATTGTGGATGCAAGTAAGGTTGAAGGTTTAGGTTTGTTTTGATAGGGGAGCCCAAGATGATGCCACAAGGTGGACCTATCTAGATTAGGTTGAGAAGTGAATTCTATACTTTGAACCAATCTATAAAAAGGCTTTTAAATGGGTTTTATCCCTTTGTCATTATTTTCAAATATTATGCCCATATGTTGAGGTGAGGGAATGGTTTATTCACATTTTCCCTTAATTTAAGTTTCCAATATTTGGGAGGATGTTTCCTCCATAGAAGGAGTATACAAGGTAATATCTTCTTTTATGATGGTTCCTAAAGAGAAAATGGGTGGTTATATGATAGGGGAGGAAGGTGTGATGGCCCCAAGTGAAGGAAAAGAGATGGTTTTTTTCTTTGTTTGGGTGTCCAAAGGAATGGTGGGTAATTCCACCACTTCAATAAGTGGAGTGGAAGAATAGGTAGTTTAGGCAATGGTTACCTCCTTTAGTATTTTTATCAAAAGAGATGTGGATAAGTCCATGGTCTTATCAAGTAAAGAAAGAGGGGTGGTTTTTTCTTCTATGTGGATGTCCAAAAGAATATAGGGTGAGTTCACCACTTCAATGAGTGGAATGGAGGAAGAGGTAATTTAGGAAATGGTCTCCTCAATGATATGTTCATTGATAATGACATTGAACATATGGACCTCATGAGTGTGAGATGATTCTTATTTATTATCATCATAGTTGGTAGAAGGGGCATGATTGGGGAAAGCTTTACAAAATATGTCAAGGGATTCATTCAGAGGTGCATTAGGATTATAAAATACAAGTTCTCCCTTATTATTCATGTTTTGGACAATATTTTTGAAGGTTTTACACATACTAACATCATGTCCAATGACACGATGGAAAGCACATAGATCATTCTCATTATACTAACCAGGTATAGGGAAAGAAGCATCAAATTGTTGGGAAGTCTTATGGAAATAAGTTGTATGATGTTGGATTATATAAATTTATCCAAAATTGAAGCATAAGAATCCCTTATTTGAGTGTATTATTTTGTGGTAGCTCAGTTTTGATTTCAATTTTATTGGTTGGAAGAGTTAGAGTAGATGGTTTGGTTGGGTTGGTTGATCATTGGTTGTGGAGAGATTTTAAGGACAACTGAGTTTGTGGATACCTTTGGCTTGGTGTTGGGATGGTTATATTGGTTAGTGGTTTTGGATGAGGAAGGGTCATTAAATTTAAATCTAACATTTTTGTTCCTTAGTTTCAACTTTCCCTCATCAATGGCTCTGATTTCTAATTTGCATGCCATGGTGAAAGCCTCATGAAAGTTTCTAAAAGTTTGAACTTGAAGAGTAGGAACAATGTGTTTTGAACAACCCTAAGAGAAGAGTTCAATAAACTTGGGTTGGGGTAAAGAGAAAGAGATTTAGTTGATAACACATCTCCATCTAGCTATGAAATCAGAAATTGAATCATCATCAAATTGCCTAATGGGTTAGAGGTTGGTTATAGAGACATTATTAGATGTATTGATTGAAAAATGATTTAAAAATATTTAGGCAAGTTAGGAAAAGGAAAATATGGAGTGCTTAGTGAGAGAACTATACCAATCTGATGCTAGTCTAGATAAATACATGGGAAAAATATGAAAGAGAAGAGCATCATCATATGCAATATGTAGCAAGAATGGTTAAATTCTCTTGAAATATTGTTGGGGGTCCTCCTTGCTTTTGAATGTGTAAAACATGGGTATTTCCAATTAAGGAGGATAGATCAGATATGGATGGATGGGTGAATAGGTTCATTGCATATTTGATCATAAAATAAGAGGTTATGAGCCCTAGAGATAGATGAGTCCAGGTTAGTCATTTTAACCATTAACATTTTGACTAAATCTATTTGGGGTTGGGAAGTTATATAATTATGTGGTAAGTTTGATTGAGGTTAGGTGATAATAATATATGGATAAGTCGTAGAAGGTTGAGAAGATACCACATATTGGTATGTGGTTATTGAAGGTTGGGATGATGACACATAAGGGTTGATGGGCATAAAAGGTTGGGTAGAAGGTGATATGTATCCTTGCAGATTAGGAACATATTAGTATGATGTCATGGGTATATTTTTAGAGATTGATGTGGGTTGGTGGTTGGTTGGGGTTGAGTGGTAACTCTAGTAATTATAGATAGAAGGGTAAGAGGTATGAAAAGCACCAAAGTTTTAAGTGGGGTGGAAATTGGTGGGTTGGTATTAAAAGGGGGAATGGTAGAAATAAGGGTGGAAAATACCCCCATGATGGATGAAGTATGGGTAGCAAGAGGTGAGTTTTCCCATATGTTGTAGGTTTCGGTTGGTGTAGGGCATGTTTGGCTATTGGTTGGGATGTTGGATTGAGTTTGGGTGATGGTAGTGGATGGGATATTGGTGGAATAAGATGCTTGGGTGATCATAGGTTGGGTATAGGTGGCACCAATCATAATATGGGTAGGCATACCATAAAGTTGAATTGTATGAAGAACTAAAGCAATAAGGGTGTGGTGAGATAAGGTGTTGAGGTAATGTTGAAGGGCCATAGGGTTGTTATCAAGGAAAGTATTGAAATCCACATCACCCTCGACAACTATATAAGGCATGGTAGGAGTGGAGAGAGATAACAAGAACCCTTAACATCATATGTATACTCCATGGAGGAGGAAGAAGAGGAAAGTGGTTCTTGGCTGGTTTGATTCCTCAACTATTGTCTAGTAAAGACCATGTGAGGAATAGAAAATAAATGACAAAAAACTCACAACTCAAACAAAAAGCAATAAAAATAAAAAGATCTCAAGGAAATCAAAACATATGCTAAAGTGCATTTAACAACTTGGGATATTTTTTAGATCATTTTTAGCTAATTCCTTAGAAACTATGAAGAGGAAATTTGATTTTTAGATCAGGTACTAAAAAGGAAGTCTAAGGTTGGTTTCAAGTGTTAAAGGATCTCAAAAATCTATATTGAAATTCAGTACATGGCTTGATATTGGTGCCTACCCACTCACTTCACATGCTATAATAATAAGGGTGTTAGGTGCTTAGCTAAGATATATAAAATTTTAGAGTTTAGATCAACTAGAGAGCTGAATTTTGGTTTCTCCCCTTGGTAGTGAAGTCCAAGATAGCCAAAGGGTGAAGGTAACCTCTAGGTAATGAAATCCTAGTCGAGCCTTATGTCTGATGTTATGATGTGTTAGATTGATGTAAGTGGTTTGGTTTGGTGTGTCATAAAGAGGTGAAACTATACCTGAATTAGTTTGCTTTAATTTAACTAAGTGAGGATAATATGTAAGAAAACAATGTATGTAGTTAATTTTAAACCCAAAATGAAATTTAATTTTGTTGTATGAGCACAAAATATAAAAAATGGGCCTAGGTGCAATTGGGTCCCATCAGGCATGCCAAAATGTTTCTCTTAATTTTTTCTCATTTCTTAATTAAGGAAGAAGGTAAGAAACTAGTAATAAGGTTATGGTAGAAGAACTTGGTTGTTATGCATGCATGATCTAGGCAAGTGTGGATATCTCCTTTTTATTTTGGAAGGATGACCTATAGATGAGAAAACACTAACAAAAGGGGTTGTTAGAAAGATAGTAAGGTGGACCACCTAACGTGAGCTAGATCTAAGAAGCATGAGCTTACTAGGAGGTTGTCAATCCACTCTTTGATAAAAATTAATTTGAAAGAGATAAAATGAATTAATTGCATCAAATAATAGAAAGTATTGAAATGAAATACAAGAAGAAATGAATGTCTATTAGATAAAATAACTAAATATAGAAATAACAGGTCAATACTAGTGCTAAAATAGATCAGGTCAGGGTCATAAAATTGGGTAGGGGTCTATGAATAGGTAGGGACATAGATAGTTAGATTTGTTTGGGGGTATGGGGTTAGAAATAATTTGTTGTTATTTCTGACCATAGTGACTATCAGTGATCAGGGTGGCTGTCAGTGGTTAAGCTGATCATTAGCGATGGGGTAACCATCGATGGTTGGAGGTGATCATTGGTGGTTATGTTGACCATTGGTGGTTGCCTATGGATCTTTAAGGTACTAAAAAAAGATTTATAGAATGGGTTAATGATTATTTAAGGTTTTTTTAAAGGTTTAGTTAGGTGTACAGAAGTTAGAAGATAGGTGCAAGAGGTCTGATTCAATCTTGGAAGTCATAAACCATGTAAACAAAACTAAAATACAAACTATACATCTTTGTTTCTAAATGGCTAATGGATAATGGATAGAGAAATTTTGGTAGAGTAATATTACTTTGACTCAAGAGCAATTTGGACAGAGGTTCAGGGCTCTATTGTAGTTGTTGAATTATAAGAAGGAAGACTAATTGGTTGTAAGATTAAATACCTGTATGCTAGAATGATTTTGTGATTGATTGATCCACCTCCTAATCCCCTCCTTTTATAGGCAAAGAGAGATGGAGGATAAAAGGTTCCCTAAGGGTCAAGCTATTGATTTCGATGCTTGGGAGTTTAGTAAAAATGACCAAGGTAGGCATATTAAATTGTGTCATGTTAGCTTGCACATAGCTGGTGTTTGTGTAAGAATGAGGAAGACCTGATCATCGATGGTCACCCTAACTATTGGTGGTCAAGATGACTATAAATGGTTGAGGGTTTAGATGAAATTGGTTAAGATGAGTTAAAATGGGGTACTTAATGGTTAATTTAGTGAATTAGTGAGTTTATTTAGCTAAGTAGCTAACTATACCCAAGGTCTAATGGGTTGGTTAGTGGGTCAAGAAGGGTTACGTGGTCCCTAAGGGTTATTGAAGCATTTCAACATCTAGAGCTATCGTGTGTAGTTTTTTAGTGTCTATAGGGGGATTACTATTTTGAAAGCATAAGTACCATGATTTTTTTGATAACAATATCAAAGGTTCATTTTCATTAATGATATATCTCATCTAAAAATATAAAAATGAATTTGAGAAAAACCATGTTGATCTTAAAATTTAATTTGTTATATTTTTATTCTCTTGAAGGTGTGTTTTAACACCAATGCATTCCTAGGAAATATATTACAAACCTTTTATGCTTATTTAGGGTTTTTATTTTACCTTGATTCTATAAAAATGTAGGTATTTTTTTTCATTCATCATCCTAAAGGTTCCTTGATGATGATCAAAATCATTGTCTTTTATTACAATTTAATACTATGTTTATTTTAAGTTATATGTTTTTCTTTGTAAGTCAAATACAATTATTTCAAATAAAAGAGTTGTATATAGTGAGAAATTAGGTTACTAAACTAAATGAAGAATGGATTTATGTTATTATAAAATATTCATATTTTAAAGTCACTAGAATATTCTTAATATTTCAAGAAAATTTAAAAGTCCTTCCACCAAATTTTATCTATTTTTTTTTAAATCCTCCATTCTTACCCTTTATTAAAATCTGACACAAACTTGTTTGTGCTCTCCAACCACTCACAATTTATCATTTTGGTGCCACCTTCATCAATATCCATTTATCTAGTGGGTAAGGAACCCTTTTCCCACTCCTATACCCATCTTATATTTTTCTTAGTTTAACTGAAGCTGGTATGTGTGTAATATATTTTCTTATTTTTGTGTAACAAAATGGTATTTCATGGAATAAGAACCACTTTTTTTTTTAATATATATATATATATATATATATATATATATATATTAATGAAATGTTTCTAAGATCTGAATATGTCCATATTATTGTATTTTAACTATAACATAATTTATTTATATTATTTATGAGTAATTATTATCTTAATAATTTCTCTTATAAGATACTATTTTTTTAATTTAAAAATAGTAATGAGTTATATTATTAATTTAGTCTACAAATTTAAATTAAAAAATATTTTAAAACATGGAATGTTACACAAATGTTATAAATTCAAATTTATTTAGATTAGGTTTTGTGCACAATTATTTAGGAATTTCAAATGACCAAAAATAATAATTCAATCATGTTGTATGCATATGAAATACATATTTTTAGTTTTACTATACATTTAATTCAAAAATTTGTGGCTTGAATAATTGAACTTACATTTAAAACTTATATTTTAAAATATCACATTAAATGTCTTATAAGTGTGAAAATTATGTAGAGCCCAAACATTCAAAGGTAATAACTTTTGTTCATAACTCCATTTGAGCTCTCGTTTGTTCCAAAATGACCATCTCGAAAACATCTCTAAGTAGATTATAGGAAAGTAATGAAAAATATAAACCAAAAATATATGTCATAATGAGTTCAAGGGTATTTTAATAATGAGATTTGTTTATGGTTTATTTGAGGAAATAAATATTCCTAAAAGGCACATACAAGTTGAAGTGCAATAAAATTGGGCCCTATAGAATTATGAAGAAAATCAATTATAACATTTATGAAGTGAGTTTACTAATTTTTTTTGATATCTCTCCATTATTTAATGTTTAATATTTATATGATTTCAATGGGGAAGATGGTGAAGGTCAAGAAGATAAAGAAGTAGATTGGTAGCAATAGGTACCAAAGAAGAATAAAGAAAAGATAGTGCGGGTTATGGATAAGGAGAATGTAAACATAAGGTAACGAAGTTATAACAGGTATTTGGTAGAGTGGGAAGGATTAAAATAGGTAGATAATACTTGTATTTTATAATGGGAGATGAATAATATTGACAAGAATAAATGGAATGGTTAAAATTAAAGTAAATTGTAAGAGCTAACTTATTTTCAACTAGACGTAAATGATGTAGAGCCCAAAATTTTGGAGGCCATAAATTTTGATTTGTATCTTCATTTGAGATCTCATTTATACCAAAATGACCATCTAAAAAACTACAATGTATTCATAATCCACGCTATCCATTTAAGTATGTTTTCATTAGTTTTTAGAGGCTATACATGACCATCTAAGGGTTTAAAAATCTATTTTAATATTTTTTGATAATTTTCTATTTTTATATTTAATGTATTTTTTTAACTAGACATGAAATTTAGTTCAAATTCATTTATTAGTTTAATTTTAGTGTTTATGATATATGTGGATATTTTTAGAGTTTATCGAGATTGCATGCAAAACATACTAAAAATATTATCTATTAAAAATAACAAGTTGAGTTCTTTATTTTTTTAGAGTTTTGAATTTTGCATGTCAACTCCAATTCTAAGTTTAGGTTTTTTCATGCACTGGTATGTAATTATTTCATTCATTTAATATGAATCAATACAAGTTATTGTTTTAAAATTACTATGCCTATTTATTTCTTTGTTTTGATATTATTTAGATTCATTAGAAAATTTAATGTAACATTTGAAAATATAAGTTTTAAATTTAGGTTCAATGATTTCGGCCAAAGTTTATATATTCAATGTATAGTATAAATAAAAAAATGTATTCATACATATAAAACATGATTGAAGGATTCACACATTATACAAAAGAATTAAAATACATTAACATATAAGGAAAGTAAAACAAGTACATAAACATATATCCATTTTATAAACTATTATGGTCAGTGGGATAACTTGAGTAAACTAAATCATTTCAATTAACTGGTTCCCATGTAATGAATACAAAGGTCAAATCAATTGTTTATATGTACAAAATCAAAATATATTATTTATACTACACCAAAAGTTTTATTAAATAAAATAATTATTTTTAATAAATCTAATCCTTCCAATTAGTATTGTTAATAAAATGTGGTAGTTGTTAAATTTAGTTTTTCTTGGTTATTAGGCTTTCTCATTTTTTTTTTTTTTTTTTTTTTTTTTTTTTTTTAATTGTTGGTTTAATTATTTCCCCTATATTTTGGTTTAGTATTAATTCATAGTTTCATATTACAAGAATAAACATGGAACCAAAGTGCTTACATACCCAAAAACTTTGGAAGGAAGGGTAATGGAGAAATTATTAGAAGTGACACTGTGAATTTTTTCATTATGGTGGATAACAAATTCATTAGTCCACGATGTCACTCCCAGTCATCTTTCTTTCTATCTTCCATCTTCCAAAAAATTAAGTTAAATATTTATCATTGAAAGAGTTTATAAAACTCTCACCTCGGGTCAAATATACAAACCATTACTATAGTAAAATTCATTAATGTATTGATCAAATAATATCTCAATATATTATACATAAATATAACGTATAATGATAAATCCTCTACATATCAAAAGATTTCATATAGAGATCCATCTCCATCGATTTCATAAAATAAATAAGCCTTGAATGTATAGGCAAAAAATATCAATCCTAAATAAGAAATAAAACTAAGTGATCAATCATAACTAAGAGATCAATCTAGATATAAATCATAACTATAACATTAAGCTTGAGATTAAACTTAAGACTAAGAGATAACTATCCCTAAAAGATAGAAACAACTAAAAATTATCCCTATAATATCTAAGAGATAAATATGTAATATCTCATAATATCTAAAATAAGATAAATTAAATATCCATAGATAAGTGGGTGGTAATAATAAATTACCTTGGTAAACATGAGCTAATATAAATAACATACTCTAACACCACTTCAAGTGAAGCTAAGGGATAAAAAATAGAGTAGCATATCCATAAAATGAGTCCTAGTAACAAGTCCTTATTAGGTATTCATGTTTAATATATCCATGAAACAATCTATCTTAAAGTGGATAAATGGAGAAAAACATGAGAATATAAAATTCCACCCCCTAAAAAAATAAATAAATGAAGGAAAGAAATGGATCCTGTCAACAAGCCCTGATGAGGTACCCATAGAAAAAATGATGCGATGTGAAGACATGTGTCCTTATTAATGATAATCCATCTTGAAAAAATACATGGATGCCAAGTCATTGTAAACTCCAAGTTGAATTAGAAATGGTGATGAATACAATTATCACTAAACACAAACACTATACATCAGACTACTAGGTAGAATGATAAATTTGAGGAAGCATTGCTTAAATACCATCCTTTAATGCTAAACTGAGAGAATATGAAAATGAAATTTTTTAAAGAAGTGGATTGAAAATGGTGAGAATTGAACACAAAGAATAGTGGAGATGCCACACTAGTGTCACTATGCAAAAAGTCACCAAGATTGCCACTGAGACATAGCAATCCTCATATGGGTTATGACAAATAAAATGATTGAATAATATATCCATGTAAAAATGAAAAATATATAAAACGTAGATAAAATATATCAATAAGATGACCTTAGTGGTGATGTATGAGACTTGAAACTAAAATAGTAAAGGGTGCACAAACTAAGGCACACACACATGAAGGTAAACTAAGATATAAAAGCAAACCTCCTATGACACTTTATAATTTATTGTAAGTACAATATATCCCATACATAAAAATAAGGAAGATACTTTACACACCATAATAGATCTAAATAAGGAAATTTTTGGCCTATCAAAGAAGTCATCACAAATCATGAGAGTTGATCCAAAAATAAGAGAGCGATGTGGGCCGAAACACACAAGTTGAAAAAAACATATTCAAACAATGTAAGATGTCAGGATCTACTAAAAATGTGTCTATAAGTGTAAATATAAATGATCATGACTGCAATAAAATGTTTTTTTAAGGGTATCTAAAAAATAAAGGAACCGTGATGCTAAAATACTCACAAATAATGATGGTACTACCACAAGTGATCTAAAATCTATCCCAAATAAAATAGGAATGGTGGATGAAGATGTCTACATAGGAGTGGATGAAAAAATCCAAAATATTAAATGCAAGGTAACTTCAAAAGGGACATCAAAATTAGCTAAAAATGTATCCATGATTGCAATTAAGATGGTGAAATCAATCAAGGAGAAAGTTTGATTGTGAAGGGGTTTGGCCACCTACCAAACCAGGCCTTACTCTCCAGTATTCAACAACTGAGATCCTAAAAAATGTATGTGGCCAAGAAATAAATAAATACAATATCTGATCCAAAACTTGAAAGCTTTGGTTGAAAGATAATTCAAAAATAAGAATAACACAATTTGAATAATGCCATCTCTGGAAAGAGATGTTTTATTGATCAAAAATTGCAGACCCAAACATATGTCTATCTCTGAGAAGAGATGTCTAATTTCCATTTTGGGTTACATCTTCATTTATACATGTTTTTAAGGTGTGAGGAGGATGTGGAAGGTCACCAATCTCGAGGGAGATTAAGTGGTTCAACTTCCACGATTTACAACAATACAAAATTCAAGGAATTACTATTTTTAGAAACTTACTATTTTTAGACTACACTACTAAAATTGAAATTTGGGGCACTTCCATTGGGTTTTTAGGGGTAAAAATTCATTGATCAAATATATATTCCATCTGACAATGTTCCCCTCATTATTATATTTCCAACGGTTGAAATAATGAGTAAATTGGAGCTACGGTGCAAAAGTTATGGATCCCAAAAGTTCTGCCATCAATTGGGGTAGACCCATCACCTGAATTGTCATATTAATTGTTGCCTGGATCAATATCTCCTTGTCTTCCAAATACAAAATATTTTTTTTAACAAAATATCAAAAAATCATCCAAAGGTATTGTTTTATAAAAAAATATCCCCAGAAAGATTTATTTTTAAATAGTACTAATAAAAATTACAATAACTTTTTCAATTTTTAATTAAATTTAAAATTTCAAAATGTTCTAAAAATTTGAGAACAAGGCACACAAAAATTATAAATTATTTTGAGTGATCATTTATAGTTTTGTCATAATTAAAAGTCATATTTTTTAGAATAGTACTACTAAATAAAACTACATTAACTTTTGTAATTATTAATTAAATTTAAAATTTAAAAAATTTCATGAAAATATAAAATAAGATGCACAAAACCCAAAAATATTTTAGAGATATTATCTACAGTTTGTGTACAATCTAAAAAAGAATAGTTATTTAAAAAAAACAATTATAAAAATCTTGGAGATCTTGTCTCTGATATCCAACTAGGATGAAATTGGAGTGATCATGTCTTTTTTATATAATATGGATTTATTTATGAGATTTTATTTACTCCTTCAATCTCTAAAATTTACCTGCAACAAAAAACATAAAAAAGAGGAAGTGCCCCCCAAAAACTAGAATTGTTTTTGCACAATATGAAAAAAATACCAGATGTTGAGTAAGGATAAGTTAAAGAGATGGTAATGGATATTGGAGATGGTTATGATACTATGAAAGAGTTTATAAAATATCACATAAGGTCAAATATACAAACCATTACTATAGTAAAATCTATTAATACATTGATCAAATAGTATCTCAATATATTATACATAAATGGAACATACAGTAATAAATTAACTATATCTCCAAAGCTTTGATATAGATATTTATCTCCATAACTTTCATACAATTAATGATATTTTTATATATAAGTAAATAAGATAAATCCTAACTAAAATATCAAGCTAAGTGATCAATCATAACTAAGAGATCAAGCTATAGATCAAACCTACGACTAAGAGATAACTATCCCTAAAGGATAGAAACAAATACAAATTATCCCTATAATATCTAAGAGATAAATATATAATATATCATAATACCTAAAATAAGATAAATGAAATATCCTCACATAAGTAGGTGGAAATAATAAAGTACCTAGCTGAATATGAACTAGGATAAATAACCTACTCTAATAATCATTTTGTATAGTAGTGACTAAAATCCCATTGACTAAGTTAAGAATTATAAGCATTGAAAATTTTAATTAGGGTTTAAATATAAATTCCATATATATTTAAATATACTCTCAAAATATCATCTTAATTAGTGTTTTAAAAATTAAAAAATAATATATGTACACATGAATATTTATATATATGTATACATACATACATACATTGGTGATCTCCAATTTTTAAGTGGCCTAAATATAAAGTATATTTTTCAAAATAATAGATGTCCTGAAATTGATTTCACATAATGAGGAACTCATTGGACAATAACTTAGAATAATCAGCTACTAACTATTCAAAAATTGTAAGAGAATTGAACTATGTCTCATAATGATTTTTCTTCCAATTCAAAATTAGTTTTCATGATTTTGAAAGTTTTATGGGAATTTCATAGAATAAATTTGTTATAAAAATGGGATATCTTTTAAAGGATTTCAAAAACACAATGGAAATACTATAAATATATATGGAAACAACTTCCATTGATTATAAATCAATTATAATATAAGAGAAGTACGTATCCCATGATTTTATATGTCAAATAAAACTCATTATAGATATGTTGGAAAACCTTAAATGTATGTGGGTAAATTACATTCATTTATTGATTCCTCATACATGTAAATAAATAATGGATGGGATTTTTTATGTATAGTTAAAAAATAAAATGTTATCTTTTTATACAATTGGTGTGTTCTAATTCAAAACAAATTTTAATATTAAATTAATACATATGCCCTTATTCTTAAGTGAAGTGACATGGATTTTAGATATGTAGGCATCCTAAAATGGGTGCATGTGAACTCCACACATTTTTTGAGTCCCCATATATGTAAATAAAAAATGTACAATAATGTTTGTGTCAATTTTATCTCAACATTTGGCCCTTTGGAGGAACTAAAAATATTTCATAAATAGTAGGATGCCATTGTAAAATAACCTACAATCAATGGATACTAATAATTAAAAAATAAATAGTTTAAAATGAAGACTTATAAATACCCATGACATCAAGCTACTAAATATATGTGTATGTAACATTCAAGTATGAGGAAATATCACAAATGAAACACATCATACTAGAATGTTGTATCATGTGAAATATATGTTGAAGGAATTAAATAGTTTAGTTTAGTATTATTGCCTAGTTTTTTCTCATTATAGTAGTTTCCTATTTTTATAAATTGTTCAATACCATTTGAGGCTATTAATGTCAAATTTTTTTTAACATTTTGTGTTCATTTATAAAAAATTCTCTTTGTATGTTTTTATTTTCTTTGGAGAACAATTCATTAAAAATATGAACTGTAGCCCTTGCCTAACGATGTTTTTCAATTTAAAATAATTTATAATTAAAAGTATCATAATAAATTAAACCATTATGGTGGATAATGAATTCATAAATATATTATATCACCCTAAATAAGTTTTCTCTCTACCTTCCTTTTTTAGTTAAGAAAAGTTGTAGATTCGTCATTTTGTATACTAGTAAATTAAACCTCTAGAATAGATTAATAATTATAATGATTAAAAAGGTAATTAGGGTATTAATAAAAATAAAAGTTTATTAATCCCATGATTGACAAGATGATGGCTGTGAGTGGAGGTTTTAGGAGTGCCAGCTTGGTTGAAGCCCCCAGGGAGGATCAGCCTTTGCCTGGGGGGATTGCACAAAAGAGAGAGACTATCTATGTTAGCGAGAGCGCTAAGCTTAAGAAGGCTAATGGCTACCTTCCACAGAGTCAGGATTGGCCTGTGGTGGTTATCCCTCTAGAGGTAGTAAAGGAAGAGGTGGAATACTTGGCTTCCCATGCTCTGATTTGCAAGTTCTTGGGCATCTGAATTTCTCTGTCAGCTTTGGAAGCTTGGATTCACTGGTCATGGCAGGTAGAAGGGGACTTTGATATTATGCTGGCTGGTAACAGGTATTTTATGGTTAATTTCTCCTCTGTCTCTAATCAAAATTAGATTTTTGAGGGAGGCCCTTATTTCTATGATCATATTGGTCTTTTTCTCAAACCCTGGCATGCAGGGTTTAACTCTGCTGAAGATCTTCCAGCCTGCGTTCTTGTCTAGGTCTGCCTGCTGAGACTCCCCTTGGAATTTTGGTGTGAGAACATCTTGTGCCAGATAGCTACCATGTTTGGAACACCAACTTCTATAGTGCACCAAACACTGGACAAAAATGTTATCTCTTATGCCTGTATCTGTGTTGATATTAATTTGAACAATCCTTTACCAGATTCTTTGGAAATTTGTCTGGGCACCTCCTCCTGGATCCAACAAATAGACTATGAGTCTATCCACTTTTGTTGTCACATCTACCATGTGTATGGGCACTTACACCACTAATGCCCTTAGGCTTCCAGAGGTAGTGGTGCACCTAGGGAGTCCTCTGGACCTCGAGCGGCCAATGGTGGCATAGGGAATGGCCAGTCGGGTTACACTAGAATGACACATACCCAACCTGATAACACTGCAAAAGGGAAAGCTCACCTAAACTCCTCAAGCATAGAGCAAGGCCCAATATATTACACTAGTCTTGACATGGATGGCTTTATCCCAGTCTGACATTGTGTGAGGGGTTGCAGCCAGAAGCGCACGAATCTTGATCGGCAAGTAGAGTTAGGATTCAACCGATTTAAAGATCTTGATAGCATGGCCATTGAAGATGGCATTCCTATAACAAACTAGGGAGAGGCTCTGGAGGTAGATGAGTAGGTCCCCTTTCATAGTGGTTTATAGGATATGGTGATTTAGCTGACCCCAGAGATCTCTCTTGGCCCAGAGGTAGGTACCCTTGCAGTTTCACCAGCTTCGTATGACAAGGATGTCCGCTGGGTGGATTTGGTTAAAGATGTGGAAGCCTCCAAGAAAGAAAAGGATCCTCACTAGCTCTTGGCCTAATTCAAATACCATTCAAGAAAGTCTCCTTTACCACTCCCTCTAGAGCTAGCCGCCAGAAGGATCAGGATAAAATCAAACTCACAGGTGACTTACTGGTAGAGTCAGGGGTTGTAAAGACCCTGGATGAGCATTTTACTCACTCTACTCAATGATTGTTCTATCATGAAATGTAAGGGGGTTGAATAGCACCCCTAGACAAAAAGCTATGCATAAATTGGTGATTGATCATTCTCTAGATATTTTCTGCATCTAGGAGACCAAGCTCTCTGTGGATGCACTATTTTATTGTATGCTTAATATATGGTTCTCTGGCTAAATCCAGTGTGTTAGAGCCTTAGGGAGCTTTGGGGGACTGGCCATGTGTTGGGATCCTAGGAAAGTTACACCTCTTCATTGAATATCCTACAGCTCGGCCCTTTCAATGGTTGCTTCCTCTCTAGAAACTTGTGAGCTAATTCTGGTTACCATAGTTTATGCTCCTATTGACCTTACTAGGTAGATCAAGCTCTAGGATCATATTCAATATGTCAAAAGATGCCATCCTTTCTTACCTTGGATTATGGCTGGAGATTTCAAGACTATTCTCAACCTGGAGGAGAAGAGGGGCAGACTATCTCGATTGGGTCCTTCTTCAGAGATCCTTCAAAATAATATGGACCAGTTACACCTCTCTAATGTCAAGCCTCTTAACAGGATTTTCACTTGGAATAATAGAAGGATAAGTAATGCTACCATCTCTGAGTGCCTTGATAGGTTCCTTGTTTCATGTTTTTGGCATTCTAGTTCTATTTCCCTTGCTTCAAAAATTCTTGACTGGAGAGGCTCTGACCACTGGCCCATTAAGCTTTCTACCAGTCATATTGTTGGTCCCAAGAAAACTCCTTTTAAGTTTTAGCTAATGTGGCTTCGAGATTCATCTCTCCATGATCTAATGGATCAATGGTGGAGACAAGGAGGGCCTGACTATGGTACCACTATGTTCTCCTTCGCTAAAAACTATAGTATGTTAAAAGGAAGCTGAAGTAGTGGAACATAAATTGTTTTGGTAATCTCCACTCCATGAAGAAGAGGGCTCATGACTGGCTAGATGTTGTGACCAGAAATATTTAGGACCTCAACTTGTCTGAAGAGCTTCTCACTACTGAATCTCAAGCGTCTAAGGCTTTAGCTAAGTGGGAACTTCATGAAGAAATTTACTGGAAATAGAAGGCTCGAATAGACTGGCTCTAGGAAGGGGAAAATAACACTACTTTATTTCACAAGTCTGTCCAGGCAAGGTGCAATAGGAACTTCATTTCCTCCCTGGTTAGCCTGGATGGGACATGGTTGACATCATCCCAAGCTATATCCAGAGAAGTTGTTCAATTTTATTCTACTCTTTTTTTAGATGGCCCACCTCCAACCGAGCTAGCAGAAAATATAGTTTTGTCTTGCATTCCCCTTGTGGTGACTCCAGGAATGAATGACTCTCTTATGCGGCCAATTGGTATGTCTGAATTGGAGGGAGTGGTTTTTAGCATGTGTAGAGGTAAAGCTCTGGGGCCTGATGGCTTCCCAGTCAAATTATTTCAAGATTTCTAGGATATTATCAATCAGGATCTCTTGGATGTGGTGCAGGAATCTTACTCCAACAAAGAAATGCTCAGGGCTTTAAATGCAACTTTCCTTGTCCTGATTCTGAAGAAAGATCAGGTTAATCAGCTAGATTTTTTTAGGCCCATTATGAATTGTAATGTGCTCTATAAAATCATTACCAAGCTCATTGCAGAGCGGATTAAAATCTATCTCCCCATGGTTATCTAGGAGGAACAAGGGGGTTTGGTTGCTGGCAAACAAATTTTGGATGGGGTGGTTATTACTTCAGAAGCTATTCACTCTATGAGTACTTCTCAGGAATGAGCCATGTTTATTAAGCTTGATTTAGCTAAGGCTTATGACAGAGCCAATTGGGGCTTCATGCAAAAAGTTCTTCTGGCCTTTGGTTTCAATCAGGCCTGGGTCTACTGGGTGCTGAGCTGTGTCACTATGCCCTCCTTCTCGGTTCTTATTAATGGGGAACCCTCTAAGCTTTTCAGTGCTTCTAGAGGCCTTCGCCAAGGGGATCTACTCTCTCCTTGTTTATTATTCTAGCTGAGGGTCTTGGATGGCTCATCAAGTTTTAGGAATCTCAAAATATGGTGCATGGCTGGCAATGGGGGAATGGATTAACCACTTTATCTCACCTCTAGTTTGTTGATGACACTATCCTGGCAGGGAGAGCATGGATTAGTGAAGCTAAAGCTTTCTGATGCACCCTTGACATCTATCAGGCTGCATCAGGGCAAAAAATTAATGATCACAAGTCTTCTATTTTCTTCTTCAACACCCCTAAGCCCACCCAACAGAGGATCGCCACTATCCTGAGATTTCAGACCCAATCTCTCCCCTTGAATTATTTGGGGATTCCTATTGTGGTGGGAAGGCAGCCTAGACTCTTTTGGCAGAATGTGCTTGATAAAATTAGGTAAAAATTTAATCAATGGACTCACAGATGGCTCTCTACTACTGGTAGGGTCACACTCCTACAATCTGTGATCTAAGCACTTCCCATTTACCATTGTATGGTTCAGGCTGCCCCTATGTACTTTCTTAAGGAATTTGATGCTCTTTCTCGCTAGTTCCTTTGGAGTGGAAACTTGTAGAATGCCAAGTGGAGTCTTATTAACTGGGATACTGTCTACCAGCCAAAGAAGGAAGGAGGCCTTGGCTTGCGCTCTATTATCTTGTCCAGCCAAGCTCTTGCTACCAAAATCTACTGGCGCTGGTGCTCCAATCAATCTCACCTTTGGACCCACATCTTGTCTTCCAAGTATTTTCTTGCTGTTGAGCCTCATGATATTGCCAGGCTTCCTCTTGAGGGAAGGGGATCTATGGTGTGGAACACCCTCAAGCTTGGAGCTCATCTGGTAAAATGCAGCCTCTTTTGGATTTGCAACAATGGTACTGAGGCCCTCTTTTGGGGTGATTCTTGGGATGGATCGCCCCCTCTCTTATCCTCTCATCCACATTTGTAGCCTCTTTGTGACTCCTTTCATTCTGCTGGTGGAATACTATGGCTCACTATAAGGAAGGCTTTAATCTAGGCATGACTATTAGCTTTTGCTAGAAGAATTCTTCTGATTGGCCACTGAGTGGTTCTTTGGAGGATCAGCTGGAACTAGCTCAGATTCTTGCTTCTAGAGGATGCAACTCCTTACAAGGTCGAGATGTTTTGCCGTGGGGAGATGATTCTACTGGGCATTATTCTATTTTTTCTGGGTACCTTGCTCTGACAAAGTAACTTTTTGGCAAAGTTAACTTCCTATTGTGGAAGAAAATTTGGAACCAATTTTTATGGCCTAAATGTAATTTTTTCCTTTGGGCCTTGGTGTATAATAGGTGTCTTACTTGGGACAACCTCTGTAAGTGTGGGTTCCAGGGGCCATCTAGATGTGTCTTATGCTACAGCAGTGAGGAGATTAGGTCTCACCTCTTCTTTCAATGTCCCTTCACCAAGCAAATTTGGCACCTCTGGTGGAGTGTGTGGGGATGTCCTTATTGGCATGCGTCTTCTCTATCTGACTTCTGGGAGTGGCTGGGCCATCCTCCTTCAAAAGCCTCACTACTTCAGGCTGCTTGGTCTGTCGGGCCTTCTTTCATTTTGTGGAACATATGGCTCAAAAAGAATAGGTGGATTTTTCGTGAGACTTAATTGGAGCTCAGCGCCCTTTGGATGAAAATCCTCAACTCGCTGCATGAAACTCTCCTTGCTAAGTGTAGCAGGGCCGACGACTTGGGCCCTGAAGACGCTGGTATCTACTCACAAATTTCCTTTATGTTTCCCACTACCACCTCCATTTCTCCTTCCACTCGCCTTGCAAAAGGAACCAGGCATCAACTGTGCCCTATCAGTAGAGCAGGACATTGGACTCCCCCTATGGTTAGAACTATCAAAATCAACACTAATGGAACTTTGAGGGGGAACCCAGGGGATGCAGGTATTGGTGGTGTGGGGCGTGACAGCTCTAGAGATATTTAGTTTCTTTTTTCTATCTATAAGGGCCATTACACCAATAATCTCATGAAAGCTATGGCTATTTTGGTGGCAGTGCAACAATGATGCCAGCATGGATGGTATAGCATCATTTGTGAGTCAGACTCGCAGGTAGTTGTCAACTTGTTGAATAAATGAAATTTTGTTAATGTGGATTGGCATTTGGCTATGATTGTCTAACAGACCCTCCAGCTATGTACTTCCATGGATTCTGTGGTTTTCAAGCATATTCTTTGTGAGTGGAATGGGGTAGCTGACTATCTAACTAAATGGGCCTCTGAGTAGGGGCCCCTTTGGAGCATCTTTGATCTTAGATTGTTTCCTTTGGATTTCTCTTAGAAGCTGGCTCAACTTGTTGACCAGGGCAAAGCTTTGTAATTTTCTTTGTTTCCATTTCTTTCTAAATAAATTTTTACCCTTTTTAGTTAAAAAAAAGGGTATTAATAACAATCAAATTAGTGGCAGCTAAAGTGGCACATCAATGCGATAGTTATATAAAAATATGTATATGTACAAATAATTATAATCTCTCAACTTTAAAGTGTCCCAAATAAAAATCATATGATTTAAAGTAAAAAATGTCCTAAACAAGATTTCAAAATCACAAGGCATTCATTGAATAATAAGCTACGATTGGTGGATACTAATTCTTTAATAGTTTTATGACAAGTGAGCGACAATAATGATTTTTCTTCTTATTATTCAGAATTAGTGGCTATGATTTAAAAAAATTTATGGTAAATGTGTACAATTCATATTTTTAAAATAGGGGGCTCTTTAAAAGGATTTCATAAACATAATGTAAAAAATAGAAAGTAATTCAAAACTGACATCTAGTAATTCTCAACCAACTGTAAGATAAGATAACTATATACTCCATGATTCTTAATGTCAATTGAAGCACATTTTAGATACATAGGCAACCCAAAAATGGGTGTGTTTGACTTTTAAACTTTTTTTATTCCCCATATGCATAAATAAATAGTGAACAATATTTTTTTGTATATTATATATATATATATATATAATATTATCTTCTTTTATATTTGATGTCCAATAATTCATAACCGATTGTAAGTTTAGATAATTATGTAAGCCCTGATTTGTAATGTGAATTAAATTACATTTTAGATATTTAATAAAACCAAAAACATGAATGAATGGATTACACACACTTCCTGATGCCCTATATATATACACAAACATTGTAAAATAGTTTTTGTGTATGATATAACTAAATAAAATTCACCTAAAATAATAGTAGGAAGACATTGTATAACAACCTACAAATAAGGATACTAATAATCTAAGGATTATAGTTAAATAAATATATCAACTATGATTCTATGTTAAATTTAGAATTAATGGCCACATTTTTTATTTAACCCTCCCCAAAAAAATTATATATTATTCATGAGGAATTTTTTTTTTTGCAAAGGTTATATAGCTCTTTAAAATGCGATTAAAAAAACTAGACATTATAAAGTAACCAATAAAATTAGAACTCCAATTTCCCAATAATTATAATAAAATAAAACTCTCCCAAAGAAGTTTTATTTTTACTTTAATGAAAAATAATTAAATTACAAATTATTTATAGATTAACATTTGATTAAAAAAGGTATATATTAAAAAGGTGTTAAAAAATAATGTAGACACTAGAAACTAACCTCAAAAATTTGAAAGATAAGTTTCCAACAATGTTGAGAAAAGACTACTTTGTAAAAGTAGTTTTATTTCATGTGCCATCATTTGTCCCCAAAATTTTCTTTGTCAAACTTTCCAAATTTTAGTACCAACTCGAAGTCTTCGTTTTATACTCTAAGTGTTCAAAGAAATTTTTTAGTTAGACTTATTAGTTTATAAAAAACTAAGAATGTACTTTCCACACCTAGCATACCTAAAAGTATGGAAAAATTGACCTATTAGGAATTCCAGACATAAAATTGCCTCCAAAATAAAACATGATTGTTACTTCTCACTTGACATTCTCACATGTCTAAGTCTTCCCAACCTTGCAAGTGCATTTGATGAAAAATTATGTCTCTAAGAGGGTAACCAAATCCATTGTGTCTCATCCATGTGGGCATTGCATACAAAAATATGTGTCTCAATAAGTCTAACTAATGGCATTGTTTTTGATACACCTAAGGGGAAAGGTTTTATTAGTCATAAGGGCATGTCACACATATTCCCATTAGACTTTCATATTCCAATCACAATGATAAGCCTCTGATAACTCTATAAATTCATAATGTTTTACCTAGTTGGTAAAACATCATTGCCAAACTATAGTGAATTCTATCTTTATGCTATACGACTTAGAAATTATGATTTATGACATTTTCAAATGAGTAAGTGAAAATTAACCAAATTATATATAAAATATTAATCTTTTATATAAATTTACATCAGTCCCATTTTCATAGGATTTATAGTTTATTGTAGGTGTTTTAAAATCAAGAGAAGCTTAATGTACCCTAGGTACACAATAGTTACACCCATCTCTTATATCCTCCTAGTGAATAATTTAAAGGTGAAGTAAATTATTTAATGATAATGTGATCTTCTCTCCGTAACCACATAAACATTTTATACCACCAAACTTACAAAAGTATTTGTACTCTTATTGAATCAACTTTATACATGACCAAAGAATCCAAAATGAAGTTGAAATACATATTTTATGAGCCTTTGTATATCCTAGAGAGACATGAAATAGATTGGTAACTTAAAAATTGGGGTTCTCAGCATAAAAGAGTTTAGAAATATAATTAATGAAGAATCTTTTATTTCCATGAATATTCTCCTATCATTGAGTAGCCTCCCAGAAAATGGTTTTCCCACTTTAGTGCGATGTTCATATTTTTTTTCTCATTTTCTTAAATAATATATATATATAATAAATAAATATAGTATTAAGGTGGTTATTTTATGGATAATATTGATGGTGATGCCATGGACATTAATTTAAAGATACCTTAGAAGGATACCTATGAAACAATGATCATAAATGTTTGGAAAATATTTTAGGACAAGAACCCAAAGAAACATATCAAAAACATAAAAAATATAAGGTTGAATCATAAGAAAATAAGCCTATAAAAAAACCCAAATAAAATTTGGAGGTCAAATTTCAAAAAATAGTTATTACAAATGATGATTGTTTTCAATAGTTTTTTAGGTAATAAGACAATGATGGAAACCCACCATTGTACATTCTTTACAATGACAATAATTTGTAATGTAAAAAAAATCATATACTGAGGAAGCATCATAAAAAATGCATATAATAGACAAACCACTAGTGTTAATGTCACAAAGATGTTTTACATGACTTATTATCTGATATACTCTTAAACCACCCAAAAAGTTTACCATGGTCTCACTCAGCTGAAAATTATTGGTCCCATGACCAATTTAGAAGATTTTTATCCATAATTAATTCTATAAAAAATTATTAAAACACTTTATGTGGGTAAAATATGCATTCACCATGAGATTTATAAAAACACTGAATAAGAATTAGAGAATAAAGATATTTGATGAGGGATAAATATTTAGCCCCAACTTGGAAGATACTTCATTTAATTCCAAAAGTTCACTTAATCATAGTATAATTATTTTAATGTTTCCACCTTAGGGTCGTAAGTCTTATAAGTGATAAAATTATGTTGATTGAAATATGAACTTTCAAGATTCTATAAGATTTATAGAAAAAATAGATTTACTATTGTAGTTTTCATAATCGCATTGGGTCATTACACCTACATAATGCAGTCTATGCCAAAAATATTGAGTCTTTGATGGTTAAATTTTATTTTAATTATCACATGAATAGGTCCTACATTGATATAAAATATTATTTCAAGGTTCATATTGAAATAGGTTCCACATATACTCAAGTATGTGATTTGAATGACTACTAGGTAGATTGTGGTGATGAATATGATATGTGGAGACTAGGTTGGGGATGATTGAGCCTATATTAGATAAAATATTTCACTACTATTTGGGTACGTAAACAAATGAGGGATGATAGAAGTTATTTTATCGATCATTTTATATTGAAAATGTTATAGCCTCACCATTTTTTATCATAAATTTAGGTACACAAGAGTGGATTGACCTATACATTTATACTAAGATAGTACTTTAAAATTTAATGAAGTTGTCTAATGATAATATTATGGATTTTATAGGATTTAATGGTTCAAAAAAATCTATATCCTTAGATCTACAAAAGAAAAATCCTACACAACCACCTAAGGTGCATAGTAGTACTAGATTTGGTAAAAGATCACACCTAAAAAAACCTTTAGGTGGATACAATAATGGATAAGATATAAATCCACCTAATATACTAATAAATATCATTGGTGAAATTACATTCACCATAATGAAAATAACAAGACATATGTATCCATCATTATCTTCACATAAAAATATGATACATCTTTGTTAATTAACAATACTACAATAATACATTATATCTAATCAAATAATACATTAATCATGTATCATAGTAATAACACAAATTTTAGTGAAAAACATTTATAAATCATAAATAAATCCTTAATTTACTCATATTCCACATTATACACCACCTTAAACTTCAACATATCCAAGTGCTTAGGTGGTTAATCTTAACAATGCTTCTTTTCAGTGGGTGAAACAACTAGTAGGAAATATGAAGAAGGTGATATATAAATAATTTATATAGATTAATTCCATATTAAATATTATTATTACACCTCCTAAAAATAAATCCAATAAAAATGCATTTTAGTCTTTGATTTATTTGGTGTTTAATTGGTGGAAATTATTGAGCCAATGCAGATAAAAAATTAAAGGAGATGACCATATCTGAATGTAAATAACTAAATCTTGTCACATTTATTCAAAAATAATAATTATCACATATATTCAACCACTTGAATTAATTTCAAATGTAAGTATCTTTTTCTCCATTCCTTTAGCTATTTATTTATATGTGACCTTGATCTCTCTGCTCACTACTATTACTACATAAAAAAACTACAAGTCAATTCTCAAAGTGAATTATGTCACTCATAGACTATTTACAACCTCGGGAAAATTGTCCCTACTATTTCAAGATAAATTTATGATAGGTAGATAGTTATTTTATTATATACCTATCCACCTAGATGGAACTTGTGTTCACATAATTTAATGACTATATTCCAAAATTTGAAATGTTCATTTGGGTATTCCCACATGTTTTAAAGGTATACCAAAGAAAATATTTAAAAAGTTTCACTATATAAGAAAATTTATACATATTTACACTATTATTAACTAGAATAACAATAAACTCTATTTTGAAATGTAAACTATTGAAATCTTTTCTAGGAAGTTAAATAATATATAATGCATTAAATATAGTGATCTAAAATTTCTACAAAATTTTTAAATTACTAAAAATAAAAACTAAGGTTAGGGTTAGAGATATGTCCTTGAAAATTGATTTTTTATTTGATAAGGTAAATATGCTTTTGAAACTAGAGCTATGAATCAGGTTATGAGGGTTTTGACAACTGGATCCACATCTATGCATAACAAAGAGGGAAAAGGATCCCCATAACTACCAATTACAACAAAGAGGGTTTGAAGGCTCTCCCAACCTTTAAGAGTGGTAAAGGTACCCATGACCTTAGAAAAACTCAAGATCATAAGGGTTTTAAGGATTTATACAACAAGGGGTTTTCAAGATCCCATATCTTGTAAGTAAAAAAAAGGGGGTTTGAAGGATCCCCCAACCTTAACCAAATGGAGTAAATTTCCATTGACCATGGAAATATTAGATAATATGAGAGTTTTAAGGATTCCCACAATCAGTGGTTTTGAGGATCTTGTAACCTATGAGTACACCAAAGAGGGTTTGGATGTTCCCTTAACCTTAAACAAGTGCAGTAAAGGTCCCATGACTAAGGTGAGATTAGAGAACATGAGGGTTTTAAGGGTTTACACAACTAGGAGTTTTGAGGTCTTGTAACCTAATAACATAAATAATTTATTACATTATACACCAAAAGGTCACCTAGAGTGGTGTATTTTTCCATCAAGATATTTCACACAACCTTTAAACATTAGAATTTTAGCTAGAGGGTTTCTCTTCACTCTAAGAATCAAATCCTAGAAAATCAAAAGAAACCAAATATAGAACATAAGTTTAGATAGAAAAGGAGGTCTTCCACCTCTTCGGATGTCTGCACCATTTCCATTGAGGTAGATTCCTCTACCATCCACACTAGAAAAGCAAAATTTGTTTGGAACTATAATATCAATCCTGAACCAAAATCACTTAAACTGATATGGGTTTTCTCCAAATTTTATTTCCCTACATAAACTCGTAACTTGAGGAACACCAAAGGAGACTCCTCTATCATTAATACTTAACCAAAAAAATAAGATTGCATTAAGATCAGGTCCTCTTGGGTCATCTACACATCTTTTGTAAAGATAAGACACAATAAATGGATTGAACTTCCCATTAGGATCGACACTATTTTTGAAGCACCAGTGGGTTTTGAGGCTCATACAGCCATAGAACATAAAACATGAGGGTTTTAATGAACCCACAACTAGGGTTTTTGAGGATCCCATAACCTTGATAATGGAATAGTTGGGTCCTCTTAGATCTAGCAAAAGGCCTTCTACATAATTTAGATATAGGACCAAAGTAACCTTTCCCAAATGAAATAAACAAAAAAATATGTTTTCCAAGCAACAAAGTAGGGTCAAAACATGGATTCCTCTAATAGCCTTGCCATATAACAAAACATGGGAGTGGGTTCCTCTAATACCCATCATACCCTAGGATAAAATATAGGGGTGGGATCCTCCATCTTCTACCTAATAAAAAAACCACAAAGGAGAAACCTTACCATTTAAGATGAGTATGTTAGTGGAAGACAAGACAACTCCCCTACAAAGAATATTTCCAAGCCCAATAAAATCACAAGACCAAACCCCACCATCAGGTTTGACCCCATCACCACCACAAGAAGGAACATTTTTGGGGGCCTTCTGTAGCACATTGTAGGTAGAGAATATAGGAGGGAAAATATGCTAGACTCACTTTCTTTGATTTATCTCTATCCCATATAAGAAAACATATAAAGAATGATAGTAGGTAAAAAAATCCATGCCATTCCACCATAGGAAGTGCAAGCCTACATAGAGTGATAGGGGATTTCCATCTTCCATAACATGGTTAAAGTGTGAGAATTTTCAAGTCCCCACCATGCTCCAATTTTTATAAGCTTCTTCACAACAAATACCTTCAACCTCATGAAATACAAGACCATCTACTCCTCATTAAAAACTATCTTCATTCTCTTCATGTAATGTTGGTGGGAGCTCTGTCAGATACAGAATGCTACCAGAATATCCAAAATCTATAGTGCATTATTATAGACTTGTTGCTATCCTTGATGCTAGAAAAATCCTCCCCTTACCATTGTATTCATAATCATCTCCATTTCCATCCTCACCTACATATTCTTTCTTTCACCTAGTTTTTAAAAAATACACATGTTGACATCTGCATCATGAGCCCATTCAAATAATTTTATTCATTTGTTTATTATGACTATTTGTAATTATCTATAAAAAATTAAAAATATAGAATTAATTAAAATAATAAATCCACTATATATATATATATATATATATATATATATATATATATATATATATATAGGTACAAATAAATATAATATGGGTAAGGTCATAGTGCATCACTATAGATTATGATGTCTTTGTCCAAATATAATATGCACTAGATCCAAAAATCTTGAATTCTTCACCTTTGTCTATATATTATTTGATTTTTTATAGAGACTATTTAGATACATAGATGACCTAAAAAATCAAATTTTTTATCTTTCACAAGTACATGAAACAAGATCAAAATTAGAAGGGGTAATAAGTGAGGAACTAGGATATGGATGATCTATCCTCATAAAACCCTTTGTTGACTAAGTGTTTCCTATATAGTCCAAGTGGACCTGAAGCCACTGTAGTTATCCATTTAGTGAAGATCATATGAATGAATATATAAAATATAATTATAATTCTTGACCAAGGAATGTCTTCAACCTAAAATAAAACAATTTTAAATTGGCCAATAACTATAATACTACAATAAAATTATAGTAGGGATATTTATTGAATAAATAAATGCATGTGTAATTGATTTTGTAAAAGAGTGATAGATAGATTATCTAAGGGATTCAAGTGTGAGATTTGATGTGATTTTGTAGGTGAATATTTCATTTTTCTTCAATAACCAACCTATTGGTTTTTGAGGGAGAGTCATTATGAAGCATTTCATTTTGAAAAGATGATTATTAGTATGCTCTTATCTAGAATGGATGAAGGCTTATGAAAATAAATTTAATGTGAATTATATGTTGAATATGGATGACTAGGGATATAATAGGGAATTATTAGAGATATGAATATTAATTAAGATAATTTTAATGATTTATTATATATTTTGGGTTATCAAAATGGAGAATTGACCAAGTAAGGTAAGGATGTCAAGGAAAAACATTTTCAAGTAGTTATTGATTAAATTTTAGTTTCTACATTCCTCCCCTCCCCATTTATTATAGTGATAAATAAAATTACTAGAGTAACTAAAATTATGTACATGAGTATGTATACAAACTTTTTATTTGTCATGGAGATGTGCATGCCCCCTTATTAAAGCATGTGGAGAAGAGTTGAACATGTGGTGAATTTAGAGTAATCAAGTCTCAGTTTATATAATCAATGATGACGTTGGAATTTGAAATATTATATGTTTCAACCCTTGTAGAGTACTATGTAATGATTTTGATGAAGTGGGAACTAATAAATTAGTTCACCAAAGTGAAACCAATACATATAATGTAATTAAGCTCAAACATAGCTCACTTTCTGAACTAAAATGAAGAGGTGAGAACCAATACATGGATTTATAAAGTGAATCCAAGATGTGTAGAATCAATAAGCTCAAACATGGTCTAATTTTAAAATATGAATCACATTGCTATATATATATATATATATATATTCTAATTATAAATTCTTAAAAAATTTATTGTTGATAAAAGAGAAAACTAATTTTTTTAATTATTACCTTGGACATGAATGTATATCATGCACCTTAAATTTATAGAGTGATAATTTTATTTTTTTAAATTTTGTAACCATCTTCACACAAATGTATTTATGCTTGAGTTGATGTAAAAATGGAGTGCATAAGCAATCTAATTTCCCTAATATTCTAAAAACTATTTTTTTACATTATAAACTATCAAATATGAAATGTATTGCTTGTAAAAACATGTAGATAATCCCATTATGATGTTCCCATTTTGATATGATGGAAATTTCCTACAAAAAACTTGTATTAAAATACAAAGTGATAACATTTTTTGAAAGATGTAATTGAGTAATCACATGTGATTATTTTGTATTTATTGAGAATTAAAAAATTATAAAAGTGAAGCTTATGAAAAGTCTAGATATTGCATTGCATAATTGTAATTGAATATATCATTAAACTAGTGTATGAATCATGTAAGTAAATTTTAGGTAATATAGATGTATTATAAGCATTATATTGAATATATTAATCATTTGAAGCACATATGTATTATTTGGTTCAAATTCATCATCTCACCATAGATGTATAGAATTAGATACTTAATAGTGCATGATAGGTATCATGACACCATAGTAGAAAGTAACAAATATGAAATCAAATTCACATAATGCCATGAAATAAGGCATAAATGTCACATATAATGGACATGTAATATGTCACAAAGAGTTATAAATCATGTATAAATGTCACATATAAGTCCCAAAAGATGAATACAAGGGAACTGTCAATGTCTCTCAAACTTAGAATACCAAGGGTCATACACAAGGCATGATGATGGCATACAATAAATATGGTGTATGTTGAACATACACAAGGCCAAGGGCCACATGCATGAAGCAATATATTAAATCATATGAAGTAATGAAATAAGTAGAGAAATTAAAACTGTAATATTTTGAGTATATATATTAATGTCATGTTATTGAATAACATATTTATCATGGTATATGTAAAATATGAGAGAATAGAACTTGTGAATGAAATTTGTGATAGTGTTCATATATAAAAAGGAGATACCCCCAATTAAACAAGGTCATTGGGTATAAGGCTATCCCAACATCAAAACCATGTAAAATTATGATTTAATATTTAAATATGAGTGATATACAAATATTTATTTTACTCTATGATCAAACCATGTATAAAATGTTCTTCTGACTATGTTTCTATTAAAATCATAAATGTAGAATGCACATGGATAGGAGCATAGTAGAGGATAAGTATTTAGTACACTTTTGTCTAACTAGTTTGGCTCTATCTTGGTTGAATATATGCAAAAAATTTAATGAGGACATGTATGTCTATGTATGAATAGATCATGTTTCCATAAAAATATGTCATGTTGCACACTCAAATACCTTGTGATAAGCATTATGTACTGAAAATGGAATGAAATATGCTATGCACTGAAGAGAGAGATAAATAACATATGAAAACATGTAATCTAACAAACATTAAAGTATGCCTACATGTTATGGTTTTGATTCATTTTCAAGTTTTTTGATTTTTTAAAGATTTTTTAACATATATGAATGTTTTTTTAGTTTTTCCATACATGCATAAGTAAATTTTTAAAAATTTGGGAAAGATACAATAAGTAGTAGAGATGATTAAAATGAAGTTAATAAATACGAGGATGAAGTTAAGAGAAAATACCCCCATAATGAAAATAGAGGCAAGGGATAAAAGATGGAATGGGGTAGGTGTATAATAATAAACAAAAAAATTAAAGGGAATAAAATCTAAGTAGAAGTAATTACTAGGTAAGTATCCTAATTGATTATTTGATTTAAATAAATATCCCATTGATTACCTATATAAATATTATATGTACATTCTTTACCTTATAACAACCTACCTATTTGAATAGGCTTCCCATGTGTAAAAATTTGTGTTCCCTTAGATTGTGCTATGTTTTTATTAAATAATTTTATTGGTATATGATTATACATGTTATATTAGATTGTGATTACTCCCTCCTTATAAATTTTAATCATTTAAATATAATTTACAAATGTGAGTACATCATAAATAATTAATAAAAGTATCTCCCATTCTTTTTTTCATGATCTCCCAAGAATAAAATTATATTTATGTAAATTAGGACTGATATGGAATAGTGTAAAACATGAATTTGAGCCCATTGTGATTTGTACTATAATATATCCAATGCAATGTGTGGGTCCTTAAAGTTGATGGAGATTTTATGTGTTATATGCAAGGTATTTGATATGAGTAAGACTACATATGTTAGCCTCATGGAGGCATGCCACCATAATAATAGTACATAATTTTTAATTTGTAGATGCCTTTAGTATGATAAGATCTAGATAAGAATAAATTTGTTTTGGGGTCTTTTTTGGGACCAATTTTGTAAGGGCAATCTTTAATTCTTGGTTTGAAGTGATTTTATTAACAAATCCTTATTTGAATAAATGGAAATCTTTTTTTGATGATTATATTTTTTAATTTGAGTTGGAATTTTATGATTATAACTAATTTATTGAGTATAATCTGAAATTATTTCTGAAATATTATTTAAAATAATTTATTATTTAGATGTTATTTATTTCATTTTATTCTCCATAGGAGAAATGGGCTTGGATTCACATACCCTAATTGATGTAAATAATTACTGAGATAAATTTCAATCTTCATCAATAGGAATGAAAGGAAATTTTCAAATTTTTTTATCTAAGAATTTAAATAATAAAGAATAAAGTAAACATATATATCCATAAAATTTACAAAAGTTGTAAACTGCTAAGAATAGAAACTAGGGTTAGAGAGATATCCTTACAAATTGATTTATTTCAAACTATGTTATTCATTCACTAACTATGAATATATATAATTATGTATAAAAACATACAAACATAGAGTAAATTTAAAATATAGATCCATTATATACATGACAAGGACACAAAATACATGTAGGGTCATAGTGAATCTTTATTTACTGCTACAACTTTTCCCAAAAACATTGTGTTGAATCTAGAAATTGGGGCTTGTTAACCTCTACCTATATATTATTTGATTTTTTTGGAGGCTATTTAGATGCATATATGATGTTAAAATAAAATCCATATCATTCACAATTAAATTTAAAAATATCAAATACAAAAGGGGGGAAATATTAAAAGAAGTATATGGCTGAGTTATCCTTTTAAAATCCATTATTGACTTAGTTTTGCCTACATAGCCTAAGTGGACCTCAGACATATGTAGTTATACATTTAGGGAAGATCATATGGATGTAAATACAATAATTTGATTAGAATATCTGACAAAGTAATATCCTCAACCTACAATAAAATAATGTTAAATTGACCAATAAACGTAACTATAGTAGAATTGTAAGGGGCTTTTTGTTTAATAGATACATGATTTTGCAATTGTATTTTTAGAGAGTGATAGATGTATTAATTGGGGATTTCAAATTTTATCCTTGATGTGATTTTATAGTAAAATAATTTTGAATGTTTTAGATAACCAACCTATTGGTTTGCATGAGAGATTCATTATGAAGTGTGTTGTTTTTAAAATTTAATCATTAGAACACCATAGGAAAATTCTCACTACATGGAAAGGATGTGGTGCATACTTGTTGAATAATGTGCTCTTATATATAATGGGTAGATGATTATACAACCAAATTTAAATGGAAGTATCCACTAAATAAGGATGAATATGGATAAAATAAGGAAGTTTTAGAGATATGCATAGTAATTACAATACTTTGAAGGCTTCTTTAGATATTACAGGTTATCAGAATGTATAATTGATAAATAAACTTAAGGATGTCAAGGATAAGTATTATAAATCATTTATTGATTAAATTTTAGAGTCTATAAAACCACATTTCAAGGGTATTTTAGCTGGGCTTAGTTTTTATATATCATATATCTATTACATTATTACACATTGATAAAATATTGCATATTATTTACAAATTCAATATCAATCACTAAGATTAGTCTCAAATCAATTATAAATAATCTCAAATCAAGTCAAAAGATAACATTATCAAATATAAAATCCAAATTTTTAGTTGAATACTCATAATAATGGAGCACAATTTAATAATCACACTAAGTAGAAGTACATGTGACTTGATTCCCTTATTTGATTATTTAGATATGTAGGTAGTGGTAAATCATAAATGAGGGTTATTTATGTTAACTCATGCAATTACACTTCCCCCTATTTTATATAGGTTTACAGTTTTCACAAGTTCCCTTAGGGTTTCCAAAGAAGAGATAACAAAAGAGAGGTTTATGTAGATATATAATAGAAGTGAAATATCTCAACCATCTTAGAAAACACAAACACATATGAAATAACCATCATAGTTTCACTATAATAAAAGTAGACAAGTTTTTATTATTACTAGATAAATGCTTTTGAAATATTATTACAAATTATTTATTATTTAGATGTTATTTATTTTCCTTTATTCTACATATGAGAAATAGCCTTGTATTCACCTACCCCAATTGATTTAAATAATTAATGAGATAAATTTTAATCTTCATAAATAGGAATGAAAGATAATTTTCACATTTGTGCATCTAATAATTTAAATAATAAATAATACAGTAAACATATATATACATATTTTTTACAAAAGTTTCAAACTACTAAGAATATAAACTAAGGTTAGGGTTAGAGAGATATCCTTACAACTTGATTTATTTCAAACTATGTTATTTATTCACTAAATATGACTATATATAATTGCTTATAAAAACATACAAACATAGAGTAAATTTAAAATAGATATCCATTATATACATGACAAGGACACAAAAGACATGTAGGTTCATATTAAATCTCTATTTACTACTACAACTTTTGCCAAACACATTGTGTTGAATCTAGAAATTGGGGCTTGTTAACCTCTACCTATACATTGTTTGATTTTTTTGGAGGCTATTTAGATGTGTAGATGACTTAAAAATAAAATCCATATCATTCAAAATTACTAAAAAAATATCAAATACAAAATGGGGAAAATATTAGAAGTATATGGTTGATTTATCCTTTAAAAATCCCTTGTTGACTTAGTTTTGCCTACATAGCCTACGTGGACCTCAGACCTATGTAGTTATACATTTAGGGAATATCATAGGGATGTAAATAGAAAATTTGACTAGAATGTCTAACAAAGTAATATCCTCAACCTACATGAAAATAATAATAAATTGACCAATAAATGTAACTATAGTAGAATTGTAATAGGGATCTTTATTGAATAGATAGATGATTTTGGAATTATATTTTTTATAGAGTGCTAGATATATTAGTTTGGGGTTTGAAATGTGATCCTTGATGTGATTTTATAATAAAATATTTTGAATGTTTTAGATAACTGACCTATTGGTTTGCATGAGAGATTCATTATGAAGTGTGTTATTTTAAAAATATAATCATTAAACACCATGGAAAATGTCTCACTACATGACAAGGGTGTGGTGCATACTTGTTTGATAGTGTGCTCTTGTATATAATGGATAGATGATTATAAAACCAAATTTAAAGGGAAGTATATGCTAAATAAGGATGAATATGGATAAAATAAGGAAGTCATAGAGATATGCATAGTAATTACAATACTTTGAATGCTTCCTTAGATATTGTAGGTTATCATAATGTATGATTGATCAATAAAGTTAAGGATGTCAAGGACAAGTATTGTGATTCATTTATTGATTAAGTTTTATAGTCTACAAAACAACATTTCAAAGGTATTTTAATTGGTCTTGGTTTTTATATACCATCTATCTATTACATTATTGCACATTGATAAAATATGCCATATTATTTAAAAATTCAATATCAATCACTAGGATTAGTCTCAAATCAATTATAAAATATCTCAAATCAAGTCAATAGATATCATTATCAAATATAAAATCCAAATTTCTAGTTGAATATGCATAATAAAGGAGCACAATTTCACAATCACACTAAGTAGGAGAAGTACGTGTGACTTGATTCCCTCCTTTGAGTATTTAGATTTGTAGGTAGTGGTAAATCATAAATGAGGGTAATTTATGTCAACTCATCCAATTAAAATTCCCCTTATTTTTTATAGGTTTATATCTTTCACAAGCACCCCTAGGGTTTCCAAAGAAAAGAGAAGAAAAGAGAGGTTTATGTAGATATATAATATAAGTGAACTATCTCAACCATCTTAAAAAACACAATAACATATGAAATAACCATCATAGTTTCACTATAATAAAAGTAGACAATTTTTTAATCAATATACACGACTGAACTACACTATTGTCCATAGAGTGCAAACCTATCCAAACACACACATAGACTGTGTTTTTAAAATTTAATGATCATAGAACTGTGTTGGTGTGTTTTTGACAGCTGTACCTAATCTCAATCTAGTATAATATAATAAACAAAGCTAAGTCACATGATTCCTAGTGTTTTCCAAATATAAGATATTACTATATTTAACAAGTTTAAATAAAAATTATTAGTAAATTATATATCTATAAAATTATAATTTTTTAAATTATTTATACCTATTTAACACCATTAATAAAAAATAGGGTAAAACATTTTGGTGACCATGTTTATTACGTAAACAGTGTTTTTTCTATCCTAGGGTTTTAGTTAAGCTCATGATTCCCATACACTAAATAAAAATTGGACATCATGTTTAGGATATGATTGATCACTATTATGTGATTTCTTTATTATTTTTATTTATATAAATTTATTGTGATAGTTGTATAAATCATAGGAGTTGTCATTCTATGCAAAGTAGTAATTGGTTTTACTTGAGTCCTAGTGTTAGGAGTACTGATATAATACTCAATTAATTACACAACAATATATATGTATTTTAGTTTCTACATACATCATCATAAATAAAAAACACCCGGAGTTTTATTTTTTTCCAATAATAATCCTCTTTGGTTTTTTGGTTTTGTAGTGCATTGATAAATGGTATCCCCAAGAAGTTATCCTCAATGTATGTTAGAAAAATGATATTTTGGATATGGGATAGTGAAATTATGCATAGTTAATTCCCATTTAGTTCTTATTAAATATTTAAAAATAGAATCAATAAATGCAAGATCCTATAAATCAAACATACCAAATCTAATTAGAACCCTTAATTCAAAAGTTTACCAATCAAATCATTGTTATAATGAATGAAATTTATTTATATCTTTTGATCCAGATAATTAGGCTCATCATCATATTCTATGTTACTTTCATGTTATTTGGATTAAATATATACTTTCATTAATAAAACTCAAATATCATAAAAAAGATAAAATTAATAATATACAATCTCAAGCCTTCCTTAATTCACATTTTTAAAATATCCAATCTGATTCACTAATTTTAACCACCAAATTCAAAAGGGTGTGCATAATCAATTTTTTTCCTCCTATCCCTAGACCTCAAATTTGTTTCACTTACTATCCCATACCCACTATTAATGTATGTAGTAAATTATATATCATTGATCATGCTATCAACAGTAGATGAGATCAGGGAATTCATCCTCCACAATAAAAAAATGGTAATAAACATGTTTATCATCAACCCTTTCCACATCCCATAATCTAGGTCCATAAAAATAAAGTGTATGATATCATTTATAAACTATAAAATTATAATTCTAATATTTTAATTTCAAAGCTTCTTCAAACAAAGTCTATGTATAAATATTTTCTTTATGAATAATTACATAACACAATTTTACCCAGCAAGGCAATACCACCCTATGTTATTTATTTTATTAATACTTTATGGTGGACATAAGAAATTATTTATTTTTAAAATGAGGGCTTACCTAAAAATAATATCATATATCAACATCTACCCTTTTATATTTTAGTTTATGTGCACAACAAAGATGCCAAAAGAGTTATTATAGATAAAGTGTTAGGATTAAATATTTTTAATATTTATTTCTTCAATATACTTTTTTGAAAGTCATAATATCTTAATTATAGTTATGAAAATTCAAGGATTTTATAATATTCTATGAAATTTAATTGCATAAAATACATTGAATATGATGTAGGCCATTGTAAAATAGGCATTAGTTTTTTAGGTCATGAATAATAACCTTAAATATAATATTCATTTATGAATACAATGGATACATGAGATTAATTAATTATATTATAATCTAAATTCATATCAAAGGTTTATTCATCAAGGATAAATATATACATTCCCATTGGATTAGGACCATTCAAGTATTGTGCATTAACCCAACCTAAGTATCATTACATTCCTAACGTTCAACCATGTGTGCAAGAATCAAAACCAATAAATATACCAATTTATTATTCTACCCCAATTAAATAATCATAAATAAACTATAATTTATATAATTTTTGGCTTAAATATTTTAATATATATATATATATATATATATATATATATATATATATATATATATATATATATATGACAAATATTGGGAAACATGCATAAGGAATTGTTAACCGCATTCAAGAATTTCATTAAAAAAAACAACAAAGAAAACACCTACATAGAAGAATTAAAAAATACAATAAGGAAACACCTACGTAAACTAATATTTATATAAATTTCTTTAGATTAAAACCCAAGCCAACATGTTATTTTCATAGCACATTTAAGTAAAATTGGTATACCCTGATGTGATTTATGATACAACTTCCCTAGAGATTTAGACATTAGACAAATTTTCAAAGGATGAATCACTTTTAGAATACCATATGACATATGATGAATTTCCTTCATTGTACCATACAAATATATTTCATCATTAAATAAATACCCAATAATATTTTGGTTAAATTTAAAAAGTTAATGTCCAAATTAGAGCAGATGATCTAGATACCATTCCTTAAACACCATATATGGAAGAAAAATCAACTCTAATTAATGAAGAAACAATATAATATCAGTATGGAGTAGATAAAGATCTACAACCAGTACTTCCCATGGTCATGTTAAATAATCATGAAGATAAATCTCTTTGACAAGTTTTACATGATTACCTAGAGGTATTCACTTGGGATTACAAAAATATGCCTATAATATATCATGGAGTTTCAATTCATAACATATTATTATACCAATATGTAAATACACTTAAGAGAATAAAAATAAAAAATCCAAACGTAGCCATGTTATTCATAAATAAAATTCAAAATATTTTAGATGTTTGTTCTAATCGAGTTGTTGATTATCCTGAGTGGGTCTCTAACATACTTCTAGTTACAATGGCAAATAGAGACACTCAATGTTCACACACTATTTTGATTTAAACATTTCATGCCCTCAAATATTATTTTCCATTACCAAACATCAATATGATTGTTGCCTCTACTGCTAGTTATGAAATGTTATCATTTATGGATTGTTTTTTTTCATATAATAAAATTAATATTAGTCATGTAGACAAAGACAAAAAACCATTTATCAAATAATGGGGAGAATTATGTTATGTATTAATTCCATTAATATTAAATAATGCAGGGTCCACTTATCATATAACTATGACAAATATTTGGGAGACTACGTAAGCCAATGTACTTTTAAATCTAAAAAATTGTGTATTGGTGTAACATATGACTCCAAAGGTTAGTTTTAGTGTTAGCATGAAATCAAAAACAATTTAAAGATATCAATAACCTAGGATTGATCCTTTATTTGAGAAATATTAATAATATAAAAAAATAAAAAAATATGTAAACACAATTCTTACAACTTTATTTGTGTTATCCTTGAAAAAAAAAGTGATGTGCTTAGATATAGTTGAAAAAGGCTTGTATAATGCAAGTGGGTAATCAAATAGTGTAATATCTTACAAAATAGATGATTTAATAATGTGTGAATATTATATTTTAGGTATTGAGTGGTTATCAAAAAGGGCATCACTTCATCATATTATGAATACTTACAAATTTTGGAAAAAAATTATCAGGAAAACTAGGCTTGCTAAATTGAGAGGGGTCACCCTTAATTTATAGGATTTCATGATGATTCTAAGCCATTGAACTTGATCAAACATGAATGGTGTAAAATAATTCATCCTCCCAATTAAATTAGGGAGGTTTAGGAGTAAATATAGGGGGTGTATTTAAAATACGTTGTGATTGGTTAGTGTGTGATTGTCTAGAGATTTGAGTGTGACGTGAGGATACTAGTTTTTATTGATTTTTAGACAATAGAAATGTTCAAAAGCCATGGAATTATAAATTAGGGAATGATTAGTTATTTTTTTTGGATTAATTAACTAATGGAATATTATATGAATTTTTTGGGATTGGGTATGGTTGTGATATAAAAGATTAATTTCTTAGGAGTGATGAATAGTGGAGGATAGGGATGTTAGTGCAGATAGAAGAGATATTTTGGATTTATGGATGATGTTAGTGTGAAGTGACTATATATTTAAAATTAGAATGAAGTGTTTAATTCTAGGTGTCCACATTTTTTACCTATTTAAAAGAGAATTCCTAGACAATGGGTGGAGTAACATGTTTTCAAAGAGATAAGAAGCCAAAAAAAGGTGGATGAAAGATAGAGTATGATGGATAAAATAATATAATAGATGATGCCCCATCAAGAGGGCATGTGTGGTTGAATAACATGGATGGGATATTTAAAAATAGAGGAAGAGGATAAAATAGGTGTGAAAAATATATGATATTAACCAAAGGATTATATTAAAACACTTGAGTTAATGCTTGCACATGTTGATTTCTAATGATATTGGATTGATTTAACCCATTTAGAGAATATTTGGGAAGGATATATCCTGAGATAAGATGCATACTTTGATCATACCTAATTAGGGTTATTTGGGGAATGATATATCTTTATTATGAGCTACAACCTTTATTTGACTCAAATATTGAAAAATAAATGAACCTATATTATATAGATGCTTGATTGACTAATTGATTGATAGTTTGATAGACTTTAAATCATAGATCAAGAATTTAATCTATTGCACGGATTAAGGATGAGATGATCATGCTGATGGGTGACTGATGGATGATATGAATCTGATAGGTTGAATTATAAGTATGCGATGATGATATAATGACTTTTAAAAGATTAAAAAACCCATGAAAAATTAGACACGCAAAGATGCCCCAAGTAATGTAATAATGATTGAATAATGATGTGATTAGCCATAGATAACTAGTTATAAGTTTAATGGAAAAATAATAATAATGGAAATGTAAATGGAAAGAAGAACAAGAATGAGAATGGTAATGGTAATAAGAATAGCTAATATGACCTCATAAACTCAATGTCACTTAGCATTTCCTACATAGTTTGATTGAACCTTGGGCTAATGTAGTTCTCCCAAAAAGGGAGAAATGTGATGAGAAAATATGATTTGTGTTTGATTTGGTTAAAGAGGGATAATATGATTAGATTTGGATTTTTCAAATGGATAATTTGTCACTTTAGTGCATCTCCACATGATTTTACAACTTGATTTTTGATGTAACACATAATAGTATGCACCATGACATAAAACACCATGATGACCTAAATGTAATGTGTGTAAGGACTAACCCCAAATATAATATAAAAATGACCAAAATTTAACATGATATGTAAAAATCATGATGACATTGATGATGTATGTTGATGGATGGACTCAATTACAAACAAATGAAATCACCATGATACGGAAAAAATCATGATGATCCTATTATTGTATATGGATGGATTCAATGAAAAATAGGAAAAACAAATGAATAAGTAAAAAAAATTGGTCCATTTAAAAATAAAAAAATAGTTTTGTAGCATTAAAAAAATGTGTTTAAGTTTGTTTTTGTGTTTGTGTCTTTATTTTTGAAAGCTTGATGTGTGTATGCTCTCTTGTTTCATGATTTTGGGATCTTAGGTGATAAAAAAAACCTCAAGTTAACTTTTTCATTTTCTTTAAGAGATGTTATGTTTACTTTCCTCTTTCACCTTTTGGGACTCTAAGCATCAAAAATAGATTATTTTCCTTCTTTCCTTTATAAGCTGGAGCTTGATCACTAACCTCAAGTTTCTATGGCACAATGATGGGGATTTCATCCCCCAGTATACACACCACCCCATGTTCTGATGAGGAATTAAAATTGAAAGAAACTATAAAAATTAACCAATAATTTATGTGTTTTAATCATAGTTGTGATGGTAATGAGTTTATATCCAACACTAGACTATCAGACAACACTATCGATGAATTATTTTTTGTGACATTCCACTAAAATATTATAGTTAGAGTGGTCATAAAAGGACTGGAAAATTTATCAAATCCCATTATCACCCTCTTACATGGACTTAGACCTCATCATAACATAAATTATTTATGAAATACACCTCATTTAGTATTTTTTACATACCTAAAGAGATTTGGATCAAAATGACACCCAATGTAGGGAAATAACATTCCTAAATAATACCTATCACATACATATGCTTGTGAGGGTTGGGATACCAATATATTCACCAATTTGTGAGTATAGGAATGGATTAATGGTCATTTTGTACACCCATTTATGAATAAGTATAGGGCTTGTACTTATGTGTTTGCTTGCTTGTTGTTAATACATGTATTGTGTTATTCCATATACCTAAAAAAAGAATAAATTTCTTAAGTATAACATTTTCACATCTAATTATAAAATTACACAATAAGGTGTTACCATATTGAAATAAATATTCATTCTATCTAATAATAATGTTATGTTGTCTATACTATAATGTTACTCTATCTAATTTTAACCATGTTTAAAACCTAATTAGGGCCACTTTGACCAATATCCAATTCCAAATCAATTAATCAAATTTGGTCCACATTTTCTAAATTTAATCAAATTGGATCAAATATTTATATTTCAAATTTCAACCATCAATTCAATGTCAAACCAAAAAGTTAAAAGTTAAAATTTGAAAGCAAACTAATTCAAATTTTTTAAGTCATACTTTTTATAATGTAGAGACCAAATCTCTAAAGGCCATAAATTTTGATTTGTAACTCTATTTGAGATCTCATTTTCACCAAAAAAATGTATTAAATTTTTTAATTCATCCATAACATACCTTATATAATTATTGATGTTTTCATAACTTTTATAAGGCCATATGTACCATCTAAAGGTCCAAAACTATATTTTAATACTTTTTTTTTCATTATTTTCCATTTTTAGAAATAGGATATTTTTGTTACTAGACATGAAATTGAGTTGAATTTAGTTCATTAGGTTAATTTTAGTCTTTGAAAAATATGTGAATATTTTTAATCCCATATGAACTTTCATGCATAACTTACTAAAAATAGCAGTTGAAAATTCTGGAAGATGAAAGTTACTAAAAAAAGTAATTTTGTAAAATTTATATGGGTCAAATAACTTTAAGTAGATTTTGATTTATTTTGATTCTTTAATTATGGATTTAAACAAAAAATTTGAGTTGATATTTTTTATGGAATATTATTTAATATTTTATTCATTAAATGAGAATTAGTAGAGAAAGTGGCTGCCATGTAAATTCTAAGTTTATGCCTATTGATTTTTTTGCTTAGCTAGTCTGTGTTTTCATCATCTATTATCAAATCAAGTTTAAATATTTGAGGTTTAAGATATTTTTATAGGAAAAGGATGAGGATAAATTTACTAAATGAGTAGTACTATGAAATAATTTCAATCAAAAGTGGAACAAATAACCATAATTATCACATATCAAAGATAAAGGTTAGCTAAAGATGAAACAGATGAAGAAATAGATCATGAATATGAAATTCATAAATAATAGGAATGATAAAAATCACCATAAATGGAAGAGAATATGGTTCAAGATTTAGAGTTAAGGAATTAAGTAATCAAGGTGGATGTTTTAGATTATAGAGTTAGTTTAAAACTAGAGGAGTTAATAGATTGAATGAACAACATGTAGAATTTTTTCTAATGGAAAAATTTGAGAGAAGACATGAATTTAAATTCTAAATGTATGAAATTGAAGGGTCATGAAATGATTTGGTGGGATTACCTATAGAAAGAGAGATAAATAAAGAGTAAAGAGATGATTAACATATAGAGAAAGATGGGGAAGAAGTCAAGGGAGAAATTTATTCATGTAGATTATGCACATACCCTATACATAAGATTATAGAATTTAATGCAAAATGATCAAAATATAAAAGAGTATACATATTATTTTTAAAATATTTCCACATGAGTAAATCATAAATAAATATAGGAACAAATGGATTCAAGGTATGTAAATGGTTTGAAGTTTTCTATTTAAGATGAATTGAGTATGTATAAAATACTATGCATGTAGGAGGATTATCAATTATCTTTGAAGCCAAAATAAAAACAAAATGAATTTTTTTTTAGAAGATTACCTGGGTCATGAATAGGATAATCCCTTATAGTAATGGAATCAGGTTTGGTCAATACCACTAGAGGTGGGTTTAATCCCACTAGAGGGGAATCATAACATGGAGTAGAAAATCAAGAAGATAACAGACAAGGTTTTAATAAAAACAAAGAAGAATATGATTTAAAAGAAGATGAGGCTATGGTGGTGCTATAGGGTGGTTTCAAAATTAGTGCATGTCTTATGTTTATTTTAGATATGGAGAATAAGGGCAAATGAAATTTTAGTGTCCAAACTATCATGAACAATAAAAGAGGCAAGATGACCACCCAAGATTGAATTAAGTATAGGATGAGACAAAATAGAAAAATATAGAAGTTATAGTAGCAGACATTGGAGAAAATATCATGAGGATAAAAATGATATATCCAAGGAAATAATAGGTATAGAATAAGGAAGTGGTGATGCATGGTTATGAACAAACATTTTTTAAACAAGGTGCACTTTAGGAGGTAAGATATACAAAGTATTTAGAGATGGTGGTAGTTGTGAAAATATGATTTCTAAATAAATGGTACATAAACTAGGTTTGTAATTTAAAAAACATCCCTATCCTTATTGTATTTCATGGTTTATGAAAGGAAATGAAGTTATGAAGTTACAGTAGATAAAAGCTATTTGATCAAGTTTTCTATAGGAAAAACTTACAAAGATGAAATATGGTGTGATGGTATTCTAATGGATGCATTCCATGTGTTTTTGGGAAGGCCATGGAAATATGACATAAAATTAATCCATGATGGTGTAAAGAACACATATAATTTTTGGAAAGGTGGTACAAAAGTAGTTTTACTACCCCTTATATAATAAGGATAGGCATAAAATATGGTATCCACAAAATAATTTATCAAAGACATGAAGATGATAGGATATTGATATGCATTAATAACAAAGTAGACATAGAATTGGTGAAAATATGAAAATAATAAACATATTTTATTAAATAATATGCAAATTTTATGCCTAGTGAGCTACTAAATGGCTTACCACCAAAATGAGACATTCAACATCGTATTGATTTGAATCCAAGATAAGCTCTACTTAATCAAGTGGTATATAGGATTAGTTCAATAGAGCATGAATAATTGAATAAACATGTTACTAATTTGGTCATAAAGGGTGTAGTAAGGGAGAGCATGAGTCCATGTGAAACATTGGCATTGATAACTCCAAATAAATATGGGGGTTGGAGGATGTGTGTGGATATTGTATTAATCAACAAAAGTACCATCAAATATATATTTAATATACCTTGATTAGATGATATGATGGATGTTCTTGTAGGAGAAAATAATTTACTAAGATTGATATACTGATTTTTTAATAGCAGATTTAGATTCATGAAGTAAATGAATGGAAATCATCATTCAAGACTATTGATGACTTATATGAGTGCACGGTGATGCCATTAGGATTATTCAATGCACCCAACACATTTATGAGGGTGATGAACATATTTATATGAGATTATATTGGTAATTTTGTTGTGGTTTATTTTGATTATATTTTGATATTCAATAAGAGTAAATATGATCACTTAAGGAATCTGGGAATTGTATTAGAGTTGTTAAGAAATGAGAAAATCTATTCAAATATGAAGAAGTGCAGGTTTATGTATAGAATTTTGTTATTTTTGGGATTTTTATTTTCAATAGATGGTGTAAGAATGGATGAATAAAAATTAAAGTCAATTTTCAAATGGCCTATTCTAAAGAGCATTACAAAGGTAAAAATGTTACATGGTTTAACAACTATGTATAGAAATTTCATTAAGAATTTTAGTAGTATTATTTCATGAATAGTTCAAATTACATGAGAGAAAAATAATTTGTGTATTCAAGGGTAGAAATAAAAATCTTCAATTTGTTGAAGAATAAGATTAGAAAAAAGCCTATTTTAGAATTACCATATTTTTACAAAGTAGTTGAAGATGATTGTGATGCTTCACATGTGATAACTGATGTTATGTTGAGTCAAGAAGGAAGACCAATAACATATTTTATTGAGAAATTAAATGAGGCAATAAATAAGTGTTCTACATATGATGTTTAATTTTATGCAATTGTACAAGTGTTCAGACATTGGAGTAATTACCTATTTTCTAAGGAGTTTATCCTATTTACATATCATGAGGCCTTGAATAATTTCAACACTCAAAAGAAGATAAATAGTAGAAATGCAAAGTGGATGTCTTTATTGTAGGGATATTATTTTATTTTAAATAATAAAAAAAGAAAAAAGAATAAAGTAGTTGATGTGTTGAGTAGGAGATTGACACTTTTAACTACTATGGTAAGTGAAGCAATTGGGTTTGAAGTTGTTAAGTAATTATATGATACTGATCTATATTTTGGCAAGATGTTGACAAATGTAGGAGTAAATTAGTAGGTAAGATAGGTAATATTCATGATGATTACCTTATACAAGATGGTTATCTCTTTAAATAAAAATGATTATCTATTATAGTTGGGTCTCTAAGAGATAATTTTATAAGAGAATTGCATAGTGGTAGTTCAGGTGGACATTTTGGTAATAATTAGAAAATATATTTAGTGGAGTGGAAGTATTTTTGGCCAAATATTAAGATATATGTGGAAATATATGTTTCAATATGTAGGATATGTCAAGTGGATAAGGATCATACACAACATACATCATTGTACATGCCATGGTTAAGTGGAAATATTTTAGGATGGAATTCTTTTTTATTTTACCAAACACAAATAGAGGCAATGATTCATTTTTTTTTACATATATATAGTTTTTATAAGATGGTTCATTTTATTTCATGTAATAAAACTAATGATGCCACTAGAGTTATAAAACTATTTTCAAGTATTTTTTGATATTGCATGGTGTTCCAAAAACCATTACATCAGATAAGGACACAAAAAGTTTGTCATTTTTGGAAGATTTTATGGAATTAAGATAAATTAAGTAGTGGATACTTACCCAAAAACATATATATAGACAAATAAAGTTATAAACATGATCTTGGGAATTTTTTTGATATGCATAGTTTGAGACAAACTCAAGTAATGGGACTTGGATTTACCATAGGATGAGTTTGAGTATAAAAGTTTACTGAAGATATCAATATGAAATTATCATTTCATATTTTTAATATGATAAATCCTACAGGTGTTATGAATTTGGTATAGTTTCCAATTATAGAGCAAGTTAGAGATGATGCAAAAGTATTTTTAGAGCATATACAATAGTTGAAACAAGTGAGAAGAAAGCTACAAGAAAGTAATGTAAAGTATAATTTAGAATCATATGTCAAAAAAAGGTCAAAGGTATTTGAATAAGGATATTTAGTGATTGTTTACTTAAGGAAATAACTAAGTATAATAGGTACATATGACAAGTTGAAGTACAATAAAATTGATTCATGCACAATTGTGAAAAAAATCAATGACAATGATTATGAGGTGAGTTTAAAACATAATTTTGATATCTCTTAAGTATTTAATGTTTTAAATTTATATCATTTAAATGGATAACATGATGAAGGGGAATAATATGAATAATTAGAAAATAAAAATAAAGAAAAGATAACATAGGTTCTAGATATAAAGACAATGCACACAAGGAAAAGAAGTTATAAAAGCTATTTGGTATAGTAGGAAGGACTACAGTAGGAAGAAAAAACTTGAAATTTATAAGGGAGGTAAAAAATATTGACAGGAATAAATGCCATGGTTTAAATTAGGACAACTCATAAGAGATGAGTTGTTTTCAACTAAAGGAAAATGATACGAAGAACAAGATCATAGAGGCCATAAATTTTGATCTATTTGAGATATATTTTCTAAAAAAACAACTATATATAAAAGTTTGATTTAGCTATAACCCACCCTATTAATTTATAGATGTTATTAGAACATTTTGGAGGCCGTACATGACCATTTAAGGGTCCAAAATTATATTTTAATATTTTTGGAGTGATATTTCAATTTTTAGAAATAGAATATTTTTATAACCATACATTAATTGAGTTGAATTTCATATGTTAGCTTAATTTTAGTCTGATATTGCATGTAAAATTGCTAAAAATAGAAGTTGAAAAATTATTATAAAATGAAAGTTATTAAAAATAGCAATTTTCTAAAAATTACATGGGTTAGTTATCTTTAGGAAGCTTTTAATTTATGTAGATTTTTAGTTATTCATTTCAAATCCAATTTCAAGTTGAGATTTATTTAAATACTATTATATAAGATTTTATTCATTCAATGAGAATCAATAAAGAAGGTGCTTCCATGCAAATTAAAATTTTGAAACCAAATCAAGTCAACTTGAATAAAGTAAAATTCATTTTTTTAAAAATTAAGACTTCAAAGTCAAAGTAATTCAAACTTTTTAAAAGTAAAAAATTTAATTCAAATAAATTCAAATCATAAACTCAAACTTAAATCATGCCAAATTGAGTTAATAGCTTTGAAATTCAAATTTTGAAGTTAAACCAAATCAAAGGTAAAATTTGATTCAAAACCTAAATCAAAAGTCAAATAAATTTAAACTTATACCTTTGACCAAAATAAAATTAGGTTAATTTTGAAAAATTAAAATATCCAAAATTAGGTAAAATTTGATCGAACCACAATAATTCTACATCAAACACATCCAAATTCAAATCACATTTTATATTTCTATTCAATATCTTACCCCTGTCAGTTTGGAATGGAAAAATTAACAAAAAACATTATTCCTCACATATACATAAAATCCAAAATATTAATCAAATCACATCAATTAATCAACTCACATAAACTAATCCCACATTATATTCCATCCACGTCTATGGAATCCAAAACATATATAGATATAGTCCAAATTGAATGGTACCTATATGAGAACAAAGATAATCATGCCAAATGTAAAAATTGATTACAAAGGTTAGTTTTACAATTACTATGGAGTTAAAAAATATTGAAACATATAACTAACCTATGCATGGCCCTCTAATTGAATAATATGAAAAATATAACAAATAAATAAATAAGTAAATGCAATTTTTATACATTTCCTTGTTATCTCTTTGTCAAAAAGAGTGATGTTCTTGGATGTAATTGTAAAAAATCTTTTATAGTGCACATGGGAAATATGATAGCATAGCCCCTTAAAAACTATATTATTTTATGATGTGTGAAGAGGATAATTTAATATTTGAGTATTTCTCCAAAATGGCAACACTTCATCATATTATCAAGACTTGTGTATAAATTTTTTCATAGCTTTGTTAGGTAAAATAGGCTTATTGAAATGAGAGGGATCACACTATATTTATATTTATTCATGATTATTGTGAGCCATTGATATATATAAAATATAAATGGTGGATAATGAGTCCTCCTCCCCATCAACTGAGGGAGGTTGAGGAGTAAATGGGTAGGGGTGGGGGATGGGGGAGTTGTGATGTGTTAAGGATATTATTTTATTTGATAGGTAAAAATTAGGTTTTAGAGAGACTTGAAAAATTATAGTTTATCATAAAAAAGACTAAGGATAAAACAAGAAGGAACAAAGCCTATGCAACCTATCAAACACTAAGAGTCAGTAAAATTTTAGCAAAATAAGAACAAAAAACAAGAGCAAAACACAAAGACACATATTATATTTATTTTGAGTAGGTATCTTTGATATTTACACCTATATTATTATTAAATTTTTTATTATCATTCCTATATTTTGAGTTCCATGGCCTTTCACCAAGTTTATTTCATGTTTAGCCTAGCCTTTGTCCTTTTTTCCCCTCACTTTTCCTTTCTTTGAGTTGGAGCTCCCCAAGGTGATGGTGAGAATGTCTTTACCTTTTTTTGGGGGGTTACATAAATATTATTTCTACATCCTTCCATTATATTTAGTTCCCCCATCCCTTCTCTCAACTTTCCCACTTCCTACCTAAATTTTTTCTGTTATTCCATTAGTGACACCAACTGCCTACCCATTTTCTAGAAATTATCATGGAAATCTACCAACTTCTACTTGAATCCCTCTACAAGCTAAGGAAAATAATCATCCCTCTTCCATAATTATGTATATTTAATAATTTAGGGTTTTCAATACTATGGGGGAAATGGAGGCTTATATTAACCTTCTAGCCCATACTCTTCTTTAAGGGAGAAGAATCATAGCATTTCCTTTTATCCTTCTTGCTAACTTCTTGTGGGTGAATACGGTAGGGGGAAGGAGAAGCCTCATCTTTCCTACCCTCAACTAAGTTTTATTTATTATAGTTATTCTCTTTAATTGTATCCATAATATTAATTTATTGATTCCTCACAGAAGTCCCTTTTTTAGTGAGCATGAAAATCAGTCCTTGGTGGATTATGTTAGTGGATGGTTTTTCATGGAAATAAAAGACTGGATATTTTGGTGACATGAGGAGATAATATTGAAAACTAATATGAATTAATTTGAAATGGTATAATAATAATAAATGATTCAAAAATATATGAGTAAACTTTTATTATAAATTCAAATAATGCATTACCTATAGGAAGCGATCTATCCACCTCCGTGAAAGATAAACCCTAGGAAATCTCATCTTGTCTGTTTGAAATACAACATCCATCTCAAAGAATGATTACATGAGCTCCCATTTCTATATTTTGTCTTTGAAGGCCTTAGTGACTTCAAAAGACATATGTCTTCAAGATATTGATTGATAAAGCATCAAAATACATATGTCTTCAAGATATTGATTGATAAAGTATGGAGGTGATTTGATATGGAATAAGGGTTGATTTCATGGGGATGTGGAGAGATGAATTTAAAAGTGATTTTGGTTTGTTAGTGTGTGATTGTCTTGATATTTGAGTGCAATGTGAGGATATTTGGCTTTTATTGAGATTTATAAACTAGAAATATTTAAAATCCATGGAATTTTTTTATTATGGAAGGATTATTTAATTAATTTGTATTAATTAACTAATGGAATAGGTTGTGAATTTTGTGAGATTTGGTATGGTTGTGAAAAAATGGATTTATTGGATAGGGGATGATGAATATTATATTATAGATATGTAAGTGTGGATAGAAGACTAATTTATGATTTAAGAATTATTTCAATGTGAAATTAGTTGAAACTTAAAATAAACACAAAGTGTTCGATATTAGGTGTCTACATTTAAAGTTACATCAATAAAACTACTAGTATGTATCATATCTCAAATAGGTAATCAATTATAACCCAAAATAATAAATATATCATAGATATACATTCTCAAATAGGTTTGAGGAAATTATGGTCCCTACAAGGAAAGATTCAACTAACAAGACCCAATATTTCATGTGTCTATTAAGTAAAGATACCAAAGTTGAATGGGATGATGAATATCAATAGATTTATTATGAAATTTATAAATACTTACTTAATCTACATAATTTTATGTCTTTAATTCCAAAATTCCTTTAATATTATACGTTTATTGTATATAACATGCCTTGGGAGCTTTATTAGCACAATATGGTGATGATAATAGAGAGAACACAATATATCACTTCTTGATGACACATATTATTTTAGGGTTTGGATTACCATTATAAATTTTGTCAAATAATATATCATTTATAAAAAAATAAGATAAGTATTTTTTTGTTAATTTTAAGTTATGACATATTCTCTATATTGCATATTACCCTAAAGAAATGGGAAAACACAAGGGAAAAATAAGACAATGACCAAAATATTGAGTAAAATAGTTTCAAACCATGGTATTGATTGGTATAGTAATATTATCTATGCACATTTGGCATATCACATAAGTGTGTGTACACCAACAAACACCACACCATAATCTCTTTTTTAGGGAATATAATAATTACTACCTCTAGATTTTGGAATTTATTCCTTGCATGTCTCTTTAAAATACATTAGTAAGGACAAAGAGTATTAATAAAAATGGTTACATGAATTATAAATTCTTGATATAAAACAAATACAAGCTATTCAACATCTAAAAGCTTACAAAGCTCATATTAAAAGAGTATACAAAAATAAGATTCATAAGCGTTAGTTTTAATTTGTGGATTTAGTGATAAAGATAATTAGAAGAATATTAATTTAGGTAGAGAAACTAAATTTAAATTCAAACCCAATGGGTTGAGTCCATTTTTGGTTACCAAAAATGTGGGTATAAGAGCCTATCATTTGGCTACACCTGAATGGAAACATGTGAAGAACCCTATGAACATCATGCACTTACACCAATATTATACATGATAAAAAATAAAAATATTTAAAAAATATAAAAAAATCAAATATTTAAAAAAAAAACTCAACTACATTCAAATATTTCAAAAATAAAAATAATCATAATATTATTAAGAAAATAAAATTGAGACTAAATCATGACATGAGTTACTATTTTACTTATTTCATATGATATTTATCACATATTTTAGTAGATAACATATTATTTTTGACACACACATGCATTTCACAATGTATATGAGTGTAATGCAAGACATACATATTGTACATATATTCCTCAATGTTTGATTTCCTTCTATTTAGTGGCCATGCCTATATTGGGGGCATATTATCCTACATGTTACATTATCAGAGGTTATATCTATCTATGATCTCAAATTCCATGTTGAATTACATATATTACAAGTGTCTTACCCGTTACTCATTCTTACATTATGCTACATGGATATGCTACTTTGTTACTATGTGACATTGATACATATAGATGGTGTAGACTAGTTTTTATTTGTTCTACTCTCCTTTGATGATATTACTTTATTAAATTATATGTTGGACATTTCTTGCTTATTGTGTGACCCCACTTCTCCTTGTGTGTGTGACATATATATGTCCCATGATTGTGGCATTATTAATTCCATTTACATGTCTCACTTGGCCTTGTTAGTGGAGACATTTTCTTGTCATTTCTATGTGGGACTTGGCCTTATGTGTGGCATTGACTTACATTATTTATTTTTATTTTTATACTAGTTGAGATTTATTAGTGTTTCCATCATCCATGTCATGCACTTTTAATACAAGAGTTATTTATAGATGGTTAATTTGATACATACCTAATTATTATATCTATCTAGACATAAAAAAAGGTATGTATCACATTACATATATTTCATATATGCCTTAATGATATATATATATATATAATATACTATGATAACATATTATCAAAAAATTTACATGGTTTCACATGATTACATATTTTATCCCATGATATGGTTAAGACTTATTTTGAGATAAAAAATTTATAGGATACATACATGATCTGTAAAGGGGGACATTATAGTGGGATTATCTTAGATATTCAAGCCTCCAAAAGCATAAAAATCAAATTTTATTATAGAATACATGTTTAAAAGTTTCAAATTAATTCATAAATCAAATACATGACATATATTGGCACATTATTACATATTATGGGATCACATGACATGTATATGTACTCAATTTATAAAAAGTTGAGTACAAATACATACACACTTGGATGAATATGCATGGTCATATGAAAAAAATATTACATGAATAAGAATTAAAAAGTTAAATTTAAATTAAAATTTAGGATATATATTTGTGTCATTATATATCATTTTTCATATATTCATGGGGCATGATATTGGTTCATACACATATAAACATTTTTAAAAAACCAAAGGAATGATACTAATTAATGTCTATAAACATGAAAATAAAGTTTATATATTCAATGGATGTTAATTTTTATGCTCACTTATAATATATTAGCACCATGTTCATGATGTGGGTATATATATATCTATATATATATATATATATATATATATATATATATATATTTATATATTTATCTTTTGATAATACAAAATTATAATCTATATTTGTTTGAAGTGGAATGATTTTTTATGATAATGGGTAATGTAATTTTGATTCTAGTGACACTCAAGAGCTTTGGAATTACTTCTAGTGAACCCATTGTGTGTTTCCACCTTCCATTATGGGTAATTTATGTTTGACTCTAGTGATACTAAATATTATTAAAATCACTTCTATCAAATCCATCTTGGTTCCACCTTATTTTAGATTAGTGCATTGGGTATTGTTACCCATTAATGAGAGTTAAAGTATGCATATTTCAAACTCAAGATATTGATTAATTTTTTAAAATTTGGAATTAATCACTCTTAGTTTTACATTATCTAAACATGGGAAACCATCTCTTCATGTGTTTTTACAAGGGGGCACATTTATCTAATGCTTCATCATCTTTTAAAGGTTATAGGGAAATATGGTTTGATATCCCTATAGAGATACTCCCTCCTTATTATACTATCAATTTTAAATTTTAAATTTGAAATATGAGTACTAATAAATTCATGTGTTTTTTGTAATTTTTAAAAAAATTAGTGCCCTGCACAAAGTGGATTTTCCTTCCAAAATAAAATGTGTGTTGTACACCCTCAAGTTTATATTTCTCCTTTACTCTAAAATTTTCATTACTAGAATAAAAGGGTGGATAATTTAGACACTTGAATTTCATCACATGTACTTATAAATGCTAATTCCTGACATATACTGAACCAATTAACTTACTCTCAAATATATGTCTCTTATTTTCCATTTATATACATGTGGATTTGACCCCTTTACTTTTTGTCACTACCACATATGAATTCTTAAGCAAATGCTCAAACTGATTTATATCCCTCTTAGACTAATTCCAACCTCAGGACAACTATCCTTACATTTTTCGGGTAGGTATGCATGAAATAAACATGTTCACTATGACAAATCTATCCACCTAGATCAGCCTTACCCATACAATATTTAATGATGATTTTACAAAATTTTAAATATTAATTTGTCTCTTATTGCATGTTTTTAAAGTTAGATAAAGTAAATCTTCTAAAGGTTGATAGTATAAGAAAATTAAAACCTCATTTGAAAGGGATTTTGACCATAATTTATTTTTAATTAGTATATATGTATTATATTACTACAAATTGATAAAATATTACCTATTATCCTACAATTAAATATCAACCACTATGATTACTCTAAAGCATCTCAAATCAAGTCAAAAGATACCTTTATCAAGTATCAATCCAAATTTATAGTTGCATGCATATAATTAAGGATCACATTTTCACAATTAGACTAGGTGGAATAATTATGTGTTACTTGATTACCTCCTTATAGTATTTGGATATATAGGTAGTGGTCAATCATCAATGGAGGTGATTGGTGTTAGCTTAGCCCATTAAACTTCCCGTATTTTTTGCAGTTTTTTTTCTTTGAGAAGTACCCCTAGGGTTTCTAGGGTAAATAGAAGAAAACAAAGGCTTTTTCATGTTATTAATAGAATAAAAATATATCAATTCTCTTATAAAACATATATGAGTGTCAATTAGACATCACACTTTTTTTATAGTTAAATAAGAAAGTTTCATAGTCAATGGACATGGTTGGTCTACATTGTTGTCTAGGGATCACAAACCTTTCTAGACATATGCATAAACTATATTTCTAAACCTAAATGATCAAAAAAATACTTTTGTACATTTTAGATGATTATGCTCATTCTTAGACTATCAATATCTTAGAAGTGAAGATAAATTTTCTCCTTCCTAGTGTTTTCAAAATAAAACATAATATATTTATCAAGCTATAATCAAAATCATTGATAAATTGTATATATTTAACATTATGGTTTATTAAAAAACTATACCTATTAAATAATATTAAATAAATAATAGGGTAAAAAATAATTATACCTTTTAAAATAATCCCATTGGGCATAACTATGTATTAAATCTATGTGCATAATCTTATGTATGTATATAAGTGAATGATTAAGAGGTATGAGCAAGACAAGCAGACTTAGGAATAGTTAAAAGATGAAAAATGATAGTCTATTAGATACATGAACTATCATTTGATCCCAGTAGAAGCTCCAATAACTTCTTAAGGTGATGTTCTAACTCAAATACTAATAATCAACAAAGAGGCCATTTCTACCATAAGAAAATAAAATATATATGGATAAACATTAAAGGTTTGGGTTGATAATTTTATTCTAGATGGATTAAAGTATGTTGAAGAAATGTTAAATATGATTGAAAATTTTGAATAAAAATGAAAAAATTAGATCAATAAATAAAAAAGTCAGCAAAATAATCTCATAATATGGGAAAATGTAAAATAATAAATATAATAAATGTTATCCACATATGTTGATTTGATTTTCAAATAAGGTGTGTATGATAAGATATAAAATGTTATCTCTTATGATTGGCTCAAAATTAATCTTCACAATATTTATTAATTGAATAAAGAAATTGAAGAGCTAAATAAGCAATTAAAATTGTAGATGAAAGGATTGTTGACACCTATTTAAATGTGTGGAACCTAAATTTTGATCTAGATAAAGAATATGGTTTGGGCCAGCACCCAATGAATGTGGTAAAATAATTCTTCTGAAAGCTTATCAAAATATTCAAAGAGTGAGATTTTAATATCTATTCTATGAAAAAATCTAGTGATATGCGTACTTCACTAGAGGATTTAAATTCACAATTTTAAAAAATTTCAGAGACTGCTAATGTCATGATGAAATTAGATAGATGGTTTATATGGTGTAATTACATAATCATTCGGTGAAATGATTTCATTTTTTAATTTGTGAATAAATTATGAAATTTTGAAGCCTCTCAAGATAAAGGGAAATTTTCATGCCAACCATATTTTTAATAGTTAGTTCTATCAAGTACAAATCCTTACTTTCATAAATCCTTATAGGAAGTATTTTTATTGTTTTTTTATTTCTTATATTTTCTTGTAACATTATAAAATTAAAAATTATCTATTATAATTTTTTTTAATGAGATATGAATGTAATATTAGAATAGTAAAAATATGAGAATGTTAAGGCTCAACCCTTTCCATTTTAAATCTACAAATAGGAGAATTTGATATTTTACAAGGGTTATTTGATATTCATTGTAAAATTTATTAAAAGAAAATAAGGAAACTTTGTGTTCATTCTTGCATTTAAGAATACAAATGAAGAATTGGAACTTTGTTTCTTGTCATTTTTCTTTATAGACATGAATTATTCTTAATTTTAATCTATCTCTAAACTCTCAAGAAGTGCGTGTTCTATTTTAAAAATATAAAACTATTTTTTCTTTCCTTCTTATCATGCAAGAGACACAATCTATTTTTTCCTGTTCATGTGGGACTCTTCATCTTCCTTATTTTTCATTTCTTTTGAAAGTATGAAGTAATGAAATTTATATAAGATTCTACCTACAAATATTTTAAGTGGTTTTATTTTTTTGTCTTTGTCATATTATATAAATTGAACTACCCTTATAATAGGGGAGGGATTTTTTCCCATTCACTATTAGTAAACATATATATTTTTCCTAGTGCCAAATATTTATCCAATATTTTTTGGCACACAAAGTGGGGGCATATTTTAGGTATTCATTTGTTACCCATGAAAACCATCACTCAACATTTTATATGAGGCCATAAGATTATGGATGTTATCACACCCATTAGGTGCTTGATAGATAGAATTAATTTTATACAATTTTTATCAACCTTCTTTTCAATCTAACCAAAAACATATTCATAAGGTATAGAAGGAATTGAGGTGGTTTTGACCCATTATTTGAGCTACAAGAGAATTTTAGATTTAAAATTTCCTCATATAGGATAATAATTATTTGTCTGCCAATAAAAATAACTATATATATGCCTAACACCATATTTCTAAGGCCCATAAATTTCCACATCATGGAATTAGTACCAATATATTGGGTCCATCAATTGGACCATTTGATTTAGATGTTTATCTTCAAAATTTACCCTAGGATTCAAGGAAAACATTTACCTAAGTTTTTTAATTATGGTAAACAACACCAAAATGATCATATAAAGTAATTTTACCCATTTATAGTAGTCTAGGTATGGAACATGAATATGTTTTTATTGAATTATTTATGGAGACCTTGACTGAACAAGAAAAATAATATTAAATCATCTTTAACATAGTTATATCCTAGATTGGAGTGTAATTAAAACCAAGTTTGAATAAATATTTAGACTATATGAAGAAAAACATATACTCTTGGCTCAATAAGAATAGATAAAAAATATCCTCATCAATTAGTGTGTTACATCTTAATTTTCCTCTAGACTTACTGATTTATTTGTTACTAGATTTTGTGGTTATTGATTGGTTAATTTAATGTGTTAAGTGACTAGATTAGTTGTATGTTCACTATGGATAGTTTTTATTACTTATGATCATGATAGTTAACTGGTAGTTATTTGTTTGTATTTGTTTATGATACATTTTGATCATGATTATGCAATTTATTTTTTTTCAACAGTTTATTATGGTTTTTTCATGACATGGTCTAACTATTGTCCATTTGTACTGAGGTGGATGTAAGATGGAGTCTAGCTTCTTGATTATGACTGAGGGAGGGTATCATTGGAGAGGATGGAGTAGATAGAGATAAGTGTAAAATGAGATAAGAACCCTGCACAAACCATGTAGAATACATGTTTATTTATTAAAGATATTATTTCTCACAACATGCATTATATTACTAATGTGTTATCTTATTTTAGTAGTGTTGGTTATCATGATTTTATATTTATTTAAATATCTAGAATATACTTGCATAATTTAACATTTTTTCTTTGTTTCACTCCATGTATATAATTTTAATAACTTGTGCTTCAATGTCCTTGTATGATTTTATTGTGATGAAAAGCCTTATTATATTATCTTGTCAATGATTGCACTTATGAATTGTAATTTTTGGGTTGAGTCCCATGTTGACATTTTAATCAAAGTAATTAAGATATTATTTATAAAGTAGATTTTGTATTATAAGGTTTGGGGACTAATCTTGGGACATGTTTTATTAAGTTGAAGTCATAGTTATAATGGAAAATGCTTGTTTGTATTATTGTTCGACGGTTTTATTTAGCCTAAGCTTGATCTAAAGAAGGCTTTAGAAATTAAATAAAGGTATTTTTGTGTTAGCCAAAGACATATTACATATTGAAAATGGTCCATGGATTAATATAGTCTATGATGGAGATATTTATTAGCATTATTATTTTATTGGCATTTTGGTTTTGGTCAAAGACTATCATATAAACTATAATGTGAAGGTGATTATTAAACTTGTTATATTTAGAGAATTTAGGGTTGGACTTAATCAGTTCTAGATTATTTGAATCTATCATTTGGGGAGAAAATATAGACTTTTGTTTTGCATGGTTTGGTCATGATGGGTTCTTCGACTGGTTAAATTTAATATTGAGGAATTTGGGCAAGTTATCATGCCATAATTTTGGCATGAAAAAATGAAAATGAGAGGCATAAATGGAAGTCAAGGGTTATGGAGCAAGGGACAGTGTCAAGAAAAACTTAGTAGAGGATGGGTAGAGGAGATTTGGGTAGAGAAGATTTATTTTATTTTAATATACCTTGTTTTTCATTTGAATTAGGCTTTGATTAAAAATTACATTATGGTTACCATTTTTGAACATGAATTGATATGATGGATATGCCATTTATTTTTCAAATGAGTTAATGGGTCTTCTGTATAGAATTTGTTTAAAATAATAATATTACATGGTAGTATATGTAGATGGTCTTGAGGATGGGTATGACACATCTATAGGCCCACATATATAGAAAACATATCTTACTTGTAAACAAATAAGAATTGGTCATATTCATGAATGGTGGATGACCAGTGTTAGCATTTTGTTTGTTTAAAAAAAAATAGAAGCTAATCATAACTATCTATATAATTATTTGTCTTTTTTTAATTTAAACCTTTCATTATTTTTTATGGAAAATAAAAGGGTTGACTTAAACAAAATTATACACAAAATTTCACTTGTGGTTATTTAGGGTTTGATAGTAAGGTTCAGGTGTTTGGAAAGAATAAGATTGTGTTTGAAATGGGGTTAGTAAACTCCCTATATAAATTTTATAATTTTAAAATTATGAAATTAAAAAAATAAGAGGGTCATTTATAGATGACCCTATGGAAGGGTTTGGCCCATCCATAGGGTTGATGGACCTTCAATCATTAGATTCATCCCTAGTGAGTTTTGGGACATTCTAAAAAGGGAGAATGATGAAGATAGTTTTCTTGTGAAAAATTAGGAGTTTCATGATAAATTTCATGAGTTTCATAGTTTGGAGATATATTTTTCCTATTATACCTCACATGGTATGTATCTTACTTCATTTTTATACACATGTAACTCCTCTTAGCATGACAAGTGTTCCAGTGACCTTTGGACTCCTCTTTTCCCACTTCTCTCTCAAATGCTATAAGTAGATGTCATTTTGGCCTTTATAATATAATAGCACACCATCTATGGTAAATCCCTATTGTTTTTGACATTTTACTAGCCTTATAAAATAAATTAAATCTATTTTGAGTTCATATATCAGCTTTTTAAAGTGTGTGAAGAGATGTATAGTGAATGGTTAAGAGATATTCATCTATCATTGATTTCTCTCAATCCTTCCATGTTTGATGTAAGTGATTCTAGCCTAACAAGTCATATGAAGTCTTATTGAGTGTATTTATCTATTCTTAAGTTTATAAATAAGCCTTAGTATCTAAAAATGATCTATGGTTTCACTTACCTTATATAGTCTTCATGCATGTCACCTTAATATTGAAACTATAATGTTAGTGTATTCTAAGACTCTTAAAATAGTGTTGTATGCCTTATCTCTTTATGATATATTATGATAGTCTTATGGTAAACATATTTCTACATCACCCTCTAGAATAGGTTTCATTTCATTAAAATTATAACCCTTTAGCCCCATGAATAATCAATTAGTATAGGTGAAAGAAGACACATTCAGGGAGCTAACCCTTAAATTTATAGATCCATCTCACCTATTGGTTACCCACATCTTGTGATATTTTTTCATTATGCCACTTGGATGAGGAGAGTTGAGACATCTTCTCAAGGGTTAAAAATCCAAGTTAAAATATATTTTGCAAAGATAGGTGGAATAAGGGTCCAAGAGAGTAGGAAGATTATTGGTGTGTCTTTCCTCTATCAGCTTTTGGAAGCAAGCAAGTTAGCACCAATGGTGACTCCAAATGATAACTTTTGGTTGTAATTAACCTAATTATACCTCATTAAAAAAAATTATTAGTTATTATGTCTCATCTAACATATGAGGTTGATATGAAAAGCTATGGCCAATACCCCTATCACGAACCTCCCTATCAACCTTGCTATGAACCATATTTTACTCCTCAAAAGTCCTATCAAAATTTATATCAATCCTATGAGCCATGTCAGCCATATATCCATTAATTTCCCTCTCCACATAGACACCATGTTATTGGAAAACCCTATGAATAAGGATACCAATAAAAATATCAAGAAACACCTCTCTATCAATCCCAATATGAGCCCTATCATTCATACCATGATGTCTATCAGCCTCAAGAGTACTCCTATGAGACTTGTCATGAGGAATCAAATGATTCCATGGATTGTACACAAAGATATTATCTACAATATGTAGTTCATACTTATGTAGATGATAATACTTCTAATCAGTCTAATAAGCCATTTGCCTATGAGCTTACTAGTGCTATTCTATTTCCTAAATCTACTCATAATCCTTCTCCTTCACCTCACACTCCATCTCCAACTCATCATCCTTCCAGTAAACCTCATTTTCTAGCTCCTTAAAATGAGCCCATCCATCAAATTTCCACCCCACCCCTTCTTTAAAAAGAGCCCATCTTGAGAGAAGCAAGCAAAGAAGAGAAAACTCAATTCATGGCTAATCAATAAGATGTCATGACTGACTATGAGTAATAAATAACCATAGGGAATCCCCTTGGTGAACAAAAGGGAAATATTACCTTTTTAAATGAGGAGAAACATATTTAAGACTATTTTATAGATGCACATAATGGATGTGGCCAAGAATTGAAGAGATAGGTATTTGAAGAAGACTCCATGTCTAGTCATGAAGTTATAGATGAACATCTCAAGCATGGAGTGTACTATCAAGGATGAAGGTCAAGTCACTCCATAATAAGTGGCAGTTATAAAAGAGTTTCATGAGACCAAGGTAGAAGACATAGTTCTTAGAGATGACTCAATACCTCCATCTAATTTTGAATCACCTTTAGATACATTGGAGCATGAAGAACACCAACTTGATGACAAAATACATCAAGGAGAGAAGGTTGAAGAAGTGATGGTTCTAAATGACAATGAGGACAAACATGATTCAAAACTTTAAATGAAGTTCCTTCAAGAGATTGAAGATATTTAACAAGTTGAGGGTCAAGTACATGACAAGGTGGAGAAAGAGCCTTCCATGATGGACAATGATCGAGATTGGGTAGAATATGTAAAGCTCCCCGATGAGATAGAATAATTTGCAGCTGAGAAGAAACCCAACCTTATTGAAAGCACTATGGAAATCAAGAATATATGCCTTATTGAACCACCATTGAAGGTTATAATTGAGGATACATATGAGAAATTTGAGGATGTTTGGATGCAAAAATAGTTCATTTCTATAGCCAACCTGTATGGATCTACTTGGTTCTCAATGAACATCATGCCAATAAAGTTGACAAACACCATGAAGAAGATGGAGGCATTAATGATAAAGGTTAAAAGGCTACATGTCCCACTAAATCCTTCATGTAATGAAGCAAGGAAGTTTGAAAAATTCCCATTTGATCTAGGAAGGAGTTTTTATCTCAATTTCATTAGTGTTTGAGTTAGTTTGTTTTATTTGGTGTGTATATTTCATAAGTGCTCATGAAGCACAAATGTGTTTTTGCTTAGTTTCTTGTCTTGAATGTAAATCCTTGTTAGTTTTATTGGGTTTTTTGTGTTTTCAAAGTAAATTTATGCATAAAACCTATGTGTAAGTGATTCCTTATCCCAATGGATAGTATTAGGCAACTGGTCTTGGCATAACAAGCATACCACCCTTAGGAAATTACCAAATATGTTGACCATTTTTTACCATAAGTCAAAATGGGTCAACCACCCTATAGTAAAAACTTATGTAGGGGGTATAATATTTTGTCTTAGGGTGTGTTATGGTCTATTTTATATAATCTAATGCTAGTATAGCCTTGGTCATGGTCTAATTAGTTTATATGTCATTTTGAGTCACTTTGGAGTGATTTAGGGGTCATAATGCAAGTGGAATGGTTTCTAAGGTGTTAAAGTGTCATATTTTTCCTTAAACATCCAAGAGGTTAGATTACCTATCTATAATGTCAGTTCATCTGAAACTTGTAGGTTATCTAACTACAAATAAAGAAATCAACTAAAAAAGGAAGATTTTGTCACTTATACAGCTCATAAGAGAGTGTGACACATGGGAGAAGGTTTTTAGATGACTCATCAAGTTCTTAAAACTTATTTCCATACTTTAAATAATATGTAGGTTCCAAATCTAAGTTAAAACCATTTTACTCCTTGATTTCCTTTCTAGATATGTAGAATTAGTCAATAGGTTTATGCTTAGTATGGTTAGTTAAAGAGGTTTTATAAAAAATGACTTTGGGGGGTGATATTAAACTTAGAGAGATTAATTTTAATAAAAATATTTATAATACTGGTCAAATATGCTTTATGTATCATCTCTAACAAGTTGGTTGTGTTTTTTTCTCATTATTTCCCATACCCTATAGTTTTGCTCTTATATGGACAATTTCATACAATCTAGTTGGTGGTATTGATTCTAGATAATGTTGGATATATCCTAAAATTATCTAAATTATTTTTTTAGTGTTTCAAGGTTTTTTGTTAAAAAATCATATTAGGTTTGTAGATTGGTCTCACTTGAAGATAACAAGTATATTTCCACCATTTTTAGGATATTCATGATTTGGAAGTGATTATAGTGGATTAGATAGGTTCATTCCTAAAAATCTTAATTTAAATATCTTTCTAAAAATCAATATTCATGGAATTTTAGTCATAATCACCATACAACTAGTCTACTCTATGGCTGTCATACATAGTCAGCTAGGTGAGCTATGAAAAGCTATGAAACACATTCATGAAGAAGTCATTATGGTCTCAAGGTATTTATAATTATCTTAAAAAATTAATAAAAAATTTAACCCCCATGTGGCACCATATATATCATGATAATACAAGTTTTAATATGCACATAATCTTCCACCATTAAGGAACATGTACAAGAATCTCATGAAGACCAATCATGTTGAAAATGAGTGTTTGAGTTGAATAAGATTATTAATAATGAAATGAGTATATTTTTAATATTTTAGTAATCTCAAAACTCATTTGAATTTCACATGCCATGTATTCTACCAACTTACTCATCCTCACTACCTGTATGTGTGAAAGCCCACCTGTAAGTGGCACCAATAGAGAACTGAGAACTCCAAATGGATGAGATCAAACAAGTAAAACTCTTATTTAAGTCCTATTATGTTATGTATATAATTAAAAACCTATTTTAAGGTATAGGTTGTTAAATACAATTTTAAAATACCTTCAAAAGGTAAGATGACTATATTCAGTGATCAAATCCCTAAAACATGCAAAATAGAGCACCTAGCCTTTTTGCAGATGTCTTATGACAATGCCATGTTGAGTGTAGATCAATATAATTACACTTATCCTATATTCATATCATATGGGTCCAAATTTAAAAATTAATAATGTAATTTAGTGATTTGTTTTTATTACTATAAGACTCAAACTTGCCCCTTTGGCCACTAAATTCAAGCAGTCTCATTTATAGAATTTGAGCTCGAACTAGACTCTTCACTAAAGGTTGTAATAATAAACCATGTTTCCATGATTTAATGGTTTTATATGGTTTAAAATATCATTAATTACATAAATATCATTTATATAAGATGATATACTATGTTTTGGGCCTCATATACACCTACATGTGTGCCTAATTCCAAAATTACTCACCTACAGTAGACTATTAACCTCTACACCATCCATAGTAGGGGTGTGACCATGGAGATAATAATTTTGGTTGATGAAAGATAAATATATATGATCAATAGGATTATTAAATGAAATGTGTCATAGCTTTTAAAGGGTAATGTTTACTTATAGGCCCTTTTATTCTAATAAAGTCAACTACTATTGGCTGTTATAGGTAGTGAGTAGGAAATAGTGTTTTCAATGTTAACACAGGTTGATTATGAAGAAAATAACCCAAAATAACTATTTAATTACCCTAATAAACTCTAATGGGACCCAAAATCATTAACTTCAAGTCTAAACCTACAAAGTAACCTATAGGTATAATTCCTTGAAGCAAACACAGTAAGGAAATGGCACTTAGTATTGACTAAGCAAGGAGTATGAAGGATATGTGAGAGGTTCAAGGGAAGATTTTATATTTTAAAACATTAATAATAATAATAATAATAATAATAATAATAATAATAATAATAATAATAATAATAATAATAATAATAATAATAATAATCTCATGGTGGATATATAATAGATAAGGGGATATAAACAAGCATCATACAGTCTACATCCTAAACCCTACACATAGTCTACCTTTTTAGGAGTCTATCTTTGGTTTTGAGAGAGTTGGAAGGTCTAATGACCTAAAAAAGGTCCCAAATATTTTAAAAATAATATTCCTAAATTTTAATAAATCCTCAAACATTAATACTATCTAATAAATAGGGTGAGTGCCCTCTATTTTGTCTCAAATAGAGGGCACTCTTTTTGTGCATAAACCCTTCAATTCTAAGAAATGTAAATAAATGGATGAGATAGGGCCTAATTGGACCTTGAAATAAGGTTTAAATAATTTTATTAGGTGTGAAAAACCATTTAAATACAATCATATGATTAATATACTCAACAAGGTGGTCTAGATCATCAAGGTTACAGACATGCCTGTTAAGCATGGTTTAAGCCTAACACCAAATAGAGGGTCAAATTCACTTCCATCATCACATAAGCACTCTAATGAGATGGAACATGTTTATGAAATCATTTAAATAATTTATAAGATATTAATATGCATAATAAACCACAAAGAGATCTAATTTTGGATTTGGACCACATCATGGACTGTGTAAATGGAAGGAAATGCTTGAGTAAACAACTTAGGATGCTCACATCTCCTTTTACACATAACATGGAGAATCAATGATCTATTAAAAGTTATATATGGTCCTAAAAAACCATTTTGTGTCATTGAGTTGAGTGTTGAATGTCAAATCCTTATAAATAATGGCTAAGAGGGTAAAATAGGCCTAAACTAACCAAAACCCTTGCTAGTGACCAATTTGAAAATATGGAGCAATTATTACATATAAATGGAATATTTTTACCAAAAAAGTGATTATATAATTTATGTAACTCTCTTAGTATGATCCTCATCCTTTTGGACTATATGAAATTGTACAGATGGAGTACAAAATAGGATTTTATTAACACCTTTTATGTTTTTGTAGGTTATATTAAGAGTATAAATATTCCAATAACTTGGGAGGAAATATTTAGACTTAAGATAATTCCCCATGTCCATTAAATACTTCAAAAAAACTCCTATGTGCCAAAACAAGAGCTCTCATCTCAGCTAGTCAGAACTAGCATAGTGAACATGATAGTGAGAGGGGTGAAAACTTCAAGTAGGTTACTTTTAAGGTGTGACTGATACCTATAATGCCATGGATGGACTTAAAACATGTTGTTTACCAAATTATATGTATTTTCATGAGAAATGGAATCCTTTTTGGAAGCCAAGTGTGCAAGGTGTCTGAAAAGAGAATTTCTTTGACTGCATGTAGTGATGGCTTACTTTCAGAGGAATCTAGATGATTATGAATGAAAAAAATGCATGGATAAGCATGTCCATATTTAAATAATTATATATATATCCATAGTAAATTTTGGGAAATTTCAAAAAATGGGAATGATGAAGATAGTTTTCTTATGTAGAATAAGGAGTTTCACACCACATTTCATGAGTTGCATAGTTTGGAGAACCATTTGTCCTATCAAACCTTATATGGTCTATCTCATAATTCATTATTATACATATGTAACTCCTCATCTCAGCATGACAAGGGTTCAAGTGACCTTTGGACTCCTCTTTTCCCACGTCTCTCAAATTCTATAACTAGCTTCTATTTTGGCCTTTGTAATTTAATACCACACCATGTATGGTGAAGCCCTACTAGTTTTGACATTGTACTTTCCTTATAAAATAAATTCAATCTATTTTTATTTCATATATTATCTTGTCAAAGTGTGTGAATATATGTATAATGACTGGTTAAGAGATATTCATCTATCCTTGCTTTCTCTCAATTCTTCTATGTTTGATGTAAGTGATTCTAACCTAGGAGGTCATATGAAGTATTTTTAGTGTATAGATACATTCTTAAGTCTACAAGTAAGCCTTAGTATTTTCAAATAATCTATGGTTTTAAATACCATGGATATTTTTCATGCATGTCACCTTCATATTGAAATACTAATGTTAGTGTATTTTAGGGCTCTTAGACTAGTGTTATATGCCTTGTCTCTTTGTGATAGAGTATGATAGTCTTGTGGTAAACATATTGGTGAATCACCCTCTAGAATAGGTTTCATTTCATGTAAAATCTATCCCCTTTCCCCCATGAACAATAAATTAGTATATGTGAACTAATTTTAGGACACATTTAAGGAGCTAGCCCTTAAATATAGAGATCCTTCTCACCTATTGGTTACCCACAGCTTGTGAGATGTTTCCATTATGCCACTTGGATGAGGAGATCTGAAACATCTCCTCAAGGAGAGAAAATAAAATTGAAAATAGTTAGTATAAAAAATTATCATTAATTTTAATGAAGAATTATATGATTAATACTATAGTGTTTATATTAATTAAATCATTGAGTTTATATGTAAGGTTGTATATTATAATAGTTAGCTAGTTTATATCAGCTAGAATCATGAGATGAATTTATTGATAAATATTAATTTACTTCTATTATTTTGTGTTGTCATATTTTTATTGAAGTATATTAGTCAGATCTATTTATTTAAATATATTTTAAATATGAATAAATATGGTATTAATAACTCTAAGTAAGTAGGGAGATGGACTTATATACTGACTTAGTTCCACTAATAGGGTGAATGAAGTTATTAAAGTGAGTGGTGTGTGTGAATTTGACTGATATTGAGATTTGAAAATCTATATTAAAACTTTGGCTAAAGTAATGTTTATGGTTTGAACATTTTCATATCACCTATTTGATTTGGTTTGTAGGTATTGCACAATATCATGTTAGAATGTATTTATTTATGATATATTTCATGTGTTAGTTATCTTATAACAAGTGGGTTACTATTGAATTTCTTAAATTAAGCATTGTCACTATCTGTCCATATGTGAAGGGAGAGTCATTCCCTTATTATGATAATATTTGTGGTATCAATGGTCCATGATTGGTGTGTAAAAGCACTTAGATGATACTCTCCCTCCCCTTCCAATAGTCAATCGATAGAGGCTTTAATATGGATTATTTTTGGATAACAATGAGTTCATTGAGACTTGTATGTTCTATGGAACATTGTATATATTTAATATTATATTCAAATATGTAATATTCTATACTTGTACTATTTAATGTTAATTTTATTACAACATCAGTTGGCTATATCTATTTGTACTTATTGTACTACTTAATCTACAGTGGTTGAATTATTAACTTGGATAATTTTGTACTTTACTATGTTGAACTTTTGTAAGCAAGCATTATATGTTATTAATGATCATTATCTAAATGAATAAAACACTTAACACATTGGAAACAACATAATTAATTTAAATTATGTATTTAGCTAAGGATCATTAGTGCTTAAAATAAATTGTTATTAAGTTTAAAAAATAATAACCTAATTATAGTTAGCAATGAGTGGTTGTTACATAGTGATATATTCATATCCAATTTCAAAATGTTGATACATAAAATCCTTCAAAATTCTATTCCCACCTTGGAAAATTAAAAGTGCTTATTTTTTAATGCATTAATGCCTAAAGTATTCTTATTTCTATGAAGGAGCTATCTGCCAAATTTGGAACAAGCATAAAGTTAGGCCATAGAGATAGAATATGATATGGTCACGGTTGATAAGGTTAAAATGTCAATTCAAAAGTTATAAAATTATCATTTGGATTTGAAGAAATAACTTCCCCATACACATCAGGTTGTACCATATCAAGATGTGCCATAGAGATTTTTTTCCATATAAAAATGTTCATCCTTACGTTCCAACTGGTACTATAAAACTCATTATTGAAGTGGATCATGTAAAATTTATATTTTCATATACTTGGCATGTTAGTAATGATCATGATGGTTTTAATATTTTATATAATTTGATATTGATATAGCTATACACCATGGATAACATACCATAATAAGGTTTTTTAGGCAACTATGAAATAAAAATACATAAAATATATGGTAACTCCAATGTAGGTTACTTAGAACATGAACCTAATTGTGAGGAACATGATGACATAGTGGGAGATTTGAATAGTCATTATTATTCAGTGTTCACTAGAGATCATAATGAAAAATTGAAGGTAGTTGAAAATATTAAAAAATCAGATAATAAAAAGGGGAAAGATAAATTCAATAGGTTCCCAAAGCACCCTTTCCACATATTATTCTCAATATTGGCATGTCATTGCATAAATTTTATAAATATAAGTCAATACAAAATATGGGAAATATATATGTTCCACATAATAAATAAAATTCAAAAAATATAGATTATGTTTTCTAGTCTTTCTTTGACATCATTGATCATATGAACAAAAACAAGATTCAAATCACTCAAGTTGAATACCTCATGTCCAATATAGACTAGCTCAAAAGCTTAATCATATTCATATGAGGATATGGTCATAGTTACTCTATGGTACATCCTCAATAAATTATTTCTATCCATACAATATATTATTCTTAAAATAATATAATTTACTCTATTTATAATGATAAAAATCTAGATCCATTCTCTGTATCCCTCTTTATTAGAGGAAATCAATTAAACAATTACATTGACTGTAAATCCTTAGACAATGTGATTCCTCCAAAAGTGAAACACACTTTAGGGTTTACTTGTAATAAATTTTTTTGCCATTTTAATTCTATGAAAGTAAATCAAGTTCTTTTCATTGGGTGAATCGAATATGCTTAAGTGGCATTAGTAGCCTTTCTATTAAAAAATGTCAAGATGACTATCTTGGTAGTAGATATCTCTCCTTATTATTATATGTCATTTAGTAAAACTTTACGAGTATATAATATTTGAAAAATTTAGATGGATTGGACTCATGATACAATTCTAATAAAATATTTCAAGGAAAATCTTTGATTTGAAATAAAATCCAAACATTTAATGTAAAAATCAAAAGATCCATAAGAAGATATTCTTAATGAAGAACTATGCCCCAGTACATAGATGATGATGATTGAAATATATCTATAAATACACAAACTAATTTAAGGTTACATGAATGATTTATGGGACTTGGAATTTGATTATATTTCTTAATATATAGGAATAGGTTCTAGGGCAATGGTGATTTATCCTAAAAATTATTTTTTCCCCATTTTCATACTAGATCCAATTTGAATATCCCAATAACATGGATAAATACAAAGTGATACTGATAGGGATAAAAGTAGTGGAATAAATGGGAATTCAAAAATTTTAAGCTCACAGAGATGTGGATCTAATGGTGAAACAAGTATGAAACTAATTCTTAGTGAAGAGTAATAAATTAAGGCACTACATGAACAAGTTTTTGGATTTTATGGAAGTTTTTAAAAACTTGTGTGTGTGTGTGTTACATGAATAAGTTTTTGTATTTTATGGAAGATTTTAAAAACTTGTGTGTGTGTGTGTGTGCGTGTGTGTGTGTGTGTGTGTGTGTGTGTGTGTGTGTGTGTGTGTGTGTGTGTGTGTGTGTGTGTGTGTGTGTGTGTGTGTGTGTGTGTGTGTGTGTGTGTGTGTGTGTGTGTGTGCGCGTGCGCGTGCGCATGTGCGTGTGCGTGTGGTGTGTGTGTGTGTGCATGCGTGTGTGCACGCGCGCGCGCGCGCGCGTGTGTGTGTGTGTGTGTGTGTGTGTGTGTGTGTGTGTGTGTGTGTGTGTGTGTGTGTGTGTGTGTGTGTGTGTGTGTGTGTGTGTGTGTGTGTGTGTGTGTGTGTGTGTGTGTGTGTGTGTGTGTGTGTGTGTGTGTGTTATTCTAAGAAAGGAAAATACCAAATCAAATACTTTGGCTATATATTCATACTTTATAATCCCTAATCTAGTGTTATATAAGGATAAGTATACTATTGGATTCATATATTAGGAATATTTTTGAGATAAATCCAAACATTGGGGTAGGGGTTTATTGATGATGAGAAACTCATTATATTTTTTAGAACAAGTATAAAATTTGAGAAGTTTATATTTCATAGGTTTTTCATCATTATAAGAGAATCCTTCTCTCAAGAAAGAAAAATAATGGATAAAAACTATACCAAATGACTATAAAAAATTGAGGATAACAAATAAAATGAAAAAAAGGTCATCCATCTCAAGGGTGAAATAATATAAGGGATTGGTATTGCCTAAATATTTATTTTATAAGCATGATCTGTACATAAAATAGAATTGTCAAGAATAACTTAAGGGATATCCTAATTATGAAAAAGTAAACATAAACACTAAATAAGATTTGAGCTATGTGAATATTGGGAAAATGTTGTTCTTTGGAAGAGAAAAGAAGGTTCAAATCCCTCTTCAAGATGTGTATAGATATTTATACATCGTGTGATTCTGATTTTAAGTCATTATAACTAAAACCTATGCAACAAAATCTCTCTTTGAACTAGGGCATCAATCCTTTCAAAAATAAAATTAGGAAATGAAACATAAACCTCACAAGTATCATATATGAATAAATTGAGTAAAAATTGGATATTTGGTTCATATTTCCAATTCATCACTCCACATGGGTATCTAACATCATACTAGTTAAAAAGAAGATGGAGAAGTTATAATCTATGTTTATTTTTCAAATCTAAATCATGCCTTGCTTAAAGACAAATACCCACTATAATAATTGATAAAATTTTGTAATAAATTATAGGATTTAAAATTATGTCTAGATGTTGGATGGATTTTTAGGACATAATAAAGTGTAAGTAGCATGCAAATACGAGCATAAAAAAATTCACCACCCCATGGGATACATTTGCAAAAATGAGGATGTACTTCATATTCATGTCAATTTTGGACACTTTTTATAGAGAAATGTATATATATTTTATAAATATAGATAATATTATTATGGTGACCTTCCTTGATGATTTCAATATTTTCTACAAATTTCATAGTGATTATATTTCATGGTTGCTCATTGAACCCACAAATGCACATTAAGTAAATTTCATTGTAGCTCATTGAATCTAAAAAACATCCATATTTTTAGTCAAAGAAGGAAAAATCCTAAGACATTTAGTGACTTTGGAAGGTAAAAATATTTTACATGAAAGGGTTAATATAATCAATAAAAATATATACCTACTATTAAACCTGATATACATTCATTTTTTAGTAAAGTGAATTTTGTAAGAAGGTATTTGCCTTATTTTGTTGAGCTAACTAGAAATATCTCTTAAATGATGTGATGAATGAATTCTTTCAAGTGGAGAGATTTTTTAAAATAAAGAAAAACTATTACTAATTCCATATTATTAGCATGCCTATATTTTCAAAAATACTTCACTAAATATTTGTATTCTTTAGAATATACACTGTTATCCATATTGGTGAAAAATATGATGGGGGTATTAAACATCCAATTGACTTCATGATTTTTGGATAAAAGGATAAAAAAATCAAATATTATTTTATGGATAAACAAAAATATGTTTTGGTCAGGGTCGTAAAACACTTCATATTTTATATATTTAATTATAACATGGTCATGATGGTTCGACATACATCCATCAAATCTATTCTAACCAACATGAAATCAACTCCAAAAGAGGAGGATGGATTACTAAATTAAAATAATATGATATGGATATCAAGCCCACCAATTTGGTATGAGGACATAGAATGTTTTAGTTGATATCAAAAGGATACAATAATTAGATTAAAATCAATAAAAGGAATCTCAATTAAAATGAAATAGAAGATTTGTCCCATGTGTTATTAATTGGTTAGTTTGATTATTGGTATTAATAAATTGATTATTTTTTTTTCATATGAAGAATATTTAGCTAAACATAGTTCTAAATAGAAAAATTCAATCAATATTAGAGTATAAAATTGCAATATTTAGGATAACAGTATATTCAATAAAGCAAGTTATGGAAATTTATTAATATGTGTTGATAAGAAATGAAAAAATAAGTTTCTAGAATATTTCCACAACCAAGCTTGTTGCGTACATTTATCTTCACCCATCACAACTTAAAAAAATCTTTAAATCTCATTACTACTATATAAAACTATTTTTGGATGAAAAAGAGTGGGGTTTAATGAGTAAATCCTCTAAACACTTTGATTGGATAATGAAAGTTATTGCTTTACCTTTCTGAACTATGGTGTTTAAAAAATATTTTAAATATTGGGGACTAGTTTTTATTAGTACTTTGAATTCTCATTCAAGTTAAATACACACTTGTGTTGATAGTCATATATTATTTCATGAAATGGTTTGAATCCATCCCTTTGAGATCCATGAATTCTAAATTTGTCTGTAATTTAATCAAATAAAATATCTTGGTCAGTTTTTTGGTTCCTCAAAGATATTTATAGATAATGCTTCCAAATTAGTTCTACATTTGAGATCATTAATTTTTTTTATGGAGATAGGATCTCATTGGGTCACTCTTCCAAATATTATACATAGGGAAATGGTCTTGGGTAATCATGAAATAATAATATCATAGATATTGTCCATAGATTAGTAGATGAAAACCCAAGGATCTGGCATAATAACTTATATGGTGCCCTATGGGAAATTGTGTAAATCAAAAAATAGTAATTAGGGATTATCATTTTCAATTATTATATCAAACATATAGAGTGACCCCTATTTACTTAGGTTTTCTAGCTCTTTGACTTGCTCAATTTGTGGAAGATTGTCAATTTAAGGGCTTGCTCTAGACTAAAATCATATACCTAATTTATTTTCAAGAGGAATCAATGATGGTGGTTGATTGGATCATATATCATCATAATAAGGTGAATGAACTATTTGATCAAAATTCAAGGTAATGAAATTTATATATTAGATATATGGTACTTCTATGGGATAAAAGAAGATATCCAAGGAGGATTCATATAAAGTTGGACTCCTTAGAGACATGATCTTTCAATATTCACCATTTCTATAGTAAAAACACATACTACATGGCATATTGTGATGAAAATCATATTAAATTTACCTATAGTGGTAAGTATTTAAAATATTATAAATAGTGAAGGTAGGTTATCCCTTATGATTCCTATAGTCAAATTAGGATTTGGGTGTGTTTCCTTTTTTTGTGTTTTTTCCCCTATTTTGTGGTTTAATTTCTACTACATTTTTAGTTTCATTTATTGGTTAGGTTATTTTAATATGAATCCATATCCCAATGGATATGAAATTAGTATTAAAACCAAGAGATTTTGAGATTCATCTTATGTAATATTATAAGTACATGTCCCCAATTAGAGCCAATTATTGTCCCAAAACTTTTCTTGGTCATATTTTACCAATTTTGGTAACAAATTGAAGTGTTAATTTTGTATTCCAAATTTTGATCTATTTTTTTTTAATAATTATTCATTTCATCAAAATCAAATATCTTATTTTTTCACCCTTTGCACCTAAAAATCCAAGCAAACTTGGCCTCTTTGGCACATTAGATGTTAAATTATATCTAAAATAGTGTAGGAACATGTCTTCACACTTGACTCACCTACACACCCAATCTATCCTGTTCTTGTATGTGTGATAGATGTGAATCCATGTTGTATTAGGATAATACATAGTGTCATGTCTAACGTACCTGAATGGCCAAAATTATCTAGTCATAATAACACATCAAGCACCCACACATGGTGAAATTTGGTTCCCAAAGCATAATAATAATATTCTAATAACTGTATAAATTCACACCACTATACCCAATTAGTAAAAAATATCCACCAAACTAAAGTGAAATCAATACTTATTCTAGCATGGCCCATGAATTCTACCATTCCACCATTTACATATAAGAAATCAAAAAAATCACCAAATTACATTTTAAATAATAATTTCCCTGAGCACTTTTCATTGGTTCACATGTGCCCAATACCTCTTTAATATATTTATATTTTATGTTCACATGTGCCCAATACTACAATCTAGATACCATCAAAATCATGTCTTCATGCGGTGCTTCAATAATTAATATATATGGAAATGCCATGTATTGATATAAAAAGATATCTCAAAAAGATACCTACGTAACAATGGGCATAAATATTGGGTAGAAATTTTAGGACAAGAACTTTAAGAAACATCTTAAAATCACAAATAATGAGTGGTTGAAACATAATAAATGAAGCCTAAAAAAATCATATCATATTTCAAAGAATAAATATTAGATATAATCAATCTTCTCAAAAAGGTGGTGGCAATATGACCACAATGGAATTCGAACCTTGGATGTTCTTAGATATGAACATCATTTTTAGTGTAAAATGGTTAATCAATTTGTGAATAATCATCAATGATGCATTGCATAAATAACTTACTAGTGTAAATGTCATGAATACATTTTACATGACTTCTTACCTGACATACTCTCTAGCCATTAGGCATGTTTGCCTCGATCTCATTCAAGTGGCCAATGTTTATCCCATAACCATGGCATATAAGTTATGTATTATTATTTTTTATAAAAAATAAATAAACACTTAAGGTAGGTCATTTATGAATTCACCACGAGAGTTGTACAAGCACTAAAGGAGGATTTAGGGAGTAAATAATTACATTGAGGAAGATAATCTTGTGTCCCAGTATTGAAACTAATTAATTCAATTCCATAAGTTCACTTACATCATAGTTGGAGGAATTTAATGTTCCCTTTAGGCTCTGAAAGATGATCAATGGTAATGTGTTACTAATTGAAATTTGCAAATAATTTATAGAATTCCATAAGAGGTGTAGGTGTTAATGCCTGAATAAGTATCACATGTGCCTAAAGTGTTCAAGACCACTTCTAATTTTATAAGCATAGGAATTCAGTGCATGATTTATAGGTTGTGATAATCTTGTTATCTATTGATGGAATAGAGGCAAAACAAGTGGGCTATTTGACAATATTGACAATGTTTGGTGGTTGGGAACCCACGTGGGAAAATATTTAATCTATGCAAAATATGAATTTTATTATACTAAGAATGGTGGATTATGATTAAGAAATAATCTAAATACTAATAAAATATGGATATTGACAATGAAAATTAAGCTAGATTGATTTGGTTTAAAAAGGTGCAAAAGGAAGGGTAGGGCATAAAAGAGATGTTGTTAGTCTTCATTCCACACATCATGACAAAGTTCAAATATCAACTACGCATGAACTTAACCAATGTATGACATGAAGTATAATAAGATAAAATCCTATCACACATCAAGAAAACATCTAAGGAATATGTAAATAATGCAAATAAGAACCAAGTTAACTTTAAATATTTCACCCCTACAAGCAAACAATATTAGCCCAAATGCAAGAAGAGCAAAGAAAGTGAAGAAAACCTAAGAACACTCAACTAATCTTTAATTATCCCAAATTAGAAACTCTAAATTCAAATATACTCATCTAGAATCCATAACAAACATTAAATTCTAAAACTTAAACCAAACAACTGAGGAAGCAACAATGATAGCAAACACAAAGACACATATTGGACAAACTTTGCAAAATTCCTTTCTTGTACTACTTGATCCAAGTTTAAAAATTAGTTTTGGCTCTATGAACTCCCACCATTTTTTAAAACTGATAATGATTATTTTATAGGATGAAATGAAACATGTTGGTCAATCCCATCTAATTCTAATGGTACAAGTGTTTGGACAATTGTCCTTTCCACAAATATTATAGAATAAAATAGACTTTCCCTAATGGATTAACCTATAAGAAATCTGTTTTACAAGCTACACCTACCTTTGAAAATAATATTCCATTTTCAAAATATACAATGCTTAGCTATAGGAAAAATATTCCTAATTCATTTAATCTAACTTTGAGAAACCTCTATCTGATGAAGTCCTTTATTGTTGTTGCAAGATCTTCATTGTTCTTTGATGATCTTGGACTTTAGTAATCCTCTCCTCTTTTGTTTAGGATCATATCCATAACCATGTTGTTGTCCATCCTATATTTCATTTGGGTCTTTCTTCTGATTTCTTACATTTGAGGTTAAATAGAGCTCTATTTTTCTCTTAGGAAACACCCTTCTCAAATGTCATGGCTTATTAAATTTCTCACTAGTGGACTCTAGATTGAAATATCTTCACATAAGTAACCATTCAATTCCCCTTAGCTCAATTATGGTGAATACAAGACCTAACTAGGGATCTCATGATTTTTGAGGTCACTTCTAAAGGTTTCATTAGATCTTTAATGATGGTTGTGAACTCTTGAATTGACTAGTCCAGCTTATTTTCCTCTATCATGGCATCCATGTGGCATTATTACAGCATTTTGCTTGTTCATATTTAAAAAATGACTGTTGCCTTTGAAAATTTATCTTTGATCTCATACCATCCAATCTATTTTTTTTGAATTAATTTGGTCTGTAAATTTTTGGATTATTTGGATCTAAACAACTATCTTAAAATTGATGTTTGTATGCCCATCATTTGATGATTGCATGAATGTCTTTGACGTCGTACGACCATCAATTTTAGGATACCTCCATGAGACTCTTTACTAAGTTTGACACTTGTCACTTTTAGGTTCACTTTGCTTCATACATGTGTAATTGGTAGCTCCACAAGGCTTCTAAATTTTGTATTCTATCAGCTTTGTTGGGTTAACTCACTTTCACCACATGGTGATCTTGCATTTGCCCATAGCTTTGTTGAAAATTCAATGTCCATTTCACATTGTTGAATCACTTCTATCTAGGAAAATTCATTCCATTGGATCATGCTATGAGGGGTACATCACCATTAGCTATTGAATATCCTATTAATGAACTCATGAAACTTGTCACACTTTATTGGATCAATCTCATCCAAGAAAATGTGTACCCTTGATCCTATAGAATAGCATGAAAGTTAAGCTTGAGAATATGTGTGTGTGTGTGTGTGTGTGTGTGTGTGTGTGTGTGTGTGTGTGTGTGTGTGTGTGTGTGTGTGTGTGTGTGTGTGTGTGTGTGTGTGTGTGTGTGTGTGTGTATGTGTGTGTGTGTGTCTATATATATATATATATATATATATATATATATATATATATATATATATATATATATATATATATATATATATATATGTTTGAGTTTCCATCCTAAGTTTCCATGATCCTGGTATAATTGTATATATATATACATACATACATACATACATATATATATATATATATATATATATATATATATATATATATATATATATATCAAAGCTTTATTACAGACACACAAATAGACATCAGACTAAGGACTCACAAGACTTATAATGACTAAAGAAAAACCTGAGACCAAAACTGAATGCCGATAACACAACTGATCTCTCATATTTATAACATGAGAATGAAGAGATCAATGGTTCTCGTAAAGTGGTGAGATCAATGGTTACAACAAAAGATACAAAATCAAAGTGGGTTATGGGCCTACCACACACTGAAAGGAAATAACTAGAAATCCTATCCATCAACACGGCCGATAGAATACTACCTTTAACAAGGTGGGGAGGTCCACAAACTTTTACATACCAAGGGATAATATGCCCACATTCATGATCATAGATAGACCCCATGATTAGTCATCATCACAAAACTCATAATCACATGAAGGTGAATATGGTGAATTATGGCTATCTTCATCAATGTGATACATATAGAGAGTAGAAGGAATCCTTAGCACATGGCCCGGAGGATTCGGTGGAAAAAAAACTTGATGTGAAATTGTCATGCATCTCCATAGGGAAACAATAGGAGCAGCAGGTTGTAGAGAATTATGTTCATTCTTTTGATGATTTTGAAATGTATGAAGTTCAAATTTTACATGAAAAAGTATTCGTAATGCAATGAAGATGTTGCGAACTTGAGAGGGATGTATCCTGACATCTGGACTATGCGAAGCAATAGTTGGCATGATATAATCAAGAAATGCAAACAAGTAATCAGGAATTTCTCCAGAATCCCAAAAGTTCTCTTCTCCAAGATTAAAAGTTGGCCAAAAAGTGGACCACTAAAACATAAACTCAGTTCTTTGTCTATAAACTAGCCTTTTGAAAGGATTATTCAATCCAAGATGAAATGGATTATCACCTTCTCTTTATAGGATAATAATAGAACAAGAATTAGATTCATCTAATTCTGTGAAATGAGTAGTCCATGCTAGATTCATATTATTCATTTGATCTGCTACTTCATAAGACTATGCCTTAAGAAGAGTGACTTCATGGAAAAGCTGAGTAGTTATAGAAGGAAAATATCTCCATATATGGCTATGAAACTCATCACGAACTTCAGTCATAACAATCATAATGGCATTTTCAGAGATTGGATGAAATTCTCTAGTCATGAAATCTGCAAGACTATTTTTCTTACCAACAATGTGTTCTACTGTGAAGTCAAAATCAGAGAGATAGGTAGTCCATCGAATTAATCAACTTACTGATCCTTTCTTTAGATTGTCTGAAGAATGCAAAATACTCATAAAATTCTTTAGGTCAGATCTAACAAGGAGTTTTTTAGACCTTATGAAAAACATAAAAGCTTGAATAGCTTTTATCATGGGAAGAATTTATTTATGAGTGGAATGGTAATTCTTCTATGCTTGTTTAAAGCATCCAAAAGCAAATATACATGGATTCTCTAATCCATTTGACATCTTTTCTTTTAGAACTGATCCCCAATATAAATTTGAGGCATCTATCTCAATGATTTTGAGACCATTTCTTGGTAACTGAAGAGGAGGCAAATTTATGCAATTCTTTTTAATCCTTTGGACAGCCTATGTCATTTCATTGGACCAAGCAGGAGGATTTTTTGACAATCTCTTGTTGAACAAAATTCTATCTTGAGAAACATTGAATTAATATCTAGCTATGTAATTTACATAGCCTAAAAACCTTTGTAGTATTTTCTTGTCACTCAAAATATCAAGAAAGTTTGAAATGTTCTTAAGAATATGATCTTGAATCTTAACTTCATCTGATTTAATTTTTACACCAAGAAATTAAATCTCATCTTGAAACGTGACCATGTTCTTGGCTGAGAGGACCAAACCATTGTCATAAACAATTCTGTAGAATTGTTCTAGATGCTCAACATGCTCTTTGGGAGTTCGGCTAAAAACCAGAATATCATCAATATAAACAATAATGAAATTAGCATATTTAGAGAAGATTTTATTCATCATCTCTTGGAAGAAGCTTGGAGAAGTCTTCAATCCAAATGGCAAAACATTCCATTCATATTGGCTGAATGGTGTTATGAAAGCTATTTTATATCTATCAGACTCTACAACTTGAATTTGCCAAAAACCAAATTTAGGATCAAACTTGCTATAAATCTTACTACCAGTTATACAATGAAATATTTCATCCTTTGAAGGGATAGGATGTTGAACTATAATAACATATTTATTAAGAGGAATGTAATTTATTACCAACCTCTTTTTGCCTCTAATCTGTTCGAATCTTTTGTTGACATAGAAAGCTTCACAACCCCATAGACTGTGAGAATCACGAATGAGGTCTTGTTCCTTGAGTTGTTGGATTTCCTGAAAACACTCTTCTCTCAAATATGGTGACATACCTGAATGATGTGCTTTAAACTGTGGTTCAACCTGCTTCCCATTTTTATTTGTTACAAGCTTGAGGTTAATTTGATAAGTATGAACTTTTCTATGTTGAAATTCAAGGGGATTTTATGAACAACAATTCTTAACAATCTTTGCAAGCACATGTTCAATAGTAGACTGACAGAGATTAATTTTTTGATATAGCCAGTGATATACAATTTCTTTTTTGGTTTTTCCTTTCAAGGGAATTCTACATTCATATTTCCCTTTTTTATACAAAGAATATTTTTGTGCCAAGACAATTTCATGAGGTTGAATAGTAATTGGATAGAAACTAGATAGGTTATCTAATCCAATCATCATGTCGAACATGGGCATCTCATATTGGATAACTTTGAACTGATATATAGAGTTTCCTAAATAAATTGGCACATATGCTGACAACTCAAAAATAATTATCTTAGTGTTAAAAGTAAGCCTGTGAAAATCATTCTGCCACATATTTGTAGGAATAGAATGAAATATAGCAAGAGATATATCTGCACCTTTATCTAGCAGAACATCAAGATTATACAGCTTAAAACCATTCCATTTTATGGTTAGCTCACAGACAGGGTTATTAGTTGTATGCACAGAAACTTGATGAATATTATTATCCATATTATCAGAAGATTCTCCTAGAAGGTTATCTAAAAGTTGGATTAACTCTTGTTCAAAGATTTTTTATTTTTCCTCATCTAAGGCTTCTTCTTTTAGGAGCTACTGTAGTTCTTCTTGGGCTCTGACTAAGAAAGTCTGAAGTAAAGAAATGCGCTTTGTTCTCCATGTTCTTCTTTCAAATGTATCAGGCTGATAAGCTGCCTAAATTTCTGGAGCTTTAGCTGAGAACTTAATAGAAAGCATTTCCTTTTGCTTCTTCTACTAAGAAAGATGTAGAGAATATCTTTTCTCAGTGTTAATAATTGTTGCTACAGAAACATTTCTCAGAGACCATATAGGCAGGAGTATTATTATACTTATCTTTCAAAAAAGATATTTGCTGAGACAAGCTTAGACTGTCTGGAAATTGAGACTGAGCAAACATCATATGAATTTGAAATCCTATTTCTAAATTTAAATCAAAGGATTCAGATTCTAAACTATATATATGATTATTCATGTTAACATGATTCTTTTCAGATCTTGAAGAAGATGTATCCCAAGGGATATCTAAATCATACTGCTCTTGATCTATTTTTGACAGTAGCACATATTCATCTTCATGTAAGTTATGACTTTATAGAAAATTTACTTTCTTTGAATTTTTATATTTCTTTGGACATTTATTGGCATAGTGGTTTCCTTGACAAAGGAAACACTTGATGGATGCCTTCTGGAAACCATGTTTCCTTTTGCGAAAGACTTTCCTTTTTTTGAAATTTATTTTCTTGAATTTACTTCTAGATGTCCACTTATCTTTATTCTCTTTGTGAGAACATTTACATGAATGAGAATATTTCTTTTTCTTATGTCTATATTTTTTGTATTGGCTTACATCAGCACAACCAAAATAGTCATCAACTGTATTACAAAACTTAAGACCAAGTTGTTTATGAAACTTCATAGTTTCTTTATGAGATTTTCACTCAACACATATTTTCTCATTTATAGCTCTTATGTTTCGATTGATTCTACCAAAGGACATAGTAGCTAATTCATCACCCATAGCAGCCTTATATTTTCTAGAAAAGTATTTAGGAAAAGATTCAACATATCTTATTTTATAGGTTGGGTTAAACATTTCACCTGAAGCATAAATAAAATTTTCCATATAACACATATACTAATCTAGGTGAGTCATGTCACAAAGTTGAGCTCGCAGGAACTTAGCTTTATTAGCTTCTTTCTCATTATCCACTACTCTAACAAATTCTAAATATAGGGTTTGATAGAGTGCAGAGACTAGTTCTGCATGGTGAGTAATTCCTTCCTGGAATTGCTAACCAAAAACATCCCGCCATTCCTTGATATTTCCTATAAATCCATTATCAATATGTTGGGTAACATTTACTGGGTCCTTTTTCAAACCAAAGACTTGAACACTAGACCAAGAAAGTGTGGCATGAATCATTTCTTTCCTTCTTGCAGAGGATAAGCAATTGAATTTACAAAAGAATGGTTGCAAGTTGAGAGTTCTAATTTGAGATTCCAAAGGAGGTCTAGAGGATTCTCCTTATTCAAAATAACTTTGCTTCTCAACATCTTCTATCTTACCCATTCCTATTTGGAATACTTTATTAGCTATACTATCAGATTCTAATTTTCTTTTTGCCTTTTCTTTCTTAGCTTCTTATTTTTGCAATTTGATCGCATTAGACCAAATCTGAGAGTTATAAGCCTAGTGAAATGTAGACAGAGACCCTACATGAGACTGGGAAGAAGTATCTAAAAATTTCGGAAGAAAATCAGGTATTAAGGTAATATTTTGATGCAAATTTACTACTTCTCTAGTTAAACTATCAATACTAGAGGAAGTTTTTGAAGAAATTTATTTTAGCTATTCCTCAAGGGTAGACATCTGAGATTTAACATTATCCTATTCTTGGATAATATTTTGACTATTATCTTTTATTTCATCAAGCTGTGTGCTAGCATTTGACTATTGTTGTTTAATAGCATTGCTTTCATGATCAAGCTTTTGGATGACTTGATTACAGATAGAGGTTGTATTAGAATCTAAATCTTTAAGGGCTTTAGAGATTTATCATTTTTGATAAAGCTCAATGCTTTTTAACATTATGGATACTTGATCTATGCTTTATTGAATGCTTGAAATCTTTGTATTGAGGCACTTGGTAGCAACATTATTCCATTTGAGGAGTTTCACCTCACTAAACTGATCAAGGCTTTTAATTGAGGTTCTCAAATAGTACATATGTGCTCTAGTTCTTCTGTCAGGGGAGTATTGGCTGAAATCTAAAGTTTTAGGGAATCCTTTTTCAGTATAGGATTCATCACCTAGTGGGGTTTTCCACATATGACCATCATCTATATTAGATTTTCCTTCCACGTGGACTTTTCTAGCTTGAGAAAGTAACTAATTATTTCATTCAAATAGCCTTTGGATTTCATCATCCATTTTAGTCATATGAATGACTGACTGACTAGGCTTACTGAGGATATTCTTACAGTCTGGACAGTAGTATGAACTAACT